>VXAL01008568.1:182969-488722 GCA_013399475.1 Chauna torquata
CCGCCCTCCCTCCCCTCCTTCCCCATCCCCAGTACACTGTGCCAGCCTCCCCGGGGCTCTGCCGGGTGGCAGAGAGGGGCAAAGCAGCCTGCTCCATCCTCTCGTCCACGTTAAAGCTAAATGCAGCACCAAAATAGTTACAAAAATAGAGTTTCGGGTCCATTGGCCCAGCTTCACTATTAATATTACTGCTATGAAATGTCTGAAAATAACAGCCACTCTCTCTGTACACACCTTCCCCCCACCCACCCCTCACTGAGAATATTGCCGTTCACCCAATCCTCTTGTGACAAGGCATGGATATGCCTGGTTTCTCTTCATTTTAAATATAATCTATGCTTTAACTCATCCAACGCTTCCATCCCCCCACGTTATAAACAAACATGGCAGAAAGGGGTTTGAAAAAAAAAAGGGGCTGTTTTTAAAATCTTTCATCATTTCTAGTGGTCTGAATAGTATTTCTGACTCCTGGGACTCGAATCTTGCCAGGTTGTTTAAAAGGACAGAAGGTACCTGTGACTTCTGATGAAGGCTCTGATGTCCTTCTTGGGTTTCCCATTGGATGCTCTCTGATGGGGATGAGAGAGAGAATGTATTTGCTTTCCTCTATCCAAAAGTCACAAAGTGTTTGATCGGCAAACCCATGACTAAAAAAATAAATATATAAAATAAACAACAACCCACAGCCTCTTTCTTAAGTTTCCCCATCTATCCAGTTTTCAAAGTGCGAAACCTAGAGAAGCATAGAATGATATTCTTGCTTTTTTTTTTTCTTTTGTTAGGGCTTTTTTCCCCACGTGCTTGACTAGTATGGCCTTTCTATAGCAAAAGTCAGATAAAGCGTAATTGTGGTCATTTCTGCACATGGAATTATGGATCATTCCAGTGACTTGAGAATCTAAGCTGTTAATAGGCTAAAAAAAGGATTTTTTTTTGTTTATCTTTTTTTGATTGTTTTGTTTTTGCATTATAATTAAGCATGAATATATATTAATATATTACACTGCTTGGATTGCAGCTGGAGCAATCCAAACCTTCCTATGCTGTAAAACTAACCCCCGCCCTTGCACTCCCCAGATCAAGAGCTTTTTTTCTCCTCCCTGTGCCGGTTATCCTCTGTTCACGTGATTAAAAGTCCCTCCCAGCCCCCCTCCCCCTTTTTTTTAGTAGATATTGCCACATTCTTAAATTCATGCATTGCTGCATTGCTATTGCACATATATAAAGGATTGCTCTCTCCCTCCCAGCTGCTCCCCTTCCCTCACTGGTTGTGCACATCCTCTCTGCGGACGATCTTGTAGATGATCCAGTAGAAAATGTTGAAGATGAGGAATGCCATAGGGAAACCGATGCGGGAGATCTTGTCGATCTTCTTGGCTCGCTGAATGAAGAGCTTTCGCATCTCCTCGGGGGAGCGGGACGGCGGGGGGACCGGGTTGGCTGTGTTGTTGTTGTTGGCACCCTTGACGGAGATGCCGTCCTTGGCTTGTAGGCAAGCCGGCCCCATCCCGTAGGCAGTGAAGTTGAACCTGCCTTCACCGGCTTCGTCCTCCTGAAACAGATTCAGCATGGGACTCTACTTAAAATGAGATATAGACAGTGCACCCTTGCTATAAGGCTCTCCACTGACAGCGCCCTGCTCTGCAAGGGAGGGATGCCTCCGACATGCCCCAGCCTCGGCACTATTGGACAAACCCTCTGCTCTTGGGAGATCAGCCTTATAGAGGGGTGCCAGCTGTGTGATGCACAGACGCAAATCAGG
This sequence comes from Chauna torquata, assembly GCA_013399475.1. Lineage (NCBI taxonomy): Eukaryota > Metazoa > Chordata > Aves > Anseriformes > Anhimidae > Chauna > Chauna torquata. The sequence continues at coordinate 184,732 of VXAL01008568.1, forward strand.
GGATCCAGGCACCCCATGGAGGACAGGACTGACTTCCACCCCGTTGGTATCTTTGACATATTTGAGTGGTTTACGGTACTGTGTTTATTTTTCCAGTTGCATCCCCTGTTTTGCTTCTGGCCCTCCCTCCCCCTGCTCCTATCAGCACCTTCTTTGCTTTGCCTGTGGGGTACCAGCTTGCCCAGAAGGAGGGGGCTCCATGTAACTCACGTAGTCGAAGCCGCGGCACGAGGCTTCCTACAGAGTTACATGGATGCGTAGGCGTCAGGACCTGTCCAGGAAAAGACCTCTGCAGGCAGCATGCAACCAGCCCCCAGCTCACATGCCTGCGGGACATCCCTCAGCCCCTGAGCCCCTCTCTCACAAACCCCCTGCTGGGTGAGGAACAGAAGTGTCCATTCCATGTGCCAATGATAAGGCATGGCTCCTTGTGCTAATCCCAATTATTGCGCACAAAAAATCCTTTATTTGCCAATCTAAAGGCAAGTGCTACTAGTGCTTTTTGGTGGAGGCCTTGCAGGCTTCTTAGAGCCCTATTTTATTGCACACATGGATGTAATCACAGGGAAAAGCAAGTTTGGCCAAGGTAACACAACCAGTTGGGTGCAGAGGCAGGGTCAGAAACCCCAGTCTCTTGACTACAGGTCGCTGGGGCTAATTATTAGACCAACGGCACTAATTAACCGCCAACTTGGCTGATCCACGCTGTGTCCCCCAACATTGGCGTGTGGCCCAGCACTGACCTGCTGGCCCCCTCCCCACCACCTGCCTGACTGACGTGCCCTGCTGCCCCAACCTTTTTTCTTTGCAGAGTGTCTTTTCTGGATGGCCTCTGCTCCGAGCGGGTAGCTGCGTGGGATGGAGGTACTGTGCTCACTCTGGGGTGGGGAAGCAGAGGGAAGAGCACGCTGGTGTTATCTAAGCAAAACCAAACAACCCAAACAAAATCAAGCCTTTTTTTTTTTTTTTGGCAGAGCAGCAAGCTGTTGAGCTGTATGACCTAGCAGCAGGCCTATTTGTTTTAGAGTCCTGGCTGAGACAATTTTTGCAGACCTTTGGATAGTTCTCCCCTCCTCTGGTTGTGCCCACTTATCTCTGGCCCCTGGTGTCTGAGACAATCCTTAAACATTGCTGCCTCCTAGCAGTGCCTCTGCAAGGGGACAGTGCACTGGTCGGGGACACTGAGGCACCACAAACAAGGACCCAGCTGCTCCTGGGGCTGAGTGAGCCTAGCTGCTGAATATCTGGCAAGAGACTCCTTGCAAGCTGGGCATCAAGGTTCACAGAAACTCTTCTTTTGGCTCTCCTAGAGAGACTTTTTTAGTTAAAAGGTTGATTTTCTGATGATAGGTGATCAAAGGAGAAGGGCAAAGACATCACCAGCCAGGCTGGGCTGGCATCCTTGGCCTGGCTCTCTAAACACACTCCACGTGGGCCTGATGATGGTGTCATGCTAACCAGACCAGTCCATACCTTGAAGGAACAGTCAGTCTCCCTGACCATCACAGATCTGACAGCTCCCCACACCAGGACCTGTCTGTCCAGGTAAATGTGGACACAGTGACAGGTTCAGAGAGAGCTGTCTAGTCAGGCTTTCTCATCTGGTTCTCCCTTTCCAGAGAGAAGGAGGTAAGAGGTGGAAAGGGCCAATCAAAACCTGGCAACAGCTACTTGGTTATTTGATTTTTATTTATTTAGAGAGGAAGAAAGAGAGTTCATTCTTTATGACAAGAATGAACTAGCATCTTGCATCTAACTCCAAGGAAAGTAAGAAACAGGTGTGCCTGGATTCACTTGTGTTAATGCCAGATTGTGACATGTGGTGCAGGGTGTTGAGCTGTGAGGAAGAGCTAGTAGGTTTTGATTTGGGCAGACCTAATAAATGTGGGCCTGGGCAGATCCTTGACCAACCTGCCTCAGCCAGGATGGACCACTGCAATATCTCATTTGTTTTCAGCCTGGAATGTCATGCCTGAACAAGGTAGAGCTACCCAGACACATCGGAAGATTGGGATGGAGCAATTAGGTTCTCTGGCAGCTGTACTAATCCATTTGCATATTTGCAGTCAGCTCCTAGTTTTCTGATGAGCCTGCAAACCTTGTTCATTTTGCTTTTTTTAAGTGTTTTTGTTTACGCTTTGTTCCAATTAAAATTGCTGTGAGATTAGGCAGGGATTGTAATAGCAGCCTTGTGTTCAATTGAACATCTCAGGCAAATATCTTTTAAACTCATCTGTATATTAGTGTTTTTTTTTTCTCCTTATTGTTTTATCAACACTAGTCTAGAGTGATCTGCATACAACAGCATGGCTTCAGAGAGAGAGGATGCATAAATCTGGACGAAGCGATAAAAACACTATGAGGCACCCATGTTGAGTTGTTTTAGCTTTGGTTCTATTACGCAGGCTACATCTTCTGAACAAAAAATAGCCCCAGTTGATTTTGAGATGGCAGGGTCTTACTGTGGACTGACAAAATTAATGGGCGCTGATGGTCCCATCTGTTACTTCTTTTCCCTTGCATTTGTGCAAAACTCTTTATCCCTGGTCCTGGATGGACTAAGGACAAGTGAACAATTAACTCCTGTTTTGCAGATAGGACAACTGAAGCAGACAGAGGAAAATCTACAAAGAGACAGGGAATGGAGCATCCTGACACCCTGCCTTTTAGCCCATGCGGCCTCCTGGAATGATGGGAGTTCCCAGGCATGCATTGTGAACTGCTGTATGACAGGTTAGACCCTGAGAAAGACTTCTAATGGCTGAGACAGTGAAGTACTGGAATGGGTGGTCTCTGTATGGGATGGATCAAAGGGGGCTCTCCAAAACATGGGGTAGACAAATATTTATAAAAAATATTTTAAGCAGGGTAGCTTTAACCTTGATGATCTCCTGGGGGCTCTCCTGAGATCCTCCTCAGCTCAATTTTCAGTGTTTCTTTCTAAAAATTATACTGTTTTTTGATGATAGCTTGAGGGCAGTGTCTCAGACCTGGTGATAAAAACTGATACTGCCACCTGATTCAGTTAGTTAATTAAAGGCAGTTGTTAATTGATCACAGTCACCTTTATGTTTCCTTCTATTGCATACTTTGAGATGAGATCTTTGCTGTTGTACCTCAGCCTAAAAGCTAGTAGAGTCCAGGCTGCAAGGGGTGCAGGTCTATGTGACATGCATACTCAGGTTGGCATCAGTCATGGCAAATGAGCATGGAGCAAGGCTAAGGCTGTGAAGAAGGCTCTTTCCTTCCAAGAGGAATTTGCAGTCAGTCTGAGCAGCAGATGCTTTTGAACACAGAGATGATAGAGACAAAAGAGGTTGTCACTTACCTCTGGGCTAATGCAGGCTGACTTTCCCAAAAGGATGTCTCTGACTGTTCTCTGACAGACATCCCTCACATCTCCCTGCCTGCCTCCCCCCCGAGCCCTCACTGTGTCTTCTGAAGAGAACTCAGACCAGAACATCTCTCTGTGTGAAAATTGTTCTGACGAGAACTACCCTCTTGGCTTAGAATGCTTGGCTAGCTAAAAAAAAAAAAGCTAGCTAGACCCCTGGGGTCAGCAGACTGTTAGACGAGGCACAATTCATTGAGTTTGCGCTGCTTTTTGATGCATGACCTTCCTTACTATCTGACTATATACTGAGGCCTTCCCTGGCCAGTTGACCATGTAGCGATATTCTACTGGGACAGATTCCAGCCGTGTCCTTCATGCCTTATGTATTACCTTATGATGCCTCCTCTTCCTTCTGAACCTGAGCAGCTCTTTGTGCTGCCGGGACACAAAGTTGACGGCAGCATACTCTAGAAGTGCAGAGAACACAAACAGCAAGCACACGGCCATCCAGATGTCTATGGCCTTCACGTAGGACACCTAGGAGTCAGAGGGAGAGACAGGGATGTGATGGCTTGTTCATCCAAATGCCTTTTCACTTGCCATTTTTCATGTTAGGTGTTTGGAAGGATTTGGTCAAGCCATGATATGGTTTACATCTGCTCTTGGATACCAAAATCTCTCTCTTTTAACACGAATGTATTAACAGGTCACTGAAACTTCCTGCGGGCTATTTAGTAGCAATAATTCCACAGTTTAAAGTTTATCCATGTCTTCATTGTGATGCTTTATGTGCAAGGAAAATAGTAATCTAAACTGACTACACCAGAAACCCTTCGTAATGGCCAAATTCAGTGCTATTATGAAAGTATGATGGTCAAATGAGTAAAGACTGTAGAGTGCATAACTGGCTACTGGGAATTGCAGTGGATCTTGGCATGAGCGCTGGGTCTTAGGGGAAATTTCATTGCTTATCGTGGAAACTAAGCTAAAATTTTTATAGGAGGGGACTGGAATTTGTTCTGCTTGCCCTTATACTGGAATAATGCAATGGCAGCAGAATACATCTTTTGCTGAGCAGGAGGATCTGTTGTGGCTTACATATATTCTGTCCCCAGAAAGTGATCATTTTGCCCCTCTGTAAAGTTAAGTGTGTTCCTTACCTTGGGCAGTGATGCTCGGGAACCAGAGCTCTGAGTAGTCATAGTAAGCACTGTGGTGATCCCCAGGCCAACACGAGCAGGTGCCGCATCCATATTGATCCAGAAGGAGATCCAGGACAGAATGACAATAAGGAGACTGGGGATGTACATCTGGATCAAATAATAGCCCATCTGCCGCTCCAGGTGGAAACGAGCTTCTATACAGGTGAATTTGCCTGAGAATGATGGGAGATACGTGGAAGGTTACTGGTAAGATACAGTGAGCCTCTTGGTTTCAGCTATTGTCTGGGGACTTTCCTCACACTGCCTAGAACCAGAATCTTGTTAGAGAAGGAAATAGACAGCTTTTGACCAGTTCCGAAATATCTATGTACAACATCAACATAGCAAAGAAAGCCATTGGCAGTATGTCCCTTGTCACTTAAATTTCACCTTCTCCCTCACATCAAAGACAAAAGAAGATGATGGGAGAAAAGGTCCAGACCAAACACCCTTGAATTGGTGCAGATGTTACTGGGGTCAAGAGGGTTCCATACATTTGTGTGTATTAGATTTTTATCAGCTACATATTTATATATTTACTGGCAACATATCTATATGTATTTCTATATATGTTTTCCCTGGCTGCATAGGACAAGGCTTGTGTCACCAGACTGTCATCAAGCCTGGAAAGAGATTCTGGCCAATTCACGGTCCTGAATCATCTCTGATGAACCCAGGGGCTAAGGGTAAACAGCACTGACCTGTGTTATAGTGCTTTGTGCAGTATCTCAAGTCTTTTTCTTCTTTGAGGATAAACTGAGGCAATGTCAGCCCATCAGCAACTTGCACGGCTCCTTTTTCTTGCCATTCAAATATTAGATCATTCATTGTGTATCCAACTGTTGAGAGGAGGGAACAAATAACTTGTGAAATACGTACTAAATACTGATCTGGAAAGGTATGGACTTGTAGAAGAGAGCTATGTTTGGAGGCAAGGGCTTAACTTGGTGTTCCTAGGCAATGTTGTAATGAGTGGGATTCAGGTTGAAGTAGAACTGCTTATGCATGTGGTAAAAGGTAGGGCAATGACCTTCACTGGAGCAGTGATGGTGTTCAATGAATTGTCTGACATTTTTAGTTGAAATGAGCTTGTTGAGCTGTTTGTTATTTTTTCAAACCTGATCTCTTTCTCTGAATGAAGTTATTCATCATCCTTCTCTCCTCTGGGATAAGAAACATGTACAAGGGGCAAATGTTCATCCAGAGAGAAAAACATCCCATTTGCAGCTGAGAGCACTTTCACCTTTCTCCTCCAAAGTGAAAGACCAATGTAAATACAAGCCAGCCAGGGCTCCTCTTGTGGGACCTTTTGAGGTCTAGCTTCTCTAGGAAATGTCATGTGCTGAATGAGTGGAAAATCCTGAACAAATACTTCTTGGGATGCAGTGATGAGTAGTGAACCCCTGAGTGGGGGTCTTCAATCACTCACTGGCTTGAGGCAGTTTAGAGGTTGGTTCTTGTTTTGGTGGTATCTGAACTGACTTTACCCTCATCTGTTCTAAGAGCTTTCTGTCTCTGATGGTAAACCTTATTGCTGGCATCGGCTGAAGAGGCAGATGCAGATGATTGTGTGGCGGTTGTGGAGGGGATGCCAGCAGGGAAGAGTAGGAGAAGCAAGGCTGTGAGAGAGCTGCCCCAGACACACACAGCAGAGTAAGCCTATCCCAACTGCCCATCCTCCTTTCTCTTCCATACTGGGAGAGCCCAGTGAAGGCTGAAATGGGAAGGAGTTGCAGCTGGGGAGAGGGATGGCAGAGGACAGGGAGACGTGCGCAGGACTCACAGCTTTCTAACTGCATGATACATGTCTGTACATCCATGGGGAAGTTCTTCAGGTCCATGGGGCAAGCCAGAGTCAGCGTGATCCTGAGGAGAGAAGACAGCACAGGGGAATGCCAAGCAGTTCGTGGTTCTGATGAAGGGGTGAACTCTCTCAGACACCCAATGTTGCATACAGGCTGGTACCTTGCCCAAGACACACTGGTGTGCTGGAGGGAATGACTGATTATTCACCCCATTCCTGCCTGCACTTTCACACATGGTGTTGGAAAGAAATGCCAAGAATTTGGGTCTGTGAAATAATTCCCGGCAGAGTCGCCTGCTGCAGGTAGCGTTTCACTGTAATATTGTTTTGGACTGTGCAGAACAGAGAGCTCCCACATCAAACAGTTTTGTTTCTTCTGTCTTCATTTCTTGCCTCAGGCTCACAACAGTCTGGATTAGCAACAAGCCCAAATTTATCCTCTAGACCCCCAGATACATTTCTAGAGACTGGGACTGTTCGGAAAGCTTTGAACAGAACATTTCTATGTCAGAAAAAAAAACAAAGTTTGGTCAAGATCACAGGTTTCTGTGGGGGAAAATAGAGACTTTGGTGGGATTTTCTGCAAGGAAAATGCCCTTTGGTCAGTTAGTATGAATCTCTGTATCTTCCTGAATTCCTGCTGTGCATCTTGAGACCTCTAGTTTTACCTTTCAAGCTCCATTTTTTCACTCGGTGCTGGCTGCATTTCCTGTGGTATATTGCTATGCTGCCCTATACCATGATCTTTGCTCAAAACGTTTGTTTGGTTCTAAAAGCTGATATTAAATGATTTGATTCAGATAGCTAGACTTGTGTTATCTGGTTTGATAATGCTGAAAATGCTGTTCCCTAAAGCGTTTAGATTTTTCAGCTTTTTGCCTTGATGTAGAAATAGCAGAATTTCCTGGGGGACAAGAACTGAATTTTTATATCAGACCTGCAAGAGACTCAGCAGGAGGGAAAGATATTTTAACCCAAATCTTTACGTTGGAAGAAACTCTCTGCTTCAGTTTAGAGGCATGTTGTGACAGAAGATGTTGTGACAGAAGAAAGAATCAAGTTGTTCAAGTTTTCTTTCTATGAAAACAACTGCATTTTCTGTATTTAAACAAGCATCTGAGTACAAAAGAGCCACCACTAGCCTTTGCCCACTTTGTTTTTCTCATTGCATCTTTGGCAGGGGACTCCATCACTGATCAATCAGAGAGATACGCCTTCAATTATGTCTTTAAACAAGTCCCTTGGGAAGAATTCATTTTAAATATCTTCCAGATGTGAAATAGGGGTGACTGTGGCTGCAACTATGTTGTGAGATAGCACACACATGCTGGACAAGTGTGTGCTGAGAAGGGATCAGGGATCAAAATCCTCAGGAGTGATTTTGGGTCAACCCAGTGCTGAGCCTGCAGAGCTTTGTGTCCGTGAGACAAAGCTCACCTTCTTGTGAGAGCTTTGACTAAGGTTTGACTACTGCAAGTAGTCATAGTACCAGCAGGAGGTTGCATGGGAGACCTCCAGAGGTCCCTTCCCATCACATTGCTATAACACTGTTAATGGAATGCTGTCCCACTTAAAAAAATACAGCTCAATTCCCTTTATCCAATAGCATGCTCAAAGTCTCCACTTGCTCATTTTAGGCTTATACAGTGGAAGTTTAGCTCTGCCCTCCCCCACGTCAGTGAAGCCCTCCCCATTCGGTCACCTCACCTGATGCTGTAGAGGACATTTCCATTTCTGGAGATCCTCAGCAGCTTGTTGTCTGTGGTAATCTCATGGAAATGGGCCCCTTTCTCATTAGCAAAGAACAAGTCAGGCTTCCAGATGGAGTCCAGCATAGAGGGGTCCAGGTCCAGGGAGTCATCAGGGTATTCATTGTACGCCAGCCGTGGGTCATTCCACTGCTGTCGCAAGAAGATGTTCACCCTGTAATCCTGCATGGTGTAAGCAGGGAGCGGAGGAACACAGTTAGTGCTCAGGGCAGGGTGAAAGTGCTGAGAAATGGGGAGCATGTGCTAAAATTGCTCTCAAAACCAAACCACATCTAGACCTACGTTCCCAAGCTATGGCAAGCCTTCTTGGCATTATTTCTCAAGTTGTTGTTGTTATTTTTAGCTCTGTAGCTTACAGCTATCTCATAGCTTGAGCAGCTGTCTATTTTTGCATCCCTCCATCACAGCAATCATCAGCTGTGCGTGAAGTGTTAAAGCCTCTAGTCCGAACCCCAGGGCTGGAGAAGCAATGTTCAGCTGCAGACGTCTTAAGGGCTGGTATCAGCAAGACAACTGTTGCAGAAAATTGAGAGGGAAAGGACATGGAAGCCAACTTTCTTTTAGTGTTGAACCATCCCATTTTATGGCTATATGGTTCCTTCAGACTTGTAAAAAAAGGCACAGTGGCACAGGCAGTCCATGGAAGGGAGATGACCTGTGTGTACACTAATATAAGGGTAACTCAGCTGAACTGATGGGAGCAGATGCCCCTGATGAGAGTATTAACACGGGAGGGATGTGCATGGAGTCTCCTCTTTTAATCATAAGTGGGTGTTCTGTTTTCCTCTCTCTAATGTCAAAATGCCATAAATGCTGCAGATTTTATAGGCTAGCCATCTTTAATTGTAGCTTGTCCCCCAGCACTACACAAAATGATATCTGCCTCATAACCTTGTGCCTCACAGCTCCCCTGAGCTCTCCAGGACAAGGCTGCCTGCTGAGGTCTAGCTCAAATGTCCCAGACGCTCTCCTGGACAATTAAACGCAGTTTCTGTTCTCCCAGGGTGAGCTGTGTGCCCCTTTTCTGCTGAATTTCACATAAGAAAGTGAGCCAACAAATTGAAATGGGGAGAGGACAAGCCAGCTATCAGGAGAGGGATAAAAGCTCCATGTCCATAAATTATTGACATTTCTAAGTATAGAGGCAAGTTGTGTCTAAAAAGCAGCAGATAATAAACCAATTTCACTGCCCTGGCCCAAACTAATAGCTGCTATCATGATTAAGGGTTTCTTTGGTGCCTTTCTAATACTGATGTACTTTGAAGACTTTTATTAAGAGACAGGTAATGGAGGGACTCTGATGTGCTTGCCAGTATCTAAAGTCTGCTGCAGGCACTAGGACCTTTTTCTTAGTGAGACAATACTTGGCATCTCTGAAGGGCTCTCTCTGACTCTGCCATCAGATCTGTTCTTTCCATCTGGAGAACACAAGGCTCTGGAGTTGAAAGGTTCATTTGGAGGAGAGTCTTTCTGATGCTGCTGCCTCAAGTGCTCACTTGACTTTGAACCTACAGCCTCTTGTCTGGGAGGACACGACTCTTGCATAGTCCAGTCACACTGGAGGGTTGGGAGAGGACTGTGTCTTGGGTGTTTTGTGGTTTTGGACAGGGTAGTTCATACCCTATGTTCTAGAAATCTGTTCCAGGCCACTTAGTGCCATCTGCATCTTTGGAGCAGATAAGCTGCTAATGACATTAGTGATTGTGACAACAACAAATGGACCAAGGACTTGAAGCTAAAAGGAGCAGACTTCTGAACATGAAAAGGAGTTGCAACACTCTCTTCTTCTGCTGATATACCAAATGTCACCTTCATGAGTTCTAGTGGGTCCCTCTGACTTAATTATTCATCTCTATACCCTCCAGATAATTTGTCCTGAGAAAATGTTTATAGCTGCAGACAGCTAGGAACCAGGGTCTTAGTGCAATCATGCAAACCTGAAAGAGGAAAAAAACCATGAATCTCCACTTCCCATTGACACACAGCACCTCTTTGAACAACCTGTGTACTTCCTTTTCTGTGTGTAAAGATCTGCAGTCATTGCAGTCAGGGGAAATCAGTGTCACTGACCTAATAGGTAGAAAGCAAAAGGTTGTTTTGCTTATTCAGCTACAAATAAGCTGGATGCTAGCAGGTCAACTCTAGATGGGGGCTTATGTCATGTACAACAGAAATTAAACTCATGTTTGGAAGAAACTTCAGTGGTAGCTGCCCAGAAGTGTTCTCAGCCTGATGGAGTGTTGGAAGGGGGGGAATGGAGCCAATCTCTACAATAGCCTATGTTACCGCAGACCAACTTTGTTGCTGGAGTAAATTCACTGCCTCAGCCGTGAAATTTGCCAAAAGAAAAGGAAAGGGGGCAAAGAGAGGTGTAGTGTGGTTCACTTTGCCACCACAGCAGGCATGAGAGGCCATAGACAGAATGTCCACCAATTTTCCTCTGGTCGTGTCCTAAATGGGAACAGTCCAGGGGAATGTTGTGAATGTGCAGTGTATGTGTGACCGCACCACCTCCTTCCAGAGGATGTTCAGCTGCGTGTGTGTGTTTATGAAGATCTTCATTCTCTATGGGTTTATTCTACAGTCCCGGCCTGGCCCCTGAGAATGGTTTTCTCCTCCTAGATGACTTTTCTCTAATGATAGGTAGCTGCATTGCACAGTTGTAGTGGAGGTGCTGAGCAGCCTTTTAGATTTCTTCTGTCCACTTCTAAATAACACTCATTTGTTGGCTACCTGGAGTTACACAGTGTTTCTCCTGGATGCTGTTGTATGAGATCTTAATTAGCATCACCAAGAAGTCCACAGTTATTACTAGATGATGGACAGAAAAGACCAATTTCTGATGTGAACTTTCAAGNTGCAAACTCAGCAAAAAAATATATATATCTTTCTCCATTTCCTTCTTATCACTTGAGCTCCTCATTTGTGTGCTGATCACATCCAGGCATTGATTATCTTGTGCAGCCCGCTCCTCTGGCTGGCTGGGAACGGAGAGCAGCAAGCCTGTGTTGTGATGGCATTCAGGAGTTTTGCAATTTGGCACAAAGGCCTTTTGCTCCCAACGCAGAAATGACACAGGGCAGGAAGAAAATAATTGAAGTGATCGAAGTATTCAATTTGATAATGCTGAAATGAAATTCTGCTTAGTGGCCTCACAAGGAGCCAAGGAAATGGAAGACCATTTGAGACTGTTCCGTCCCAAGATACTGTGGTCTTGGCACCTGATGAGCAGCGAGGTGATGAAAGCAGTGGCAGGCTGGGGTAGGGCTGTGAGGAAAGGGGACGGAGGCTGTCAGGAAACCCAAAAGATTTCAGTCCCTGCCTCAGGGGTTCTCTCAGACCGGCCTCTGCACTGAACAATTTGGGTGAAAGACTTCACATTTTGCTGATGGAAGAAAGAAGGCAGCAACTGGGCTCCCTCAGACAGGGATCCCACCCAGGCGGCAGAGCACAAGGGCCTGTACTCACACCAAGTTCATTCTCTACAAAGGGAACAAACAAAGATTTCTGTTTAGTTCCTGGCTCAGGCACTGGCTATCACCCTACAGAGAAGCACTACCACCAGCTGATTACAGACACACAGGAGCAGACCTCGGCAGGGTTAATAAGGGACCCGTTACCTCCCCACAGCTGTAGCCAAGCTGCCAATTTAAGGCATGGTGCCCAGGTGGCCCTGGGACTGGGAGGTTCTGCTGAGGAATCAGCCTGCTGCTTGAGGGAAGGTAGGTGCGTGCTTGGTGAGGGGAGAAGTGGTGTGCTGGTGTTTAATAGGTGTTTTTTTGTGTGCTGGGACCTGAAACTGAAAGTTTTCTTGGGCTTCCCTACCAGCTGGGGGGTGCTTGCCCCTCAGGCTGTGGGCAGCAGCAGGTCCGGCAGGGGCCTGTGCTGGGTGCTAGGCCTCTGCTGCTGTGGGGAGCTGGGGAGGTGAGGCCAGCGCTTGCACCCGGCTGGTGAGAGGAGGTGCAGAGGCTACAGAGACAGCAGAGCAGTGTGGTCTGGAGCGGTAAGGAAGGGAGCCTTAAATTCACTTCTTGGCCTGCTGTTTGCAGGGAGCATAGTGGGGATGCGCCCTGATTGCTCTGCCTGTGGGATCCCTGACCCTCCCAGGAAGCACCCTGGTGCTGAATCAGCTCATGGCTCCTGCTCCAATTTCCCTGTGAGCTGTGTAACCTGCTTGGGTAAACTTGGTCCCAAGTGTTGTCCTGTGAAGTCCTCTGACTGCTCTCCCCATCCTAAAACATGTCTGTTTCCCCCTGCGCTGCTTTCCACTGCTCCCTTCGCAGCGTTAGTGGTGTCATGTTATGTGCTGCTGTAAGCTCCTGTCTTCCAGGGCACGTGTGTGTATCCTGTATGCCTTGACTTCTCTTTGCGATGCTATATGGAAAATGGGAAGCCCTTATTTTGCCCTGCCTGATCTGTCTCATGCTTTCTTAAATGTTTAGCTTTCATCTCCTGTTTTTCCAGCTTGCAAAAGCAACCTTTGTAGCGAAAACTTTTTTTTTTCCTTTCTCTCCTCCTACTCCCCAGTTATGCAGGCTGTAAACTGAGAGTTTGCCCTGTAAAGCTTTACTATCACTTGTAATGGGTTCATCTACTTGATCATTGATAAGCTATCCTTACTAGCAGAATTCTAGCTGTATACCACAGTGGTATTTCACTGTAAGGGAGCCATAAATGAAAAACTGGAGGAACATCACATCCTGCGAGAAGTTATTTGAAATGCTAGGATATAAAATACAGAAGTTCATTGGTAGAGTGTATGCAAATAAATGCTCACTGAATTAACAAATGTTGGTTGTGCATATCATGCCTGCAGAATTGCAGAGCCATTGGCCTGCAGCGCACTGGGAATTTCAGGAAATAAGCTGGTACTTGGGTGTATATGGGGAAGCCTTTGTGACTTCTCCATGTCTTCCTGGGCAAAAATTATACTGATCTCCAGAGGAAACCCCCCTCCCTCATTGCAGTAGCTAGCATTCTGAATTTCAGGCTTAGGAGTTTAGTAATGAAGTCTTCAGCTTGTGTGTGTGTGTTTTAAGTTGTTGTATGTTCCCGTTTCGTAGCTTTACTTGTTTATTTTGCTTCCCTCCTCCATTCAGTTCAGCAACAAACTCCAACCACAGAGATGGCCAAAGCATTGCAGATCTAACACTGAAACTGCAGCATGTTGTGAGATGAAAAGAAAAGGTTTTCACAGCATGACTTATTACATGCCTGTCATCTCTGTGGGGCTGATGGCTGGTTTTAAGAATGACTGACAGCAGAAAACCCAGCTCAAAACCCAGCCTTTGCTGCAGGCTTTGTGTATTGATACTCATGTGTTCTGCTGACCTTGGGGTAAGTGGGCCCTGGATTAAATGCCTGACCCATATACTGTGTCAGTTGTATTTGCTACTTGCTGTACTGTGGCTTGTGAGGCTGGAGTGAATTGCTTAGTCTGTTTTGCAGGAATGGTTTCTTATCTTATTGGAAAACTTATGTTCAGATCTCTCTGAACAAGTATGTTGCATTTGGGCAGTTGCAGCCTCTAGCTTCTCCTGTCCTTAGGAGATACTGGGAGAGCAAATGTGGCTGTGCGGTAGCTGTCTGGAAGGGTACATTTGGTTTGCCCTTTTCAGATGGGATGACTATGGCATGAAGTCAGCAGGGATAAATTTGCAGATATACCCGGTGTCTGAGGGAGCCTGTGCTGGTAGATCTGTAGTTGTTTTCCTTTTTAGCTTCTTGTTTGCTGCTTGCAAGTCCTTTAAAAACATTTATTTGGGAGGGGTCACCTTGGGCATTGAGTCCAGCTCCTGGCAACTTTAGGTGATAATATCCAAGAATATTCCTCCTTCTCTATGTGCCTTCACTGTATACGAAATGCTCCCTGCTGCCTGAGCCAGCTAGACATCCATAACCAAAACTGAGCTTCCGTGGGAAGAGATCAATGGTATTGCTTTATTTCAAGACTTTAGTTATAGCAGGGAATTTGTTAGATGAAGTGCTCAGATAATCCTAGCATTGCCTCATGCTAGGAGATTCAGTTTATTCACTGAAAAACAAGATTGTGTTCCCTAGGTGCTTGATTTATGTTTCATTTTGAATGAAGTATTTGTGGCTTTGCTATAGCTTCCTACTCTGGTAAGGCTGGGGGGGGAAGTGTTTGTGTTTTTTTAAAAAGCAAAACAGGGATTTAACAGCTTGTGGTTTTTTTGTTGTTTTTCTTTAACTTTTTTTTTAATAAAAGTGAACTGATAGAGTGGATGCATCCTGTGTTTGTCATCTGGAATCCTCTGCTGTTGGATGCACTATTGTAGTAATGCTTTGGGACAGAAGGAGGCTGTCTGGACCTGTCTGGCTTTTGTAGCTGGTAATGTCCTCTTGAAGCACTTGGTGGGTTCATGGGGATGTTTCCAATTGCATGTTCCCTTGTCCTTAGAGTTGATGAGTGTACTGTATGAGCCACAATCTAACATAAATGTCCCATTAATTATGGGCACCACTAAAGGCTTTTCTGATGGGTCTCAAACTCTTTTCAGCATCCTGCAGAGCTGATTTCCCTTGCTCTAATTCAGCTCTGCTTTGGGGAATTCCTTTTGGTGGATGACTGTCTCTTTTATTTTTTCATTATATTTAGTTTTTTCCCCCTCTCCTTATCAGAGTTTTCAGGACTCTACTTCTTGCCTTGCTCCTTTTCTGTTCAGCTTCTGTGGGACAGATACCAGCTTTCTGTGAGGTCTGTGCCCTCTCTCAGTCCCAGCTCGTTCCCTTCCTTCTGACGTCTGTACACCTCAGATCTCTGACTGCATCAAATGCTCATTTCATTCTCTTTTTCCAGTATGTTCTTCTCTTCCTCAGTCTTCCCTGATACCTCAAGCTGTAAGTGTACCTTCACCTCCAGTCTCTCCAGTCCTCTGCACAGTGATGTCATGATTTATGCTGATTTGTGAGATTCAGTCAATGTAAACTCAAATGCCAACAGTGGTGTTTTCTGTAGGAACTAACAGCCCCAGTGCAGATATATTTTTAAAGGCTTCTCTAATTGTACTTGTGGTGTCTATACAAATCTGTATCTCTCTTCCTGTGGCTACTAGTGAAATAGGTACTAATTACAGGATGATGCAGTACTCGAGGACCTGAATGTGGCCAGGCTTTGGGTGCCTGATGGTTGTGGTTTAAACCACAGTGCTGTTCTCTCCCTTGTGGCCAGTGAAGCAGCTGGTGGAGCATTATGGTAATCAGCCCTGTGGGTCCCCGATGGACTATGGCCTTATTTATGGTGAGAGGTTGAATTGCCTCTCTTGCACCCAAACCTTTTTCCCCCAACATAATTTGATCACTTGTTCCAATTCAAAGTGGTCAGGTCTTAGTCTCAAAATCCTTTCAGAACAAGACCTTCTTCCCTTCCCAGAAACTGTGGTGGGGAGCTGACACTGCATGTCAGACACGCTGCAAAGAGAGCCTGGCTTCTCTGTGGAGTAAATCCCAAATTAACAAATCTCAGACTGTGCTCACTTACTGGGTTCTCATTTTCAAATGCTTCAGTACCTGTGTTGCCCGTGTCTTTGTTGGTGTTTACAAGCAGAAACACAGTCCCCAAAGAAGTGCTTTATATTAGGTTGTGTGCAATGCTGTGTCAGCCTGACATCTGGACTAGCTTGTCAGAGCTGGCTTGGGTATTTCTAGATAAAGCAATGTGCCTAGAGGGTGTTATTGGGTTCCCATTGGAGGTAAAAAATATATATGTAATATTAAATAGAAGATAGAAAGAAGGTAGAATATGAAATGGGGGGCATCTGGAGAGGATAGCAAGTCCCTGCAGTGTGTCTTGGAGGTGAACTGCATCTTTTGGTCTCATGCTAGTCTGTGCTAATTCTATGGAGCATCCCGCTTAATGGCATCCTGTGGCGTTTTTGTATGACTGCTCTGATGCATCTTGTGGTGTAGGACAGATGTACTGAAAAACATGTCGCTGTGTAATGTGCTCTGTATGTTGCATAGGGATCCCTTGTGGGCCTGCCCCTCTCTTTAGCAGTCTGTGGATCTTGTCTGCTGAATTTTGTAGCATTGCCTATAACACCAAAGGAGGTGTCCAATAAAACAGTATGTTAGGAACAGATATGTATTTCAGTTCTAGTTCTTTTACTTTGTATGCAAATGAATCCATGAATGCACTTATCTTTAAACTCTGACGAATTCTGCAGTCCAACTGTGAAATGTATTTGTTTGTGCTTGGACAGAGTCACAGCTGTTTTCTACTACTGGAACTGAACACCCCCCACCCGAAGCACTGTCTGAAGCAATGTATAAGGAGTAATGTTAGAAGAAACTTGTAATCCTAGGTGTGTAGCTGTTGATCTCCTCTGACAGTGGCGTGCATTACAAGTAACTTGTTAAAGCCAGTGGGTGTGACCCATAGGTAAAGTCTGTAACATCCTGGCTGAATGCACAAAACACCTGAAGCTGGAATCTTCCATCCTTCATTTAACCTCTTTCTAGAAAAAGAATTACCGAGGAGTAATTAAACACCATATTTTTGGATTATCTTTAATTAGCACAGAGGTAAGGCACTATACCTCCAGAGCTCTCGTTTGCTGTTCACTGATCATGTCACAACTAATCTTTAATAGTTTTCAGATAGAGCAATTATCTCCTGTTCTTCTGATTCTCTCCTCCTAGTGCCCTGCCAGTAAGATCCAGCCTTTAGCCATGCTCGCTATTTTTTTCTGAAGTTAGCATTAACTTGCAAATATTGATTTTTTTTTTTTTTGTTAGACAATGATTTTTTTTAACATCTCCAAGAAAATTCACATCTAATCTTTGGGAATATGAAATCTTGTGCAGACTGGATTTGAATTCAGCTGGTTTCCCTTCACTTAAGAGGTTTGAATCGAGACACTGTGATCTAAATGCACTTAAATACAAAGCAGCTGCAACTGTCTCTGAGCTTGGAGCCTTTGTCAAGTCTTTAGGAAAAACTTCATTTGTTCCCTTTTTGTCTCTTTTCTGACCTTTGAACTTTGCCTGTACAGTGTTCTTGTGGAGTTGCAGATGGATAGAAACCGCGTGATCTTAGGTTACGTGCAGTGTGAGTCTTGTGTGTTGACAATTAATTTACTCAAACCTGAGGTAAACTCAGGAACACAGAGACGTTTTCCTCTGGTCACACTAAAGTGGAGGATGCTGCAGCATTTGCTGGGAGTGCAGTGAGGCTGAGACAGTAGCTGAACAGCTGTGCTGTGATTTTTACTTACCATAGTTGTTTCTGCAATCGAACCAAAGCTGTTGATGAAAATGTTGCAGCTGACATTCACTGGCGGGCCTGTGTGACAAATACAGATTGGAACAGTACTTCACCGTGTGCTTATAAGACAAAATATTTCCATTCTGCAATATTAAAACCTGTTGTGGCAACAGCGTGACTGAGGGGTGAGTATGGGAATAAGGTCTGGACGACCCGCCTTAGTCTAGCCTTGGATCTGACGCCAGTTTGATGTCAGATAGTATTCTTGCTTCATCTCTGCTCCCCTGTTCGGGTGAGTGTTTAGGTACCTCTTCTGTAAACTGTTTTGATTTAAAAAAAAAAAAAAAAGCTAAAAAGCTGTCCTTCCTGGCTGTGATCTATCTCAACGTTGTTGTATGAGTGCCAAGCTCACCTTGAACATGATGGCAATGGAAAGAGCTAGGAAAGTCCGAGAGACTACAGACAGGCTCTCTTGTTTAGAGTTCTATGCTTTTTTAAAAAAATAAAAAACAAAAATTAAATGACAGTTTAAAGCATCTAAGTATGTCTGAATTAGGACCCTAAGTTCCTTATAGAGCTGGTGCAGGACTGGGCAGAGTGTGCCATAGGGATCAGGCTGGGAGATGGAGCAAATATCCAGTGTGGTAGTGGTTGTGTTTGCTGAGGCTCACAGCTGGAAGGAAGACTGCCAGAATCTGCCAGCAGAAGTTTTTTGACTGTCCTGTTTTGGGAGAGGGTGTTCCCAGATTTTGGGCCATGCTTCTCCGGAACTTTATTTGCTTTTAGACTGAAGCTTTGCTTAAGCTGCTCATATTAGAAAAGTTAAGGGGCCACCAAAGTTAGAGGTTAAAGGGTGAAAAGACTGGTTAGAGAGAGGGTTTGGGGGATATCAGTCTGTTGGTTCTGGTGCCCAACGGTATTGGTATGACTGAATATAAATAACTACATTATCTGGTAAATTTGAGGTGGAAATGCTGCATTTGGACCTAGGAAGATGCTGAGAGCTGCAGCGCAGCACAGAGCGAAAAAGCTAGAGTGTATTTTGGAACCAGAGCAATATCTGGCCTT
The DNA here is from genome assembly GCA_013399475.1 of Chauna torquata. Taxonomy (NCBI): domain Eukaryota; kingdom Metazoa; phylum Chordata; class Aves; order Anseriformes; family Anhimidae; genus Chauna; species Chauna torquata. Next base: position 203,135 of record VXAL01008568.1, read on the forward strand.
CTGTGCCCGGAACACTAGTGACTTACCCATGTATGAGAGGATTTCTGTAGAGCTTTAACGAGAGGAGGGGTGAATGAAAAGGGGCTCCTGCTCTGGGGGCTCCCAAGGGAGCTGCTACTGATGCTGCCCAGCACGTGGTGGGGAAGGGCACCTGCGCAGAGAGCAGAGGACACCGCCCCAGGAACCGAGGTCCCCCTTTAACACTGCGGGAATTAATCTCGCATCATGCCCGTGACATGCTTCTCGGAAGAAATAGATCTGTGGAAATAGCCGGTGTGGATTTTTAGAGTATTTCTGCATGCTTTATGGGGACTAGGATGGTGTCTGCATTTCAATCGCTGCCTGATGGCTCAGCCTCGCTCAGGGAGCGACGCTTGCCCGTTGAGGCCACGTCTGCAGTCTGGCAGCTGCTGTGAGATGAAATACTTCTGGGGGAGTGGGGGGGTGGCTTTAATGAGAATATAGTGCATGTAGTCAGCACAGACTTCCTCCTGTGTGGAAATAAATGGAACGTTTGGAGCTTGGTTTGCTCCTATCAGTTTCACTTCCCTCCTCTCCCACTTTAACCTCTTTCGAAACTTTTTGCATATCCCCTGTGGGAGTAGGGCTGCAGCCACGTTACAGTAATGCTTTCTGTGGCCCAGGATTTTCTTGGTATGAGTCCTAGGCAATCCGTAGGTTTCTGAGCAGGTTTCTGTCTGACCAGCTCCCACACAGCCCTGTGCAAGCTCAGCAGCAGCTCACGCTGTTCGATCTGCGCGGCTCCTTCTCCAGATGGTTAAACGCAAGCATGGCCTAACACATCAGACACAAAATGGTGCCTTTTTTTCTTTCCTCCTCCCCTGTTCACTATCCCTCTTATCCAACCGGCTTGTGGCTGGCAGGCCCAGTTTTAACAATTCCATGTAACAGAGATCTGGAGCTAATCAACCCTTGTGCTGGCAGTTTAGCCAGCAGCTGAAAGTGCACATCTGATCAGGCTTTAGTGCTTGTTTTAAGCCTTCTGTAATGCTCAAGAGGAAGAGGTTGCTTCTGTGGATCCAGCTTGTGGATCATATAGGAAGTCTAAATCCATGTGGTTTCCCTTCCCAAAGGACACAGCATAAGAAAAACACTGAGCTAACATGCCAGGTGACTGCATGTGCTCGTGCCTCTGACGTGGATGGAAGACTCTGGCCCTGCTCATCCCGATCCTGTGCTGACGTGCTGTAGTGAAGCTGAGTGTGGGACGAGCTCAGCCCAGTGCGTGGGGCTGGCTCCCTCTCGCTGAGGCACTGTGCTCTTCCCGCTGCATCCGTGGGGAGCTGGGAGCACTCTGCAAGTTTAGCTTTTCTTTTTTTTTCCTGGGGGAAGGGGTGGGGGGTTATGTTGTGTGAGGCTCTAGAAGCTTTCCTGTCTACCACTGAAAGTGCCCCCTCTGCAGTGGGATGTGGTTGTGAAGGACTCCAGATTTCCAGCAGCAAGGTTAAGGGTACAGCCCAGGTGAGAGGTCCTTGTCCCTGCCTGAGTTACAGACTTCATCCTCCAACTTCAGTAAAAGACCAGATGCTCCTTCCTAGCTGTCAAAATGTGAATCCACAGCGAAGTCCAGCCTTTACGGCGTTTATGGAAAAGCTGCAATCTTTTTGTTATCTTCCCCTCCCCAAAAATCAATCTGATAGGGATCTTTGGTATTATTTTCATTTAGGTCTAAGCCATTAAAATGCCCTTATGAGTTACTGCCAGTTAATTTAAATGACATGCTTTGAGAGCTACAACCCCAAGCTCTGTAACACACCTCCTATACCTTCCATATAAATTGGAGACTGATTTATGTGTGGGAGGCTAAGCCAGCAAAACTGCCCTGTGGGGAAGGTGTAGTTCATTGAAATAAAACTGAAATTAAATTATCTCAAATAAAATTGCAATACAGCTGCCTTCAGCAGGAAGATAATGTACACATTTCATTAAATATTAAAGTTTAATTTCTTTTGTGTGTGTGCATAATTTAGTGGTAGAACAGTTTACAGGGTATTTTTTTTAACTCTTTGTGATTTAGATGAAACAGCAGTGTTTTCCATTGCCTGGTTAATTACTAAGGCATGAGCTTCCCACCCAGCTTTGGGTTTAAAAGCCCAGCATAGAGCTTATTCCTTGAAGCTGGATGGCAGGTGCTGTCACCATGATTAATGGTTCCTGGGAGTCATGTGTTAGCATTGCCAACGACTCTGGGAGGGAGGAGAACTTGGTGGTAAGAAACAAAGGAAATGAATGAAATGAGTGTTGAAGAGGGCTGCACGGTGGCTGAGAGGAGGGAGGGAAATGAGTGTGAAACTGCTGTGATGGAGCAGTGCTGAGCTCCAGCCTGTGAGACCCTGCGATGCAGGGGACAAGATGGGTTGGTTAGAGCTGTCCCTTGCATCTGGCTGAGTTCTTCTGGAGCTGATGGGAGAGATTCCTCTGGCTTCAGTGAGTGTAAGGAGGGAGCATTACCCACTGCCAGAAGGTGCTGTGGGCTGTGAGGTAAGGGGAGAGTTGAAGTTTTCTCCTAACCTGCAAGAGGTTCAGCTCCCTGCCGGTCACTGCTTGGTCTAGCAGGATCCCCGATACCTTGCTGTGTTGATATCAGTGTTTACTGCATGTAAATCGTTACAAGGTTGTTTTCATTCTGAGTGGAGATGAGATGTCTTTCCAGACACCTACAGGGCATCCATGTGCCAAATCTCTCATTATCATACATATTTCATATGAACATAAAGATTGTTTATAGTCCTTATACAATTAGGGAGGTATTCATGCAGCCTTCAGTCACAAAAGGAAGCAAAGCCACAAAAACAGTGGGTTTTTTTGCATACCTTTGAAATTTGGCCTGATCCTGGCATCGTATCCTGAAGTCCGCCCCATCAGCTTATCCAAGAAATCGGAAGGAGACATGGGTTTTGGGGCAGATCGTGCTGCTGCTTCAGCTTCTTTGGAGGCTGCCAGGCTGTGTAAGTAGAAAGAAAGAGAAGGTTTTAATGCATATCCCATAGTGGGGAGGGTTTGGGGTCTAGAAACAGAGCGGTCAGCATCTCATTCCCATCACGAGGCAGGATGGGTACCCATGTGGATTCCTAATGAGGCTGGTCTCTGCTAATTTGTTTGCCCAGCCCAAACACCTCTGAGTACAGAATCCCAGCTGCCACCAAAGTAGAAGAGAGATGATGAGTGGAGAAAATCCTTTTATGAGTTTAGGTACAGCTTCTTGGCATGCCAGTAAATTACAAATGTGAACTCTGGCTCTGAGCTCCACAGGAAAAATACACTCTGAGATTAGCCTTGGGCAGCAATTACTGCTTAATTACACTGCAAATAGCAAGGAGCATATTTGTTACCCAGTCTAATCTACCAAAAGGCAGGCAGGCAGGATCAGAGCAATTTGGATTCTGAAGCTTAAATGAATGTCATGTGATTGCATAGCTACTGCAGAGTGTTTGGGGCTGTAGGGGATAGGTTATGTTTGCTTCCTGCTTACTGGGCAGTCCAGTATTTGCTGTTGGTGCCTGCAATGCAGGGGTCTGAGTTCGATATAGCAACACGGTCTCTGGACTGCGAGGAGTCTGGAGTGTGATCCTGAAATGGTACTCACGTTGGGCTGGGATGAAAGGAAGCGAAATCTTTTGGGAACCTATATGGCCTGTAGGGCAGAAAGAGTGAAGTTACTGGTTTATCTGTAAAAGATGAAAATCTTCCTCTCCAGAAGCCTGACTAAGGTTGGCAGTGTGCCTTCTGACTCCATGGGAGTCTGCAAGATCTGCAGGGCAGTCATCTAGGCTTGAGAAGTCTGTGTTGTTGCTGTCTACACAGGAACAAGTGACCCCTGGTACTAGGTGCTCACTCCCAATTTTGCAGGAAGGTTTGACTTCCAAGACAGGAATAGACACCATTCAGTACCTGCCCTGTGGTTATATGGCTTCTATGCAAACACAGATCTCTTCCCAGGCTGAAACTGTGGTGTAAGATTGCCTAGATTAGCAAACAAACATTTAAAAAACAACAACAACAAAAAAAAAACCAAAAACCCTAACCAGCTGAACAACAACAAAAATCATAGGTGACTTGCCAGGTGCTTAGAACAAGAATTATCTCTGCTTGTGGGTTCAGATGCCTGGTGCTGGCTGAAGCCTACAGGCAATATTGCAATGCAAATATGTAATAAGCAAAAGAAAGCCACGCAGGAGGAGGTGGGGCTCGTTGCTTCACCCTTTGCAAAGCTCCTGATTTTGTAAGTACGAGAGCTGTGTGGGGAACTGCAAGGAACTGCTGTGGCTGAGCAGCTGAGGGGCTCAAGCATGTTTACATGCTCAAGCAAGGCACAAGGTATTTAGCTACCTACCTCCTTGCAAGTGACGCTATAGAGTCGTCTTACAGCATGAGAACATCACTTTGAGAAACTTTGCATTTTCTGCTTGATTTAGGAGACTCTGCAGAAGTTAAACCCACTCTCTTTCAGAAGTGTGGTGCTAAGAACTGATGCAAGATCCATCAGGAGGAATTCGGGGATAGTTACCATGCATGGCATTAATATGACTCAGCCCTCAGACCTGTTGATACAATGCGAGTTTGAGCAGAGAGTCATAACATTATCTAGAGACATAAACGTTATCTAGGCAAGGCCTTGACAAGAGCATTTTGAACCACTGAGTTCTCCAGGGACTTTAAAAGCAGGTGGGGTTCAAAAGGTCTTGGGTGCCATAATTTAAGTCAGGAGTCAGTAATAATGTGTGTTGGGTTGACTTTCTTCTCTGGTATTGGCAGATGATGGCTTGCCAAGCCTCGGTTTTCAGTCCTGCAAACTCACAGATGCAGGCTGGCTTCTTCAAGCAGCAGCTGTATTAGGGTTCTCTGATTGCTAGCTTTTTCACTGCTAAAAAGTTCTTTAATTTCTGCAATAGAGGGGAGATAAATTCCAGATGAAATCCTAGCTTTACATTTTCACTGGAAATTATTTACCATTTATATCTTCACTGTCTACTCCCAGACTGAACTTATCTGAACTAGCTGGTGCACATTGTGCTGACAAAAAGTGGATCTAGTTTTTACTGTAGCCACATGTCATTTCTTGTCTTGTCCCCATGTCCCCATCCTTGGTCTAAGAAACTATGTAAAGCCCAGCCAGTGTGTTTCAGGGCTAAATGGTGTTGTGGTGTGGGTGATTTTTTTTTTTGAAAACAACATGGTGCAATTGACTTGCAAATTCAGAGGAGGAAAGCTGGGAGTAGGAGGACAATCGATACTGGGCTCGAATGCTGCATTCCAATAGAGTGTCTGCATGGCAATGAACCCAGAGAAAAGATTTCAATTAAGCAGCAAATGACTTGGTAACCAAAGACTCCTGCCACTTCAGCAGTAAGATGCCAGATAGTGCAATACGCTGATGATTTCTTCTCATTAACTGTAGACTGGAGGAAGTATATGGAAGTGGAAAAGTGGGGGGTGGGAAGAAGAAAGAGGCAATACAAATGTAATAAGCTTTAAGTGCAAAAAGATAATTAAGAACTGCAATTCCCCTGGCATTCGTTTTAAAAATGAGGTGGAAGAATACAGAAATTGATGTTTGGCTTTCCTGTCAACTCAGTGCAAGAGCCCATGCTGAGTGTGTTGACGCTACTTCCAATGAGCGGGTCTGCTGGTATTTCCTGGGTGCCATTTTCTGATTCTGTCTGCTTTGAAGCTGCAAGTAGAATTAATTTCATGGGTTCATTTCTTACATGGAAGTATATATCTAATAAAAATGCTGCAAGTGTCTGGGTGAGGAACTCCTTCTCACAGTCCCACTGCTTTTTGCTGCTTCATGCCTACCCTCATGGCCGCTTTCTGTGAGCACCTCTGGGGATGTGCTGAAACTGCTGAGGATGGTTTTGTGCTTCTTAGTGTGTGTTTTAGGAGCTCTGACTGGTGTATGTTGTACCTGTGTGATTTAGGAATGGTAAGTCCTGAGTTTTTTCCTGTTTGTATTTAGTTACTAAATGTTTTTCTAAAACTAGCTAGTAACAACTTCCCCCAGACATGGCAAGAAAGCAGCGGATGAGGAAATAGCCAAACCTTGCTGGCAGCAGGTAGGCATGTCTGCTTCCTGGGCCAGAAATAATATAACACAGCCCTAGGAACTACAGAGAGGCTGGCCCACCCCATCGTACTTTGGAGGGATGGGCTGTATCTCACACAACCTGGAAAGGTTCACTCTGGGTAGGACAATCAAGCTTTGCTGTAACAGTTCAGCTCAGCACCCAAAAAGCCATCAGCTTGTGTTCTTTTGCAGGGCTGTCTAGGCCAATGCTGCCTGTGCTCCCTTGGGAGCTTTCTCGGGTTTTCTCCAGCTGTTAGTTTGTACAGAAGAACCTTTGAAAGTCCCACAGGACTGTTCATCTCCTGGCTCAGCAGCGACAAGGAGGGGGAAACCACCAAGTAACTTGAAAATTACCAGTGATAAGAGAACTGTAAATTTAGAGTGGGTTGTTGCGATCAGAGAGAAAATTTATTCTCCAAATAAATAAGGAGAGGCAAAACATGTAACGAACACAGAGGATGTAGTTTGCATTGGCGCAAGTGTGTTGTCTGAGATGAGAGTGTCTTGGTGCATTTTAATAGCAGCCAGACAGCGGATTATCTTATTTACACTGGTGCAATCCCTAGTGGATCTGGCTGAGAAAGTGCCGTCACGCAATCATCATGGTAACAACAACAGAAAGGATTTCATCAAAGGATCGACGAACTAGCATAATCTTTTGTGGTATTAATGCTGGTGTGTAAGCACACACCAGCCAGCCCCCAGGAGGTCTGGCCCACCAGCAGGCACGTGAACGTAAAAGCCAGTGGAGGTGAACAGCCCAGCTGCTCGGGACATGGAAGAATTGCATTCCTTAAAATGGAGCAGTCAGGCTTTGCAGGACACCCGTTGCTGGTTGCTCCCAGCCTATGCAAGCACTGTTTGCTTTGTGTCTCACTGTTGTTTTGTTTCAGCTAAAGAGGAGAAATATTCTTACAACAGGTATTTGGTTTAGAAGGTGATCTTTCTGCAGTCTGGGAATGTCAGTTTGCTCAGTTCCCAGCTCCCAGCTGGTTGTCTCCTTCTTTTCCCCCAACCTTTGTATGGACTATATGAAATATTTTTTTTGGCTCTGCCCATGGTTGCCCATCTAATTAACTCCAACATCACAAACTGCCCTGTTCTGGTTGAATGCTGATACTGAGAGCTATCATTTTTTTTCCTCTCTGCAAAGAGGAGAGACTAAGGAATTTAATTAGCACTGGGCCTCTATTCCCCTGTCAAATAATTTAATTGTTAATCTTTAGTTCTGAGAGGGGAAAAAAAATGTCTGGCAGCAAAAGCACAAACTATTGCAAAACGAGTGTTTGCAGAGGGAATATATCTCTGAAAAGTGTGGAAGGATCAGGTGGCTGTGAAGGTAAACTGATGCAATGTCAGTGGCTCCAGAGACCAGCACTGAGTTAATCCCTCTGGTTGGGCTGTCTGCGGGTTGATGAAATGGAAGATACCTGATCGCTTACCCCAGTTAAGTGTTGCTCAGCAATGGCTTTTGAAGTGGTTTATTATATTTTTTTGAAACGGAAAGCAAGCCAGAAAGCTTGGCTGTGATGTGTTGAGAGTAATGTTCAGGTTAGCTGGTTTATGTGTTTGTCCTTCAAACATGGAGTTTTCTGTAAACAGGTACTGCAGGGGAGAATACCAGGCCAGGTCTCTGGGGCAGGCTAAGGTGACCAGTATAGCTGTTTGCCCCATTACCTTCAAAGCCAGGCCTTCCTGGAGCAGTGTGGGACCCTGGGGACACACGGAGGACAAACTCCAGCTTGTTCCCTATGCCCTGGGCTTGCCTCTGATCTAGGACCTTTGGGGTACAACACAGCTGTCATAGGGATTATTCATGCCTCTAGTCACTGCAGTTGGATTTAGGTCTAGAGGCCACTGAAATAACTTCGTGCAGCTAAATTTCAGTCTAGAGTATTTGCTTCATTATACAAGTCTTACGGCAAATCCTGTTTCCATGAATGGAGAGGTTTGGGATGCAGCAGATGGAAATCGCTGCCTGTGCCTGTTAGCCCAGGCCCAGCTGCACCGCTGATGCGGCTGTGTAGCTTTGGGGCTGGAGCTGGCCTTTGCCGTGCTTGGACGAGCGTGGAGATTGCTGCTGTTTGGGTCTGCAGTATTGGTGCCTCCACAAGCCCCTCCTGGGGCAGGAGGCTGGAGAACACCTCTGGTCCCTGGATGGATTGTCTGATTTGATCCTGAGCACTGGGATGGGAGCATCTAGTTTTCCTCACCCCTCCTCTGAGGACGAAGGGGGCTTATTCACACTGAGGATGAGGCAGCCCCCATCCCGGTCATCAAAGAAGAAAAAAAGTGGGACAGGTGGGCTGCACCAAGGGCCAGCTGAGCTGTGCAGCCCAGAGGGTAAAACAAGGCACCTGTCTGTTGAGGTGCCACGTGCTGTTTGTAGTTTTTCTCTTTTTTGGCTGCTTCACATGTAAGCAGTGGCTCCTCTCAAGCCAAAGTAGCTGAGTTTGGCCAGCTAAGCTCCCGGTGGAAACTGTTCTCCTGTGACTTTAACTGCAGGAGCAATAACCGCTTTTCAGGGTAACATCCTTCTGTGCTTGAGTGGATGTTGTCTGCTGAGCTCCTGAGTGGTCCCTGCACCACGGCTGATGAGGCTGGGTGTGAGATGGCAGAGCAGGCTGCGCTCCGCTCCCCCGGGGGCAAAGGGGGAGGGGGAGATGCGTGCTGATGGGGTAGTTTGGGTGCGTGTAGCCTTTAAAAGAAGACTTGGGTTAGCCCTGTGACTGCCTGCTGACACCTGGAAATGGTGCTGGGTGGAGCACTGCAGGGGGGCCACCACCTGCCCTGTATGCAGCATGGGCCAGGAATTCAGCAGTTTTATCGGCTCCAGCAGGCTCTGATAAGAGCCGTAGTCGCAAAGAGAACATCAGACGGTTGGGCACAGAAATGCATCGTGTTGTCCATGATTAACTAACGAGAGCTGCAGTACCCATGGCAACTCTCCCCGTGGGAAGGGGCTGTGTGGGAACGCAGTGAGGCCAGGCGCGGGCATGGCCACCAGCGCTTCCCATCCCACTCCCTGCTCTGCTCTCCTGGGCTCCCTGAGCTGTCCCCCAGGTCCCTGAGCTGTCGTGGCCCCTCGGGCGCAGAGGCCCCTGAGCAGAGACCGGAGCTTGGTGCAGCCTGGCCCTCGTTCAGCCTGAGTCCAGGGCTGCCCATCCGCATCTTGTCCTCAGCGGTCAGAGGGAGGGAGGGAGGAAGGACGGACAGACGAGAGCTTTCCAGGGAAGGAGGGAAAGGGGCAGCCCTAAACCCTGCACCCAGACTGCTATTTCTGACTGCATGTCAACATGTTATCTTGAGGGAAATGCTGCCAGATGCTGGCCTGGGAATGCTTGGCAGAGACTGCAAGCAGACTTTTAAAAAATAATTAGATTTACTACCAAAATGAATAGCACAATCAATATTGATATACAATTCAATTAAAAAGGATGAAACTCATTTTCTGCATGTTTTTCTCTGTCACGTTGTCTCTGAATTCCTGGCCCACAGCAGTAGAGGTGGACAGAATGGAAGAAGAGAAGGGTGTGGGGGAGAAGGGAGCCCCGATGCTGTGTTTTTGGCCTGGCATGGTGCAGAGTAGAAGGAGCTCCGAGTGTTACAGATGCGCTGATTGCGGTCCGTGTGGTCATACTCGGCTGCCGGAGGGCACAGGCCACACAGTACGGATGTGGGGTGTGCTACAAGGGTAAATTTGCAGTGTTAATTTTCATGGTGGTTGGGCAGGGGTGGGTGGGGTGGGGAGGAATTGGGACTTGATTGTGTTTTTTGGGGGGCGTGGTGGTGGAGTTCATCTGAGAGCTTATACAAGAGGCATGGAGCAGACTTGGACCTTGGGAAAGGACAGGAAGATAGTCATGTACAGCAAGACTGGTGAGATATGGAATTTGAGAACATGTGAGAAAGGAGATTTCACCGTGAGAAAGAAATAGTGCAGTGATCTACTCAGTTATCATTATTGTTTTATTATTCACAGGAGGAGGAGGGGGGCAGGAAAGAAAAAGGAGGCTTGTAAAATATTGCTCTCTCTGTCCTGGATGGTTGCGCTCTGTTGCTGTGAGCTGTTTAAACCAATTCTAGCTTTTGCACCAGAAGTAACTGCATTGCAGTAGCCGCAGAATGTAATCAGTTAAAGTTTTGAGAGCATTTTGGGATCCTTTGGGTTAAAGGTCCCACATGCTATTTTACCGCTGGTCCCTGTGACTGTACAAGAAGAGAGGAAATGGGAGGTACTTTTCCACAGCCCGCAGGGAATTAACCCTCTGTGATCATTCCCAGCCAAGGGAAGCTGCCACAACTTTGCTGGAGTGAGAAAATCTTTTTCACACTGCAGCATTCAGATGTCTCCATATTCCACTGCCATGTTCCTGCAGTCTGTGGCTCCTACCCCGTACAGCAAAACCTCCTGTCTAGAGCTATAAAGCATCCCAATTACACTGATTAACTCTATCGAAAGACGCCAGCACTTAGAACAATGGCGGCTGCTGCCTGGACAGAGCAGTAAGAAAATAATAAATGAATAGGCAACCAACTAAGGGGCAAAAGAAAGCTGCGCTGTATACAGTTGCGAAGGGAAGAGCCCAGTGAGACCAAAAAATTGCACGTGAACAATGCTCAGTTGGGTGCAAGATCCCTGCTCTTCCAAGGACCGTTGCTCAAACCCTCTTCTGCAGCCAGGCGATCCCTCCTGCCGGTCGCAGTGCCACACCGCTCTCCCTCTCCCTGCTGCCTCCTGACTTCTGGACGTGCCACAGGGAGCCACGAGGGAAGGTTTATTTCCAGGCTTTGATTTCTTTGCTTTTATTACAGATAGAGCTTTCAGTGGCTGATACTTTAAGCTAAGCACATTTGCTTCTTTATACTACTTCATGGGGTGTTTTTTTGTCTCCCCCCTCCACCCCAAGAAGTACGTTGAATTCACAGTTTTGAAGCCAGAGGCATTCGCTCTGGTGACATTCTCGACTAAACCCTCCTCCAGAAGGGACTACAGCACTTGGAGCATGAGTAGTGACTTTCTGGAAATGTATAATCCTAAATCACTGAGATAGGTTTGAAAACATAACTTATGAACAGTGGAGAATCACAAGTCAGTGCTCAGATTTTAACCATTTGTGAAATAAATCCAGTGAACACCACCATTGAATCTTGCATGTGCATATACTGAAGGGTTTAAAAAAAAGACTTATAATTGCATTTTCTTAGAAAAAACAAAGGGAAAAAAAAGACCCTGTGAAGGCAAAAGCATATGTCTAGCTTCACACGCACTGAATATTCCCTTTAAAGTCAACGGGCCTAGTCAAATGTTTAAAGTTGTGCATAAACCACCTTCCTGGATGTGGTAAATAAAAGGAAAAATGTCTTTACCAGACAAGGCTTCACACTAGGTAATAATATTCTGTTCGTTGATGTGTTCTTGATTTAGTGTTTGGATGGAGGGCTGCAGTGGGAACCTCTATTGACGTCAGAAGGTTTTAGATCACAGACCAGACAAGTGTCACAGAATTACGAGAAACCGTGGATGCTCTTCTATCTATAGCTCTGCAGTCGCGCTATCAGCCGCATTTTCATCAGTTCAAATAGTTTGCTACGGCAGCTTTTTAAAAATTAGTTTTAGTTTAAGGATTTGTGCTCCTTGTTCAGAGTGAATAAGAATATTGCAATTGCTTTTTTCTTTTTTGATAAATCAGAGGTGGTGTGAATAGAATTCTTCTAAAAGGGGTTTAATATCCAGTGCTGAGTGGTGGTGGTTTTTATCTTCTGAAACTTTACTACAGATCCTTTGCAAAGGGAACCTGAGCTAACACACAACCTACCTATAAAATTGTGGGCCCCGCAGTAAAGCTGGGGTTCTCCGATATGCATATCTTGTATTGTGTAAGGTTAGTTGAGAGACAAGAACTTATTTTGTTATTTTCTGATAGAATTAATTGTTGTCGTTGTGTCCAACAGCACTGCAGGCAAAGTGCGCTTTAATTGGCATAGGTTTGGGCACACAGACATGAAGCAAATGCCCTGCCTCGTAAAGGCAGCAGGAGATGAGTGTTCCCTCTGTGCTGTCTTTGATTTCTGGTGTAATTTGTCAGCTTATTCATGAACTATAATGAAATGTAACTTTTGGAACAAATGGTTAAGCTCTGGGACCCCTACTGAGGCAGGTTCTTCTTTTTCCCGCCTGGCTGCCCCCTGACTCTGGTCTCTTCTGTTCCCTGACCAAAAAAAAAAACCAAACCACCACGTTTTCAGGACTGGCAGGGCTCACATTGGTGTGGGAGAGCAAGCTGTGTTTGATGGGGCTTGTACTTTGTCAGCCACGCTGACAGCGGATGATTTCTAAGCCCACACCCCTGTGTTAGGGTGCAGTGGATGGGGCTGGAAGCTGGAGGATGCTTGTGATTCTCAGGTGAATGGGGTAGCAGACAGAGTGGGATGCACACATTTTGGTTTGTTGATCAGATCTTGGGAGCTCTGGTGCAAGAAAATTCTTTGTTTTTATGTTTGGGGGCGGGGTATGCCAGGAACAGTTACCCTGCTCAGCAGCATTTCCAGAGGTAAAAGCAGTGGGAGTGAACAGAGAGGCAAGATTGTAAAGATAACAAGTGAAAAGTCACTCTCTTGTCCACAGCCTGTCTTTGCAGTTCTTACCGGATAAGAAAAGGCTGCCTCACCCAGGAATTCAGAGCATCTTGCTTTCCTGCTCTCAGCTGCAGTAATGCCCGTGTTGCACAGATCCTGCTGTAATGGGGGGCTCTGCCCATCTTACATAGGGGTTCTTGGCACCAACACGGACATCTGGAGCTAAGGATATTTTTGGAGTGCTGATAACAGCTGACCCTTACATGGTTTCAGGCTTATACCTCATCTGTAAATGAGGGGAGGAAGTGCCTGTGCTCCTTGGGGCTTTGCACAAAGCATCTTTTTACTCACATCCAAAATGAAAGAACAAACAAACAAAAATCCAGAGGAAATCAGGTAAAGGTGAGAAGTGATGGATTTTGTCGGATTTCCTGCACGATTCCTGCATCTTGCTGCTGATACATGCGATAGTGGTCCGATCCACCATTGATCAGTTATTTATTGATTTGTGTGTTTGTTTGCTTCAGTCCTGCCTGGGCCAGGGGACAGGATTCGTGGCTGGAGGGGCAGGAATTGCTCAGAGGGCAGGCGTGGGGGGGAGCTGCTGTTGGCGGCTTTCGTCTGAAGGCAGCGCGTGCGATGATTGATCGCACTGCAAGCCCTGCTGTTCCGTGCATGCGGCACTCCTTGTCTTGGCAACCTCTTGGCAGTTTTTTTCCCCCCCTCTTTGCCCACCCCACAATGAGGCACTGATAAAAAGCAACAGAGTCCCCTGGCTGTCTGCTAAGGCACTTGCTTTTTTTTTTTTCCTTCTCCCCCCACTCCCCACTAGCAGGCTGTGAGCCACAGTGGAAAAATGAAGAGGGAGAAATCAAAAGGGAAGCAGGTGCAAAAGTGTGCTGGCTTTGTTTCCCCCCCCCAATCCAAATTTCATGGGGTTTGGTAAATTAAGATTTTTCCTGTTTTTCTCAGCTGGTACTTAAATCCAGCAGAGATGTATTTACAGGATGCCAACTGTGTCTATGTACCAGCCAGATGTGATGCAGTCCCCAGATCAGCAGCTTACCATGGTGCATTATAGGGATGAAATAATTGTCTGCATAATGGGGTGTGCTCAGCACGTGTAAATGACGGGTGCCTCTGTCCCCATCTATTTCTGTTCTCTGCAAGCCTGCTCTGTGCTTTGGCCCTACTGAGGGGCACAAAAAGCTACATTTCTGCTGCTTCATTTTCTGAGCACTGGTCTCCTGAAGTAGAGATTTAGCAGCAGCTTGGAGGTGTGAATCTAATCTGTAGCACCACTGGGATCGAAGCATGCGGACCTCCAGGACCAGATCAGCTAGAGCAAACCAGCAGCTTTCCAAGACATTAGGGGGACTATGTTATTTTGCACCAAGCAGTGATCATGGCTAAGAGATACCAATGTAAACCACCTCCCCTCGAGGGAAATGGCCTCTGTCGTCTGGCTTTGTAAATACAAAGGTAAACTGTTTAGATACTTTGGGAGAAGGGAGAGGGAAAGATAGGAGGTAAATTTTTTGTTTCTTTAAGTGGAACCAACCTGCTGAATTAGCAATACTTTTTTCAGTTGAGAGAAATGCAGAAGTTGCTCTTTTCTAGGCTGTGCAAGTAGGTCTAGAAGGCAGCAGCCAGGCTCACGGCTGCTAACGATCCTTCCAGTGCCTCACTTCGGAGCAGCAGGAAGAATTCCTGCTTCTCTCACTGCTTCCTTTGTGCCCCATTTATCTGTNGATTTTTGTCAAAACTGGTGAATCAAACCATGATGGGGAGGATTTGTTGGAATGTTTTTTTTTTTTGTAGCTTACGAACATGATGAACCATTTTTCTTGAGAGGTATGGGGTGCACAAGTATAACCATACTTCATACGAATAGAAATCATTCTGCCTTTGGTGGTAGGTGAAGGTCAATAGAAAGTATGCGAGGTAACAATAGCCAATCAAAAGGGTAATTTACTGGAATTAGTGAAACCCTGATTTAATGTGCCACAACAGCGAGAGCTGATACAGACAAATAAAATAAGCTGATAGTGCCTTTTGATTTCTATCTTCTTAATATTAGTCACTTTGGCATTCCCAGAGAAGCTCTGGAGTTACAGAAGATAAGCAAGTGAAACTCCACGAATAGATTTAGATGATTTGACACGTTTAGATGTTGTGCTTTTGATTTAGATGTTGTGATTTTAAGGCATGATTTGTTTCTTAAAACCCTTTTCTTTCATCAGTAGCTAAATAGTAATTATATTCATTAAGTGGTCTTGTTCTTAATACTGAAATTTGGAGAGCCCTTTTAACCCGCATGCTAGGATGAAATGAGAACAGACTTCTCTGCTGGTTTTCTATCACAGATGAATGATCATTGGTTGGTGTTGGGATAATAAAGTAATTTAATTCTGGACATTGATTAACATCCTAATTCAGATGCTGGGATCCTTTTCTGCCCAGGTTATCTCATGAGGATTTGTTGGCTTATGAAATTCATGTCACCAAGGGAAGTGTTTGCCCAAGAACAGGAGAATTGCAGTGTGCTGCCGCTTATGAGTGCTTTCCTTTTTGACTTGAGTCACTTGGTAGGTAGCGGAATGAACTTTAGCCTTTAGTCTCTGCTGTTAAATCTGAGACACTTAAAACAGAGACAAAGGCCCTTTGCTGATTTGCTTCATACAAGCAAGGTGTCTCCAACACCTCTTTCATGAGAGGAGGAAGGTGGGGACCAAATTCACGTGCCCCAAGTCTCCTTCTTGAAGGAAGTCTTTGTAGAAAGTTCATACGATGCAACGCCCCTATACGTAGGGGCAGGATCCTACCATTCCCTCCACGTATTGATCTCTTCCCAGAAGCAACTCTCTTCAGGTATTTGAAGAGTAAATGTGTTCTGTCGGTGGGATTCCCTGCAGAACAGGGTAATGTTCAGTGGGAGTAGATGTGAGCAGCCAGTTCACATTATCTAAAGTCTGCACAGCAGCAATGCCTCAGATGTAACCTATTTTGTTAGTGCGAGATTGCAGCTTTTTTGGTAATGTGTTTGTTAATCACCTTGCTTATCTACTGTTCTCCTGCTCCTTGCACCCAACATGAAGGGGGGAAATGGTTTCTGTTCAGACACGTGTGGAGCCTTTCTTTTGTTCTGGTCTATCCAGAGAGCATGTCTGGAGTTAAGGCAGCTGATGAGAGAGGAAGGTTAAGATTAGACTGTGAGTTAGAAAACGTTTTATATTCTTATATCTGTATGTCTAAAATGCGAGTGAATTGTTAGAAGTGGAAGGAAGTGTCTATAAAATTCCTGCAGAAGAAAGGGTCCCAAACATTTTGCACCTCTGGTGGGATGACAACAAAATCTCTTTGTTGAATGATTTATAAGGACTTCTAGGTAGAATTGTCTACCTCATCACATTGTCAAACCTTGAATAGGTAACCCTTTTAGTAGGGTCTCTAGTGGGCCTATCATAGGTTGTAGACCAATGAAGCTAAAGAATGTCCTTAGAGCTGTCTAGTCCAAGGCTTTGCTAAATCACTTATTTCATGGAGGAGCTGACAGCCTCTGAGCAGAGGCACAACAGGTCATAAGGCACAACTTCTAGTAGATTTTAGTTAGCATGAGTAAACCATTCTTTATCTACTGAGAATATCTGTTACGTTGCTTAGCTTGTGGCTCTGGAAGTCTCTGGTTAATGTTTCGTTCACGGTTATCTCTGCAATGCTATTTAGCACTGCAGAGGTATAGCACAAGGTTTGGAGATGCACACACTGTCCTTTTCCTTCCCCTGCCTTTCATTTTGTTATATTTTCAAGGGTCTGAAATCAGGAGCTCTCCAATAACCTATTTTACTTGAAAGTCTGTTTCAGAAGATGTTTTGCTTTCCACAAAGTTAAGAGGCGGCATATTCACAGTGGCATCTTTTTTTAAAAAAACTGGAATCGGAGAGCTCTGTTATTGACAAAAGAGAATAGGAAAAGGCTAGTTAGTGCAATCCAGTAGGGTCTGAGACTGGTAGCAACTTTTAGCCTGTGAATTACTCAGAGCAGTAGCCCTGAATCACTCCTGCTAGCTGACAGATCCCTGTTCAGAAGGGGCCAACTCTTTAGGTGAAGGTCATGCTGCTGATTCCTGACATAAAGAAGTGTAATTAGGATAAGAATCAGGCCTAGACCACTTCAAAGCCTCACAGGGTGGTGTCCACTTGGGTAAGGTGCCAGTTCTAGGCTGTCTTTCTTCTCCTAAGCTGTACAAGGTGCATTCCTACCCTCAGGCTTCTGCAGTGGTGTTTCTGGATCACTACGGCTGTTAAAATGCTATCTTACAACCAAAAGTTGTTGCAAGATCATCACAGGGCAGGAGCAGCATATTGCTCTACATGAAGGAATTCACAGCTGAACTGGGAGAATGAACATGCAGTGTATGTATTTAGACTTTGAGAGAACATTTTGATGCGTCTCCACAGATAAAAGCAGGGCATATGGAAAACCCTGTGCAATTATTGTCCAATCCATTATTATTTTCAAGAAATAGCACCTTGCCTTATAGAGATGTGTAAGGAAGGACTGGTCAAGCAGTTTCACTCTCAGAAGACCCATTTTTGCCTCCCAACCCAGTGTCTATCCCTACTGCTACCCAGGTTCTCAGTAAATGTCTGAGTCACAGCAAAGTGACTGCAGTCCAGGAAGGCAGGTAGCAAAAGGGGATATGCTCTTCTGTAAAGAAAGGCATATTGGAATAAGCTGCTTATGGCAAATTCCTTCTAAAACACCTCAACTGTAACAGAAAAAAATATTATATTGGCAATACCATAGTGTTTCCATTCACACACCAGCTGTTACTCTTTCCCACTGGGTCTTGTTTTTTTTTAAAAGGCTGGTGAAGGACACTTCTGTTAAACAACAGATCGTCTTATTTCTGTATTGGCCGTATTACATTTTCCTTTGGAACTTTGAATTTTTCTTTTGCTTATTATTTTTGCAGTGTGTGAGCTAACATGGATTCTCTTTCCAGAATATTTTCAACAAGCTGACAGTGAAGTTTGGTACACCCTGTAATTTGAAGCAATGTATACTTCTATTATGGATTATTGGATTATCAGTTTGTGTGGTTTTTTAAATATTATGCATGACTGAGTGCTTGAGTAATTGACACACTGTTTATGAATGACTGTTAATGAATAAACTTCTCTTACTGAAACTGAAATAGCAAAGCTATTCCTGGACTAGAAAGGCTGTTAGACTTTTGGCTTGCAATAAGTTGAAGGCATAATGTGAAGGGGGGTGGGGTGGTGGGGAAACAACATTGCTCAGAGTCAGTTCTGAGCAGGAATTACTGAATTGTTTCTTGTTTGGAAAATGATTGCAGTACAGAGAACAATTTGGTTTCAACATCTCCCTGCAATTGAATTAAAGCATTTTCAAATTGTCTTAAATATCAATTTCAGGAAAACTAGACTTCCTGTTGTATGCAATATACAACATAACCAAATATAGTACATACATATATGTATGTATATATATAACTTATAACAGTATAAACATTTACATTAGAACCTGAAGGGACTGATTTACTAAGGTTTTGAATGCCTAGGAGTTTAAGTGATGTGCTGAGAATCTGTAAGTGCTCACGTGTTGTGTGATGCATAACAGTGTGCGTCGTAGACCAGGATCGGCAAGACAAGTATGTACCAATTTCACTTGTACAGGCAGTCCAGAGGACAGCATTCTGGAGTTCTTGTGTTGTTTTACCTTGCTTTTTTTTCATATCTGCTTCAATGTTGTTTGTTAAACTACAGGTTTTAATGTGCATAGATACGCTTCTTTTTGGTCCACCCCACTATATTGTGTAGTGCTGCTTATACGCTTGTGACTAAATAAGACAAGAAAGAAAGGATGGCTCTGAAATATTGAGTGTTGTGAACTGCTTTTCAGATATTGCTGCCTTTTAGTTATTTCCAGAAGTTCTTTCTTGGTTTACCAAACAGATAAACCTTGTTAAGTGCTCTGAGTTCATGCTGTCTTTTCCTGTAATTTCACAGAAAATCAAGTGGAGATTTCCAGGCATAAAAATCAGGATAGGCTTTATTGTTCTTAAGGAAAGAGACCACTAGCTAGAAAGCTGTGTCCAGTGTCAGCAGGTATGTTACTCCTTATTTTATGAATCATAGTATTACTCCAGCGATGTATATGCAAATAATGTCTGTCTGATCACATTAAACTGTAAGGTGAGACTTCTGATAAAACCCAGGAATGTAGAAGTAAGGGTCATGCAACTGAAGTAAAGTCTAAGACTAACGAGCAGTTCAGGTCATGAAAGCTTTTTTCAATTGCATGTATCCAGCACCTATCACTTGCTACAGCAGGCTGTATTATTCATGCAGGTAGAGAAGAGCTTCTCCCTTGCAATATTTTCCATTGTCTAGTTAATAAAACCATTGCAAGGAGAGATGGAACAGAAACAATTCTTGAAGAGTAAAGCTGCTCCTTCTCCTACCTTAGTCTTTAATGAGAAACTGATCACATCTGAAATAGTCAAAATACAGCTACTCTGTAATGGACGTAATTGCAAAAAGCTCCCAGTGTCCTGTCTGGCTTCCCTTTAGGTTCCACAAGGGAAGAGTGTTGTAAGTGAGACTGGGGGGGGCGGGAGTTGGGGAAGAAAGATCATTTCTTTGCTTTCAGTGACTGTGGATATAGCAAACTAGGGCAATAGCGTGAGCTCTCCTTGAAAACAGCCCACGATCTCTCAGGATAACAGAGCTGAGCAGTGAAAGCATCCCACGGAACTCACCTAAACCTGCAATCTTAGGATGGGGAGGGGGCGAGTGGGGATATTTGCCCGGGTAGATTCAAGTGCAGCATTCCCAGCAGCCACTAGTTGTCACTTTGCAACCAGCCGGGATCGGCGTTTTCAGCACTGCGGTTAGCGAGATTGCGGTGCTAATTAAACGGAGTAACTCCCAAAGCCGCGGAAAGTCCCGAGCTCGGGATGGGCTGTGCGGTAGCCAGTCTCGGGGAACCGAGAGGAGGCGAAAAGGCAGCTCGAGAACGGCGGAACGCCGCTGTCCTAAGGCTGAGGCCGTGCTGGGGTCTGTGCCCCGAGCTCGGGGTGGGCACGGCAGCCCAGCCCGGTGTGCACACACTCTTCCCGCAGAGCCGAGCCTTACCTGAAGAAAACGATCGTCTCCCACACGTAGACTCCGAGTGCGTTGACGTTGCACATTTTTCCAGCTTTCGCTGTGTTTTTGTTTTTTTGTATTCCTCGAGGCGTGGGCCGGTGGGGTTGGCCAATAAAGTAACCCGACACTTGGGGAGAATAGGCAGGGGAAGCGAGCCACCCCTCCCCGGGCAGGCTGGGCAGAGGGGAGCCGGGGCGGCCCCGCTCAGCACCCTGGACGGCGGGCGGGCGGGCGGCCCCGCTCAGCACCCTGGACAGCGATCGGCAGGCGCCCCGCTCAGCACCCTGGACAGCGGCGGCTCGGCTCCGGCGCTGCCTCGGCTCGTCCCGCCTCTCCGCCTGTGCCCCCGCCACTGCAGTGGTGCTCGGGGCCGGAGGACCAGGCTTCCCGCACCGAAACCTCCCTTCAGCGGGATCCCGCTCCGGACATCAGGCTGGCGAGCAGGGGAGACGCAGGGGGTGTAGGTTTGCCATCGGGGTGGAGGGGTTGGATGGGAGGGGGGCGACCCTCAACAAGCCGGGGCTTTAATCTCCGCCGCTGGCTGGGGTGTCCTCCTAATTACATCCACAGGAATTTGTCAGTGTGAGGCTGTGCTGCAGTCCGGGTTGTGTCGCTTTCCTGCTCGCTGTTTGGCTGCTGTTGATTCCAGCTTCCTGGGTTATTTTCCTCCCGAATAAGTTATTGCTGCTGCAGGGAAGATGTCCCATTGCTCAGGGCTAGAGCGGAGGGGAGTGAAGGGGAAGTTTCTTGGGAAGCACTCCCATTGCACTCGGAAAGAAAGTGGCTCAGTGTCCTCCTAATGCATCTCATTTCCCCTCTGCCCTCTCTCCCCTGCTAGGACTCGCCAGATCTTGGGAGTTTCTTGCTGCATTAATTTACTAAACTGAAAAAAAAAAAGGGAGGGGGGTGGAGAAGAGGGAAAGCAGAAGGGAGGGGGTAACTCAGCCTCTCCACCATCCCAAGGACCTCCTCTTAGCTGTGCTCATTGGTCTCGGGGCTGAAAAAACTACTCTAGGATACGGTTGGATAAACGCATATTGTTCAGCAGAGGCTGTTAACCTTTAAAGCGCTGATACGTTTTGTTTTATTTCAGTTTTTTTAACTCAAATCGCTGTCTTTTTAAGAAGTCTCTGAAATCGTCTCCCTTGACATGGCAAGCGTAACGTGCCTTAAGTCTCCATCTCGTGGAAGATCTGCTTGACTAGCATTTGCTGTGTGTTGCTGTTGGCTTTTAAGGACCATCTGTGTGTTTTTGTTTTTTTTTTTCCCCTCCACCTTTTGCATTTGGCTTTGCACAGAGGTTTGGCAAACACCAGAGCCATCAAGGCTGGGGCAGGTAAGGAGCATTTAGCAGCTTCATATTGCAGCTCCAGTACCCTGGGCTTCAGCTGTGGTCACAGGGTGCTGAGTGTGGTTGTCGGGGGGCAGGGGGGGGAGGAATGGGCTCCTTGGCCACAGTGTCAGTCAGCCACTCTGCGTTGCTTCTCAACTTCTGAAAATTGAAATAAAAACTTAGCTCTCCTAAATCACCTGAGATTTTCTTTTCCTTCTCTTCTCTCCTGGTATAATGGGACTTTTCTTCTTTAAGTTCTGCTTTGTTTACTTGTCCTGTGCTTTGTAATACTCTCCGTGGAATAGAAAGAGTCACTTTTAACCTTTCTTTACATGCTTTTTTTTTTTAATTTGTTCAAAGAATCTTCCTGTCCCCACGTTGTGGGGGGTGGTGGTGTTGGTGGTGTGGAATGGACTGCTTGCTTCACCCATGCTGTACCCTCCCTGGGCTGGGAATTAGCCAGGTCTTTCTTCTCACTTTGGGTTGTATCTCGAAGGACCTAACTGCAATGACAAAATTGACCTTATGTTTTCAATCTCCTATTTTTGTTTTAAACCAGTGTGTTTGTTTAGCAAGCAGACAGAAATATCCTTTGGGTTGTCATTCAAAAGAAAAGGGGAAGAAAGACCTGCTTGGCTTCTATCCATTAAAGAGAAGGAGTTTAATCTGATTTACTCCGGCTACTGGGTCTCAGAGTCTAGCTAGATTAATAACAGGCTCTGATTTCAGTTCATGGTGACTCCTGGGCATGTGGTTCTGCGCAGGGCATCCTCCCTGCTGCTTGCTGGCTCCTCGCTGTTCTTTTGCTCCTGATATTTTTCCCCACGCAGATGAGCCTCTTGATGCTGCTCCTTTTCAGCTCCCAGTGTGCTGACAGCCCAGAGGAGGAGCTCCAGCCGGGGAGTGCTAATAGGACCCACACAGCAGGAGGGAAATGGTGTTTTGCTGTGTTTTTTGTTGGGAAGCAGGACCAAGGGCAGGAGGCAGAATCATCTCTTGGCACTTGTGGCTTAAATCTAGGGGTTAGTCAACCCTCTGGTTCACTTAGAAATCAGCTCTGTAAGAGTTAAGACCATCTCATGTGATTTCTCCCTTGGTTGTAAGTTTGATCATCTTTGTACCAAAGGAATTCAGGTTTTCTTCTTTTCTCCTCACCACCTGCCCTCCTTGCACTGCCTTGGCTTAGGGGAGGAGGGAGGCTGTGCATAAGATTGAGAAAGCAGATGCGTGTGTGTGTATAACACAGCAATGCTTCACAGCTCTTCCCTTTGAAGGGAAGCTGTTCCCCTTTTTCCAGGGTAAGAATTTACCTGCTTTGCTGTCCTCTCTCCTGGTGATGCTAGTTGGCAGACAGTGATTTGTGTGGGTCTGGGGACTCTTCTGGTCTTTGAACATGTCTTGTTACTGGAGAGAAATAAGAGCATTATTTGCCTTTTATGGTATTTGGGGAAACTGGGGCAAAAAAAGGTTGCAGCAGGTGTTTGGAGCAGGTCTAGGTGTTCAGACAATTTAGATCAGGGAGTAAAATCAAGAGAGATGAATTTAAGAGATGTGAGTTTTCATGCCTTATTATGAGGGTCGCAAATGTACCTGCACTTTCTGTATTATGTGTTTTGCTGTGTATCCCGAACATATTCTGGATAAAATTTTCATTGTCTTTTTTTTTTTTTGGACTGGGATATCTGCCTCTAGATTACATACTCTTCTATCTCCTCCTGGTACCAAAGCAGTAAAGCAGTTGTTGCTTGAGGGATTTGGTACAGTGCCCTATATGTGGTGCCCGCAAGTGTGGGACCTTGGTCAGGGCTGGCTCCAGCTCCCTGGAGTTCCCATTCTCTGACTTAACCCAAATGATTCAAGAAATAGCCAACCAACCCCCACTGGAACCCTTCTACAGGGATCTCCATGGTGAAGTTACCCAAACTGGCTCAGGACAATGTCTGACTTTAGTATCCTTCATCTCTCTTCAGAAGCTATGAGAGATTTAGTAATGGCTGGGAGTCCATTTTATCACCGTTACTGTAAATAATCCTTGTCATCAGGTACTGGTTGGCAGGACTCTTCTCCCTAGGTGGGTCCTGGCAGGCTCATAAGCTGGGTTTTAGATCTCTTCTTGGTTTTGCTACAGTGTTTTGTGATGTTTGGGAGGGTTTACTTACCAGGTCTCTTATTTTTCAAGCAAACTCCAAATGGTTTTGAAAAGCATTTATAAAATACCTTTCCCCAGTGGAACTTGTACAAATAACAGGATAGAAGATAACTCATCATAATGTCAATGAGGCTCTTAAAATCAGCACTACCTGCTGTGTGGTCACCTTGTTGCTGTTTTTATTAGTTTGCTTCAAAATGGAACGATCTTGTAAAACTCACTGTGGGTAAAGTTGTCTGGGAAGCTTTTGTGTCATCTTCTGTGTGGACTGTGACTGATAGATTCTTTTCATGAAAAGATACCATAGAGATGGTTATTGCAGGGTAGCTGCTGGAGTAAGATAAAATATCTTCTCATTTAAGAGGTCAATATTCACATCTAAGCTTTCAGGAGTGGGTTAACGTTTTCAATGCTGCAGCTGACAGTGGAATGTCACCAGTGCAACAATCAGCAGATGGGGCTGAGTTCAGTGCATTTCTAGGCTTACCTCAATGAAAAGGAAGTTGCTGGGGCCGCAGGATTTGTGCTGAGGACACTTGTTCTACAACAAAGGGCTAGATTTTAACTCTGTCTTATAATAATCTTGCTACCATCTTTACTGCAGGTAAGTTTGATTGTTATCCTTCCTTTTGGTGATTCCAACCTTTCAATTGGTACTGAGGACTCTGTAGTGATTCAGTCCAGGCAGTTCAGCTGGTGGTTTTTCTGTTTCTCTCCACTTGTTCATTAGTGTTTTAGATGGACAACTGGCTTGCTGTTTTTTTTAGGGATCACTGGCTTCTGATGCTTGTTTTCTATATGAGATCTTAATCTTCAGTGTTATGGTTGGCTGTTCTACAAATGGTGATTACTAGGAACAGGATGTGACTGTAATCAAGAGTGGGCCATCATGACTGGTGAGATGAACGGCAGCTGTTGAGGGAGATGGAAGCAGGGTCATGGGAAAGAATTAATGAAATAATGCTTTTGCCTTCTCTGGGCACTTAGACTGAACAAAGAGATGAGTGGAAGTCAGGATGATTAGGTCAATTGTGTAAGGCGATTGTACAAGAAAACATCTCCTGGCCTATCTCCTCTCCCAAAAGCTCAGTTGCTGTGTCTGACGTTTTCAGAATTTTATTCCTCATAGACAGGCTGGTAATAGACACCACTGAATTATTCTTTGCTGTATATTAATTACCAATGAAAGGCTGAGTCTGACCCAGAATGGAGTTACTGAAATGCATCTACAGCCATAAATCTGTTTCAATGTCTCTTGTCTTGATTCCTTGTACAGTAGGAGAAGATTTGATCCTTCCTACCAAAAAGGTCTAATCAGATACTTCTTGGAGAGTGCAACAGGAGCTATGGGAAATGTGCAGAATGCTGCTAACTTCCTTTCCTCTCAGCTAAAATTTGTTACTCCACAAATGCACACCTGCAGAAAAGGGTGTACATGTAGAGTAACATATTCAGATGATTTGCCTGTCAGTACGTCCAAGTCTTTCATGGCTGGAAAATAAAACAAAACACTTTCTAACTATCTCCTTCTCTTTCTTAATTCTTTTTCTAGCTATGAGAGTCAGGGAATACCTATTTCCCCAGCTTCCTTTAGAGTTTATTCTTCCTTCATATGGTTCATCCCTGATCCTTTCCCCCAGAAGTGTGTAAGTGAATTTTTTCTCTTCTCTCTGAAGAAAATGAATCTTTCAATGTTGTTGGCAGTCTGAGAGTTCATTTTGGTTTTGACAGTTGATCCTAAGTATCATTGAAAGAAAAGGGGAACCCAGAAGGCCTTGGAAATAGCTCTGTGACTAAATGAACATGCACCCTGTTTGGAGAATTCACCTAAAGCCCCATTCACAACTGCAGGTTGATTCAGTTCACGATCTGATTTTCATCTCTGGATTTTATAGCAGAGCCATTTTCAGTTTCTTTTCTTTCCTTTTTAAAATTAAAATTCTGATAATACTCAGATATAGGGGTAAACTCCTTCAAGCTGAAAACAAAACATGCATGCATACTGCCTTCTTTCCCCACATAGATTGCAGGATTTTCAGTGAAGAAGTGGCTAGCATAGCAGTAAAGTACACTCAACATATCTTGGGAATACTAAATCCATTATTGTTGGTTTGTTCTTTGGAGAATGGCTAATGAGGAAACAGTGCCCCAAGAACTTGGATTGTGCTTACCAAGACAGAGATTCAAATTGCTACAGCAGCAATGTTTGCCTTTTTGATACTGAAAAATGAAAAACAGATTTG
The DNA here is from genome assembly GCA_013399475.1 of Chauna torquata. Lineage (NCBI taxonomy): Eukaryota > Metazoa > Chordata > Aves > Anseriformes > Anhimidae > Chauna > Chauna torquata. The sequence continues at coordinate 228,702 of VXAL01008568.1, forward strand.
AAATTTAAGTTCAGGGAATCTTACAAAGAATTCTATAAAGTACATTCCTATTCAGTTAATTTGCATGTATAGTAACTATTTCTATGTAAGACAGTTCAACTAAATACAATTTTCCTAGAAACTCAAAAGCCTTGCAGTTACTGGTAAAATAACGCTCTAAAATGTTCCTACAATGTTTTCTAAAGTGACTAGTCAAGAATTTTCTGAAGAGATACCCAGATGAAAGAGAATCCACTGGAACTAATTTAAAGGTCCATCTTATCCATATTTTCAAAAATATGTTTAAAATTGAATGCTGGCGAAATATTTGATAAGCTCTGTTTTTGTATGTAGTGAATCTGTGGAAAACAACCAGTGGAGACCTGTGCATAGGAAATCCAGGAGAATTTGCAGCGTAAGGTTAAAAGGCCATTGGGTGTAGAGCTGAGGGATTTGTGGTATAGATGATTGATTTTTGGCTGAAAATCAGACTAAATATGATTGACAGTCTTTAGCCCCATTTATTTAAAAAATGATAGGTCTAATCCTAGAAACAGTGTGTCTTGGAAAATGTAACAAACAAAATTCTATCAATACACTGGAGCTTATTGGTTATGAAATACTCCATTGTGCATGGTGTGTCCTTAAAAATTACCTCCTGATTTCTGTATGGACCATTTCTTAGGAGCTGCACCCAGGATGGGAAATGTATTCAAAGTAGAAGTGTCCTGTACAGAAATGCTGAAGCACCCATGTCCTCCTCTTTCCCTACAGGCCATGCAGGCAGTCCTTTGAAGTGTCCATCTGGTGCATCTATGTTGACTCTCCTGTTTCCCCCAGTACACACAGGCTTTCCCTTCATACATACTTTATGCTGAATGTCTTAAATACAACGACTCCTACTTTACATCATTCTCTGCAAAAAGAGTGTTTATATAGTCTGTGACCTTCATGTTCCTGGGCAAAATATTTCTCGACAAGCAGGTTAGGGGCTGTATTGGTTTCTCGTAGCTGGAAACACTGTCCTCATGAATTTAGCCATAGCTGATTTGTGATTGTAGACTCCTGGGAAGTGGTGTGAAGCCCTGCGCTAGGGTGACTTCATGACAGACTATATGCTTGCAGAAGGCTGGGTGAAGAGCTTTTTGAGTGAAGCATTCAGGTCTTCCTGTGAATGTGTCTGCCTCCTCTGTCAGGTATATGAATCAGGTTAAGGCAGTAATCCCTGAAGAAGAGGAATTAAAAAAGAACGGATGGTTGTTTTTCCTCCAGCAGTGCTGATTTATGAATATTTTTCACTGTCTCATATTTCATATGACACCTGACTTGAGCTGTGAGCCATCTTACTGCATATCATGGGCTTGTCGCTGTTATAATTTATGTGGTATTTGGAGAGTAACTATGAAGAAAGCAGCATGGACCTTGTAGCCCTAGAGAAAATACACTGCTACTTCCATCAGAAGTTTGAGTCACAGGTCACAAGTTAATATCTTCTAACCTGTACAGAATAATTACCAGGCAATCCCTGAGAACCCAGAAATACCATTTCTTTGCAAGATCTTGGCCAATAAAACTTCTTTGGTTACAGTATCAAGTGAGTGGGAAAAATAAGCCAAAGTTGCTTTTACAGCCAGTCTTTCCAGAATTTTTCTTTCCAGATGCTAAACATCATGTAGCTGTTGGAAATATGTTATCTCTTTGTCTTGTGAAGCCCACTGCTCCTGCCTCAGCAGCCCTCAAGTGGTGCAGGAAATAGTTTTTCTACCCTGTGCCTTGCTTGTAAAAGAAAGAAGCTGTCTATTTATTTTAAGGTGAGCAGGTACCAGGTTTGGAGAGAAACTTGCACAGAAGTATACAAGAGCTGTTCACCACTTTTCATTCCTCTTGTCATGGTTTAAAAATAAATACATAAAAAAGGTAAGAGGGAAAGAAGTAGTCTGGTGGAGGGAAAGAAGAGCCTGGTGAATTTTGAATTACCTCAATTGCTTCATTTGTCTGTGTGGGGAAGACAGCAAGAAGTAGAACCCTTTAGAGGAAAACTTTGACTGCAAGCAAGGGATGACCGCCAGCAGTGCTGAAGTGGCCCCTTGGTGTCCATGTGTTTAGATGCTGAAACATCGTCTTACATGCCCCAATTCACTCATAGGATCCAGTAGCATAATTTATCTTCTGGAGTGAAAGAAACAAGCTGCAGCTTTCTTTTCCTTTTTTTTTTCTTAAGGCTTTTGGCAATCGAAATATTTGCATGTCAGATGTGAAGGATAAAACGAAGCCCTGTAGGATCACTCTTCTTCTAGCAAATAAGAGGTCTGATCCTCCATCCACTTTAACGAAGCTCTTTGGCTCTGAAGGGCAGTATGGAATTGCTCTTGCTAACGACCTCCATGCACCAGAAAGAGCTGATAATGAAAGTAGGTTTTCACATTACATTTGCAGAAGAAATAGCTTTTCACCCATCAGAGAAGCCTTCAGGTTTGATTGCACTGCTGAGATGGAATGTATTGGCAGGGGCCTCTCTGGTAGAATATGTTTCTTACTTCAGTATCATAGTTTCCTTGAATAGACCAAGTTAGTGGATGCACTTCAAGGTTATTTCATTCATGCGGACTGGCAGCTTCACTGCCATCCAGAGCCACCATTGCCTAGTGTGACCAGCAGTGATTTTTGAGGTCATTAGGCAAAAGGCTTATTACACAGCTGTATTTTATTTTGTTGTTCAAAACTGGTCCTGTGCATTTGCAGAAACTTACTTATTTGAGCACCACTGACTTAAAACTACTCATTTGGTAGCTAATGATGTTTCATAAAAACACCTTACTCTTACCCCCCTATTTGAGATGGAGAGATGATGTCATGTTTTTGGGTTCCTAAGGGTGTTTCTGCACTAGGATTTACAGATAACTGTTTCTGGAAATCCTACTGCAGATGAAAGGTGCCATGTGAAAATCCCGGCTGGGTTGTGTGCAAGTCAAGATGCTTACCTCACCTAAAATCCTCATCTCAGGTGTGCGGTACCACATGCCCCAGATGCATTTATCAGAAAGACTGGGAAGAACAGGGATTTTAACACATTTACCAAGTAGCTTGTTGTTGCCTTGGGCTATGTTTTTCCCTGCAGCTTGCTGATTTAAATCCTATGACGTGTACAAGTCCGCTTTCATGCTATCTCTCAGCCTGCTGTTTGCCCTGGGCTCGGGCAAAATTTGTCCCCATAGGATGTCTGTGAAGTTTGTTCAGTGTGCTCTCAGTTTTCTACTTTTTGTGTGATGCTATTGATTCACCACTTGGGGAAAGGTATTAGGGAAGGTGGACTATTCATTGGATTCAGCAAAGGGAATTTGGCATAGTCATCTTTACTGACCTGTTCTTTGCTAAATATGAGTAGGAGTGCTCCAGGAGCGCTTGCTTGCCGCAAGCCTGTGCGTGCTCTATTTGATCACAGCAGTTGATGAGGATCCTCCTGCAGATGACTGCCGCTGTTAAAGAATGGAATCTCTTGATTTGCCTAAGATACTAATGATTAATGACCTTTCTTTTACTCAATGAATATTCTTAAAGTCATACGCTGGGGAAGGGCACCAAATCCCCTATATCCCCATTCTTTTTGCCTTAACTACAAGATCGCTTTTTATACTGGAATCAAAATTGTCGTCCCTTTTCAAAAGATTTAAATAACTCTGGGTTGTAGCAACTCTCAAGGCAGGCAGCTTCTGCATCCACAGTTCAGCTAAGGCACAGGCATTAAAGTGCTATTGGCTACAAGTTCTGCAATACTGTTCCATTGCTGCCTTTACCTGCTGCATACATGGCAAAGAGCTAAAATTGCAAAGCCTGTGCAAATTTCTGCTAAGCGTTAGTGGCCTGTATTTATTAAAAGGAATGGAAGCATAAAACAAACAAAAAAACCTAGGATGTAAATGGAATGGATTTCTTGGGGGGGGNTTTTTCCAAGCATTGGTATAATTCTTTCTGGTAAAAATTGGGAGTGTTATCATGCATTTCCCTTGGACAAGTCAGAGAAAAGAAATTGCAGCCCATTCATGATGTTGCATCATGCCAGCATTTTTCTTTTATATAGCTTTCCCTCCCCATGAAAATAGTTCACAACCAAGGCGATTGAATTAGACAAAAGTGATTTATGTGGGCTGTGCAGAGAGAAAAGGCTTTGTTAGGTTTCAGGGAAGATTTTGAACGCTGAGGGTGAGAAACAGCTTGGCTGAGACATGGGTAATCACAATCCTCTCATTAAATTTCCATGCCTATGACCAGACATGGCCTCACTTTGCATTTGCTGCTTGATTACTGAATCTATGAAGCTGTTGTCTGGAAACAAAAGGCAGTAAATCAAATCAATGGGCATCTTTCAATGGGAACTGAAGAAGCTTGTGATGCCGTATTCTCCTTTGGCTTTCTGTCTGAATGTAGCAGATGCTAAAACATATCTGTGAGTATTTCTGCTTGCACGTGGAATTGCAGATATAACTCAACTTTTTAAGTTTTCATGTAATGCATCAAGATGAAGAAGCAACTTCCCCCCACTGAAAAAAAACAAACCTCCTCCTCTCTTCCTAGATAATGTATCCATGGGAAAATCAGCCCCTTCAACCAGTGGAGAATTTTATTTGACAGCATCCTTGTTTTTGCTTAAACTCTCTTGGGCCATGATGGCGAGAGTAAAGCAGGATGTAGTGTTGGTTTGAAGCAGCGTAATTCAGTCTTATGGAGAAACAGAACCTTGTTAACTATCACCTGAATTCTATGTGGACAAAAAACATTGGAGATATTTCTGATGTCTTGCTCTTTGTATTCATATTATTTGAAGTGGAAGAACTCTGTCAAAGGGCTAGAACTTAGGTACTGAATTCAATTTTTAAGAGCTTTCTTCTATGTACACAAGCTGTTCTAATGCACTTTTCTTGGTATTTAAGAACTGGCAGATTTGTCTGTGAAGGAATAACCAACATATTACAACACCTGCAAGGGCTTTCTGGATGGGAAATATGAGCCAAAACCCTAACATCTTTTGCTTTTCTGAGATGTGCTGTGCAAACCTGGCAGAGCATCATAGCTCCCAAACCCTGGTCAGCACGGTATGTAAATCCGTATGTATCATAACACAACATGCAGTACGATTTGTAACCCAGAGAACAGTTCTGTATGTAGAAACATTCCTGCAGGTTTGGTATAAGTTTCCCCTTTCTAACTTTCCACCAAAAATGGGCAGATCTTTCTTCCTTTTCCAGAAAGGTATGTTGTTGTACCTCCAAGCTATCCATTGGAGTTTTTCACAGGGTCCGTGCTTGAAAATCTGGGCTGTGTCATGTTCCCCACCTCAAGGATATGCATATTAATTCCAAGATATATTCTGGTACTTCCCAAGTCTCTTTTTCCCCACATAAGTCCCATCCATCTCTTCAGAAGACCTCTGCCACTTCTGGACTTTTAAACTAGAAAACACTCCTGTTCTAAAGTGTGCGGCTGTTAGATTGCAGCTGTCCTACTTGTTGAGTTCCTCTGGGCAACCACTGGGATAAAGAGCTGGCACTGAGGTTTGAACCACTTCATGGCTTCCAGGGATGAGCTGTCACAGTAGTTATTTTTATCCCATGTGCAGATGGTCTTCATATCCTGGAGATGGGCTGCTTCTCAGTTAACTGATATTCCTGGCTAATCCAGGGAATCCTAGAAAAGTCCTTTGCAGGTCTCAATGTTTTAGAAAGCCCCAGAAGCCTTGGACATGAGAATGTGAAGACTGTACAGGAATGACTCTATCTGCTGCCTATGGCCCTGTCTGCCTTGAGCAGAATTTTGAGTGGAGTAGAAATTTGTGAGAATTTCTATGAGCCTACGGGAGTTGAGGCTTTCCAAGGGTTCATACCTTGGCTGAAGTTGGACAGGTCTCCCTGGGAAGTGTAACAGGCACATTCCCCAGCCCTGCTGAACCTAAATCTTCACTGAGTATTACTGGGAACAGGTTAGTGCCTATATAAAATTCTACAGAGGGATTCTTTTTTAGCTTTGGTGAAACAATATATTTTCCTCTAAAAGTCTGTACTATTTAGGTGGAAAGTTGAGGAGAAATCCAGTGTAGAAAAAGTTGGATCTAACAGCAGAAGGTGGACAAAGTAATAAACAAATGGCACAGGGTGTTGTAATGGACTTCAGGCAGTCTGAAGTATAGGCTGTGCTCCTGGCACTGAGTAACATGATGTATTGTCTCGTAAATTCCAGTTAACATTACATCAGCTTTCTATAGAGGGTGTGTCTATGCTCCTGTAAAAAATCGGAGACCTCTGGGACCTTGTCTGTTATACAGTTTGTTGGCCCAATAAAATGGCTCATGTGGCAGAGCTGTATATTAGAAATCAATACAGCTGCACTTTCATTGTCCTAGCAGAAGAAGGGAAAGCTCAAGGGACTGATTAAGTTCTCTTTGCTGAAAAAGCTGCTGCATCCCAAAACATTTTAAATAAATGCTGTGTGTGTACAGGTAGTTCTACATTTAACTCAGATTTTGTGTGGGGCTTGTGCACTAAATAAATGTATCTTGATTATAAATAGCCTTTTCACTTTAAACATGTATCTTACTTCATAGATGTTAAATCTCATAGTAATATTGATTTACAGTTAGTATGATGAGCTGTCATAGTGAATTCTCATTGGCCAGGTTTTCTTGGTGATACTATGAGTGTCAAAATTCAGCTATTCATTTACCATGACAGCCCCAGAAATAGCAATTTATTTATGGAGTGTTCTAACAAACTGGATATGTACATGCTCCTCTTCACTTGGCTCAAAAGACCCAGAATTCTTTTGCTTTCTATCNNTGCTTTCTATCTAAAGCCCTCAAAGACACTGATGATCAGAGTGTCCCCTGGGGCTGGGGCTTATAGGAAGGAGAATGTGAGCCGTCTCCCAGCTGTCTCTGGGAAAGCACGAGTGACATAGATGTGGGGTATATTTCATGGACCATCAGATTTGCAGGTGGCCGAAGATTTTGGTGGTGAATGGGGGTTTGTATTAGGGACAACTTGCTCTTTTGGACTTGTGGTGTCTCTGGACACTGCTGTTAGCAAGGAGTCAGAGTGAGGACTTGGAAGAGTTTGGCTGTGGTGGTGCATGGGTTTTAGTTTGTTGGGTGTGTGCTGGTGGTGGAAGTATGGGTACTTGCTGCCAGCACTTGTGATGCTGAATGCAGGTGATGCTGTCTGATGAGTCAGGTTTGTCCTGATATGCCTCTTAAAAATTCAGGGCAAAAATATCAGTAAGGACCTAGCTGGGAAGGGAGCTAGAGCTGCCTCAGGGCCACCATGTGTTTCTTTCCTATTGCAGGAACCCGACTGGAGGGATCATGGGGAATGCATGTGCATCCCCACACTTGCGTGCCTGTATGCTCAAGTATTGTATGTGCATTTATTTCTTGTTGAGCAACAACCTTCCCCCAGTCCACCCTGCCCTCCACAAAAACAGAAAGAAATGGAGAGAGAGTGAAAGAAAGAAAGATTCTGTTGATTTATGCTGCCCTGTAAATTACTTAGGTGAAACTATGCACATGATTTGTGCGATTCCCATTTGTCATTCCCACAGGAGGAGCAGAAGGAGGAAGAAAAGAGAAACCTTCCTTGTTGGTGAGATGGGAGTTAATCATCAGTTTAATTCACAATCTCCAGCTCTTCAAAGGAGTTGCTAATAAGTTTGTCGTCTTTTTCCCTCCCACTGCTTTCCCCTAGGAGCTAGTGAGAGACGCAGACAGTACTGATCACAGAAGCAAAATTGTTAAGGAGAGAAGAAATCCCCAGTGGAAGCTCTTTAATCTGCCTCTGGAAAGGGCAATCTGTGTTAATAGGACAAAACTGTAATGTTTAATTATACGGATTTGGGGAGGAGCATGTGCAGGATGGAGGCAGAGAATAGGCTGGAGGGAAGGAGAGATCTGACTGCAGCAGTCTCTTGCTCCAGAAGGAAATGGAGCAGCCAGAGGAGCCTTGCCTCTTTGATCAGCATGGGGTATTTATCTGGACCTCGTACCAGTTGAATTCTGGCAGCAGAGAAACTTCACTTGTTGTAGACAGACTGAAGTCCTCTGTGTATTCCTGAAGGGGATGGCAGAGATTGCTGAGTTCAGTTAGCAAAGAATAGGGTGTGTGACAGATGAGGAAAAGTTTATGGACTGGATTTCATGGCATGGAAGCCCGTTTACTTGGGATCTAGAGTGTCTCAACACATACAACTTGAGTAGATTGGAAGCACTGTAGTAGGTCCAGCTTTAGCCTGGTCTTCAAGAGCATCCAACAGTGGATGCTGAGGCAAGGGAGCACGAAAAGGGCAACCTGAGGTACTGCCTGATTCCTCCTGTGGGATTCCTGAGGAAACGTGTTTGACAATCCAAAGGGTGAAAAGGAGAAAACCTGGTGTTCAAAGGGATACCTGCTGTTGTCCCTCTGCCCCTGTTGTTGTGCTGCTTCCCGCTGCTTTTCGTTTGCATCAGGGTGCTCTGAATTGGGAAGCATCGCTTTGCAGCTACTACTACTTTTCTTTGTGGTAATGTTTATTCTTTGTCTGTTGAACAGATGCCTTGAATGTTGCCAAAAATTCTAGTTACGTCCAGGTCCAATTCCCAAACAAGCACACCAAAGTGGACTTAATTACTGTCAGCCACTCAAGCCTTTTCATGATGGTTAAGGATTTTCTTGGATTATGGTCAACAGGTGACATTTAATTTCTGTGGCCTGGGGCAAGGACCTCATTGGGAACCTGATTGGCCTTTGGATGAGAAAAGAAAAAGTGGAATGAAAGGGCTCACTTGGCTTGTCCAGATAACCAAACACCCAAGGAACCTGACATTGTGCACTTGCTGCCTCTGGATCTTCAGAAAAATCTGAATACTGGGAACAAAGCTAGGTTTAACAGTGGATGTGGAGTTGAGGCTACCCAGGTGTGGCTACGTTGCCCTGTCCTTCTGAGTGGAAACAGCCTTCTTCAGCACAGTACTGCCTGAGGGTTGCAGTAGGCTGTTTGATAATGCTCTCCTGACACCCTGGAAGTGGCTGCCTTCCAACAATCATGTCTTTCAGTTCTGGTCTGAAGACAGGGCACTGAAGGAAAACACTGAGGTCCAAAATGCTCAATACCCTGGGTTTTCCTTTTTGAGTTTGGATCCTTTTCAGCTTACTCCTATCATGTAAAGCTTTTTTCTGCTGCGGTGCAGACATGCCCTTTGATATGGCTTATCCCATTGTGAAAAGGGAGTAGTTTTTTTTCATTTGATAACCTATACAGCACAACTGTAAAGATAACTGATATTTGGTTTCAAGGCCAAGATTGTCTGTGCACCTTGTGGATTCAATGGCAAACAAAGGAATGGTGTGGGCAGCTGAGCTGAGCTGGCAGGGAGGGTCACAGGCACAGAGCAAAGGGGGAGGAATGTGAATGTAGCAGTAACTTCTTACACTCATCTCTTGCATGCTTGAATTAATGCAGTCCTGTTTCAGCTCGCTCTTCTGCTGCTCATGTGAACACTGCATTTGGTTCCCATTTCTTTCCTCCTAAGTGTGATAAGGAGATGATAGGACATTCAGTTTCCAGAAAGGGACACCCAGGTGGGCAGCAGGATGCCAGCTGTTAGGTAGATTAATGTGGGAAGGCTTCCTATCAGGCATCCAGTGTCTCTGTTACAGATAAGCAATTTTTCTTAAAAAAAATAAAAAATAAAAATACGTATAAATACCCCTTTGCTAATGAAGCTTCTTGGTGATGTTCCATTATAAGGCAGGATGAACATGAGCTGGATTTCATCTGACCTTCAAATAACCTCCATTTTATCAGTTCCATTTTATCGGCAGCTCTTTAGAGAAAGAGCCCTTACTTGGAATTAATAAATTCCTTCATTGCAGAAATCTGACACAGGCCTATGAATAGCTCAGCCAGTGTGCTTCTCCAGAAAAGATTGCATCTAGAGCAGAAGAGTACACTGGTTTGTAAGTGTGCTTAGTAGGGTAGTTTATACCCTGTTTTCACCTGTGTTCCTTACAGAAGAAAGCCCATCACAGCCAAACAGTGACAGGGAGGTAGAAACCCAGTTGTTTCTTCTCTCTGCACTGCAGATCTGTGGGGACAGAAGATGGCCCATCTCCTTAGCGTGCAATGAAAGAAAATCACTTCTGCTCTGGAGATGGAAATTAAATAACTGGGTGTGTGAAGAGGTTGGCTCTGGGGGTTGGTGGGGATGACACTGGATGTTTGTTTCTTCGTGGTGCCCAGTGCTGGCTGACTTCTGTTACACCATAGCAAGGCTGTGTTTGCAGTAAAGGTGGTTGGATGTGGGAGGAAAGGCAAGCAGGCCAGCGTAGCCCTTGCAGTGATGTGGTTTTCTGGAGAGGACCATGGGATATGCAAGGCTCTCTCCCTCTCAAGCTTCTGTCTGCCTCTCACTGGGACCAGCTCTGGAGACTCAAACAACCCCCAGGAAATACTGAGGCTTTCCATTGCGCTCGTAGAGTAGGTGTTGCTCTAGCTGTTGCGGTAAGTGCAATTTTAATTTCACTAAGAGAGAGGTTGCAGCCGGGGGATGAAACCACGCAGAGGAACTTGCAAGAAGCAAATGTGCTTCCTTGGCCACAGTGGTGCTGAGGGCTTGTCCTGTACTCGTGCCAGTGTTAACTTTCAGTGCTCTCATGAGGGACAGCTCTTGGGACCTGTATAACACAAAAATGATTCAAGAGGCTGCCCTGGGTTTCCAGCAGAAAGTTGCTTCATATTTAGTTTGAATGCTTTTCCTGACTGACCTTTTGTTGGATGATTAATCACTGGTGTATGCATGGAGAGGTGGTTTTTGTTATCCAGACTGTGCTTTGTCATATCAGCTCCTGGAAGCCTCATTTATGCACTAGTTAAACCTTTTAATTTTTTTAATTGTCCTGTTAGAGGTCTCCGTCGTGAATCATGACTGTAGTGCCATGTGTTTTCCTTCACAGTCACATTTAGATTGATCCATATATTTACTTCACAGGATGTCACCTCTGTGGCTGTCCCTCCTGCCTCGCCTCATCTTAGGGCTGCTTTAAACATCACTGCTCCTGCATTTGGTGAGGAAGATGGAGAAATATCCTGTTGATAGTAGTTAATCTCCTTGTTTAAAAAAAAAAAAAAAAGACCCATTTAATCTTCTAATTTAATGATAAATTGCATTCATTCATCAGGGAATGAAGGTTTATTAATAGAGAGGATAATAAATGGGCTGCAGAGAGAGATGAGAAAATAGTTTTGTCAAATAAGGGGCTTAGGGGAGAAATTGCAGAGTGCGAAGGCGGAACTGAAATCTCCAGAATCATTGGTACCTCTGTACTCCACACGTCACCACGATGACCTCCTCTCCTTGTCTCAGACTTGCTACTTTAGTTTAGATTTATACTGTAAAAGATCCAAGAAGAGAAATACCTAGGGACACACTGTGTGCTCTCAGGTCAGTGGGCATGTCTCCAGATGCAGAACAGGCATGAAGATATCCTGAGAATATTCTGAGTGAGGGCAACTGAAACCAGCAGTGAATTTGAGTTGAATTTGTGGAATAGTTTCTGACAAAACTTGAAACTATAAGTTGAAAAATACTGAATGCTTTATTTTTCATATGGAAAATGGAATCTGGAATTCCAGGATTTGCAGTCTACTTTGCAGAGTCAGTGCAGGCAAGGTCACCCATGCAGTAATTTCCCTTCAATATCTTGGGTGATTCTTGTAAGGTTTAGGCTAATAATAAACTGTCAACTGTAATGTATGTCCCTGAAAATTGTTTTAGTTTCCTGGGGACAAAAATTGGAGATGAGATTTTCACAAAGCTACGGACAAAAGCCTTGTTAGGAAATTTTGGTTACGTGTGAAAGCACAGTTCTTATTTCTCCATGTGTGTTCAGGAAATCCTTGCATCTCCTCTCTTTTTGAATGGCTTTTATTGAATAAGGGACAGGAGGAAGCTGTTAATTTTTTTGAGAACATCTACCCCTTCAAATCCTTTGCTTCTCTCAGGAGTGACAGGTGGAAATTTTTTCTTGCAGGCCACCAGAAATATTTCATGTGACAGATAAATGAGATGTTCCAAAGTTGTGTGGTTGTTTTCTTGTTTGTTTTGTTTTGAACGAAGAAGCTAAGTTTTGATAAGAACCATGTGCTGTCTTTCTGTTTGGGCTAGCTGCTGAACGGGTTCCCCAGCACTCAGCTGCATTCCCAGTCCAGTGCTGGTTCTGACCTGGCAGGCTGTAGTAGCCCAGTGTTTGTCTGCCACATTAGTGAACTGACGAGTGATCCTCCTGGTGCTAGTTAACAGTTATTAATTGTGCTTGCTTTCCATCTCCTTTGACAGAAGGAAAGGTTGGGAGGTGCATTACTCTGCTTCTCTTTCTGTCAGGGGAGTGGAGAAGATGGGTTAGGGGGAGGCATCACCTACTGTGGTATGGGAAAGCTACCTATGTGTGTGATGCTATTTAAGGAAATATAGATTAGGAGAGGGGAGGGAGAGAGAAAATCCTCCATTAACGAACTCATTAGTGCTGGGAAGAGTCAAACCAAATTGCTCTTCAGAAAAGCACTGTCTAGCTGGATTTATTATTCTCGGTAATTAGGGCCAAAACAGGATGGAGTGATATAAGCAGGAGCTGAAAGAGGAAAAAGTCTATTCACAGCCTAATTACTTGAGTTGAGAAGTGACATTTGCACCAAAGAGAGAATAACATCACAACGCTATCGGCTCACCTGAAGAGCCTGTGCTATCCTTGCAGGCCCTCTGTAGATCAGAACCACTGGCATGCTGGGGAGAGGAGGGAGAAGGTTTAGAGGGATTTGAGCTCAACAGATGGGAGTTAGGGTGCCCAGATGCATTTGTACACTGACGCTCGGACTGCATCTGGCCCTGCTCTGGTGAGGTCCGTATATGTCTGCATTGGGTCATATGGACCTGGCAGCAGCACTAGCTCCGGGAGCTGTTTCCAGGCTGGCAGAGGTCAGAGCTGGGCATCTCCAGTGGGAAGGGAGGTAAAAAAAAAAAAAAAAAAGAGCCTAGTTTGGAAGCACTCTCAGGCCTCAGCCGCAGGTATGTTGGGGTATCATGTTGCTTTCCAGGGAGACCCTTCTCTGTTGGATGAGTCCAGCGCTCGGTGCCCTGCGGCACTGCCCTGCTGCGGAGCAGCAAGAAGGGAGCAGAGCCTCCTGTAGCAGGGGACGTGTTTGGGCTGTGTTTGGCCGAGCTGAGGAGTCCTGGCTGAGCTGCCGACAAAGTTATCCTTTGTAGAAACTGGTGTGGAAGGAAGAAGAAATGGGTTCCCCAGGGAAAACTGCATTTAGTCGAGGGCCCAGAAGAGCCTGTGAAGCCTGCACTAGTTGCAAAAGCTTTTGTCTCTGCTTCTTCAAACACAGCCGCCTGAAGGGTTTTCTTTGAAAAGGGCTTTTTGGTGTGTTTCTTTCAAGTGGCAGGAGTTGTGTGTTTGAGCTGCAGGTGGCCCACATGGAGACTGAGAGGAGTGTGCTTGTAGGGGCTGGGGAATTTAAAACACCCTGACTAGAGGGGAACATCAGAGGCACTTAAGGCTTACCTGTGCCAGGATGTGGCCTGGACTGTGAAACCACTGTGCACACTTTAACTGTTTTTGTCAAAAAGGTGCGTGCCTCTCTGTGGAGGTTCACAGCTGGCTTTAAAAATGATTTTTTTTTTAAATTTAAGTTATTTTTAACAGTATAATTTGGCTTAGTTTAGTTTAAGTCTTCCTGAGTTTAGCAGTGTCTGTTTAAAGTGTATTTAAAGCAAATGAGGTACTAAAAGCCTAAGCTGGAATCATTCCTTTTTTCCTGTCCTTCCCATTAGTATGCAATTGCACTCTTCACCTTGCCAATCCAGCTCCCACTGTCCTCCTCTGGAAACTTCTAACCAGTTCTGTGTGTTCTGCAAGGGACAAATCCTGCCTCTCTGGCACCCGTGGTGAAGGCTTTCACAGGGAGTCAGCATGGTCCTCTGACCCTTCATCAGCCCTTTCCTCATCACTGAGACCACACGTGTACTTCTCCATGGAGCCTCAGGCCAATGGCTAATGATGTGTACAGTGGTTTGAAAGCTCTGCAAGCTCTCCCTGACCTGTCTGGACATCAGTAGTTACCCTGAGACTGGTTTGAAATCCCCTGGGGAGCTCTGGTGCTTTCCGTTCATCTGCTGATCCTACAGGAGCTGTTCTGAGGCAGAGAAAGGTCCAGCTATGAAATGCTGATCTCCAGCTGCATTGGAAATGCATGCTAGTGGGAGAGTTGGAAGGAGAGGGCAAGGATTTCCAGCAGCTTGCAGCTCAGCGGCTGCTTAAACCAGATGTAGTATCTTTGTCTTGATGGGACTTTCCTTCCCTGAACTTCTCCAGCTGCTTTCTGAATTAAGGTAGGCATTTTGACATCTGGAACTTCCTGTGGTGAGCAGTTTCAAAGCTTAAAAAAGTGGCACGTGAAGCTTCTTCTCTGGTCTGCTTTCACCTGCCACCTGCTAGTGTATTTGATGCCACTTCATTTGTACACTGGGCGAGAGAGCAAACTCTTTCCCTCTCGATGTTGCTCAGTATTATAAATCTCTTATAGCCTTGCTCAGCTGTCTCTTTTCCCGTCTTCTGAGTGCTAGGCTGCTTAGATATTTCTTATGCAGAGGCTCAGGGGACCTAGTAACATTGCAGAAAGTGGTCTAGAAAATGGGGTTTGGCCAGAGCCAGCGTACATGATGCCGTGTGTGGTTGCTGGGAATTTTATTCTGTATTTCCTTCTTTTCTTGGGCCCCCTCACCAGGAGCCTCAGCTGCAGAGAGCCTGTGTGGCAGTAACTGGCCCTGATGGAGCAGTCAGAAAGGATAGGGATAATTTCTGTCCAGATGTCACATTGATCTACAGGAAGGGGAGGGAAGGGAATGTTTCCATACAGCGAGATGAACTGAGTTCTCTCCCAACTCATTAAAGCTCAGTTTTCCATGAAATGCCAGAGACATATATGCACTCATTCAGTCACTCATGTTAGATGTCTGGAAAGCAGCAGAGTCCTCACGCTGCTCTCCCTGGCACAGTAACCTGATATGACGCCCTTGCTTAAGAGCTTTGTGGGCCTTTATGGATAACATAAATATCCATAAGGCTACTTAATTAGCTCTGTCTTCTGCTTGTACAGCTCCCATCGCTGTCACAGCTGAATGCCTTCTGCAGTATCTCACAGCAGCATCTGGCACAGCCTGCTACGTTACCCACATCCTTCAGAGGATCTCCAGAGGGGCTTGCACCCTGTGGCTGACAGAGTGGTTGGTGCTATTAGAGATATGGCAGAGTTTGGCAGAGGTTGTCTTGTTCACGCCCTTTCCCATGGGATGGGGAATATGTTTGTTGTATAGAAGATGTACGGTCTCCTAGCTCCCTTCTTTGGGAGCATCAAACCTCCCAAACCAGCATGATATCTGAAGAATGCCTTTGCTTTGTGTGACAGAGGTGCTCCTCATACAGGTAAAGAAACATTATAGTGGCAGGTGTAAACATCAACAGAGATGTTGGTATGCAGCTGGGCTCCCAGCACTGCTGAAATAATGTATTTCTTCACTTGATAAATGCTAGAATTTGTAGCACAATTGTACTGAACAGAGGGGTGCAACTTCAAACTGGTTGCCAAAAACCTTGTTTAACCAGGCAATATATGCAATGGGAATAAAGAATTCCTAAACCTTATTGATCTTTCTAGTGAAGTTGGCTTCGTGGTCTCGCATGCATGGAACCTGACTGTAAGAAGCAGCATACACAGCTCAGTGGCTGCTCTTTCATGTATTGTGCTGGAGACACTGGCCTTTGCACTGTCCTGTCTCCATGGAATTGAACTTGGAGGAAGTTGCTCTGGTAGCTATACCTCAAGTGTGACTTGAAGCTGCTGTGCAGAGAGAGACTCTCAGCAGAACTGAGAAGAAGTGAATGATTTATGGGAATTTTTCTTGAATGCCTCATTGCAGTCTGCTCCTGAGCTGTGGCTCTGGTGGATTTTAGAGAGGAATTAGGGAGTGTGTATATGGAACAGGGGTTGGGTGAAACATCCCATGGTAACTTTGCTGAACTCCCATGTTTGAAGGCACGCTTTTTCTACCATCCTTGAGAACATTCATGGCATCTGAGCACCCAGGTGCCTTCTAGAGGATTTGAAACACTGTCTGCACTGTTTTGTTCTTCATCCTCTGCTGGATTTACAGAGTTTGATTTCACAACTAAGAGTCTTAGCAAGTGAATTTAGAGAGCTCCTGTTCAATTCTGTTACCCTGTTGGATGCCTGTTCTTGGTATGGCTTCAGGGTGCATAATCCACCTCATGACCCTGAAACAGGGATGCAGGGTGTTGGCCTGACAGCTCTTCTCATCGATGTTCCCTTTTTGTCCACTATAAATGAGTCTCTGCAGAAGACTTGGTGCTTCCTCTGCCATGCTGCCAGCACCAGTTCCTATTGTTGGCCTTATCCCCCATCTCAGTGCACATATGAAAACCTGGTTGACCACAGATACTTCCTCTAGCTCTCTCCTCTTCCAGTTGGAGGAAAGAGGAGATTGCATTTGAGACAGAACCATCTGGTTGGCCAGAAGGGTATGGAGAAGATGCTGCTAATGCGCAGGCTGCAGATAAATTGGCAACAGTGAGGAGGACGTGCGATCACATGCTGTTGTCCTCTTTCAGCTGTTTGCTGTTTGTGTGAATTCTGCTTTTGAGTCTCAGACCTGTGCAGAAATGGGACAGCTACTTCACCCTTCACTGTCCTACTAGATGGTGTCAGTGCTGCGTACGTTTCCCTATGGTGCCGTTTCTCCGGATACATCCGTGCTGCAGCATAGATGGCTTTAAATTAACTTGCCTGGATCTTTGTAGCTGTCAGGTGTTTTGCAGCATCTTGGCACTGGTCTCCGTGATGCTGCCGTAACAGGACTGCTGCATGCCAGCTTGAGTGTTTTGGTGCCTTTCTAAATGCCTCTGCCCTGTGGCAGGCAACGGGACTGTAGCACAGATTCACTGGCTGCCAGAGCACAAGCCCCGCAGTAGGTAGGATGGTGTAACAAAACTCTGTAGATGTTGTCTAAGTTCTTGTGGGTCCACGTAGCTCGCTTGGGTAATGATATAATGAAGACCTCTCAGGCAGCATGAATATGTATACCGGGGTCCTGTCACAGTTTGCCTGCTGGGTTACCAGACCGTGCTTGAAACCGTCCCTTTGCTGTCCTCAGGCGGGCTTGGCTCTCTGGTGTGTTGGACAGAGAAGGCTGTTCCTGCAGCCTGGTGGTTGCCCACGATGAAGTGTGTTGCGCACAAGGATGCTTCTGTGGAACAGCCTCTAGGCTAACCGGGTGGTGCTGGTGTGAAGAAAGTTTCTCGCTTTGCCTGTCCCTGATTCTTCCAGGCTTGAGAGATGGAACCCTCCCCTAGTGCAGTGGTTAACCCTGGTGTTAGTCCAGCACCTCGAGCTGGCAGTTCAGTCCTCTTCTTTCTCAAGGTGTCTTGTGGCTTAGAAAAGTATAAGCAAGAAGATGCTTTCTGTCTCTCCCCTTCAGCCATTTAACATTAGGCGGAGTTGGTGAGATCTACTTTGCACGGTGGTGGACACGTCCCTCCCTTTGCAGCCGTGTCTGTGCCGCGGGGAGCTGCCGGGCGGGAGGCTTGGCGGGGCGGGTTGCTGCGTTGCGGAACTCACCTGGCACTTTGCAGAGGCACAGGCTGCAGGGGCTGTGCGCAGCACTGGCTCTGACGTCCCCGTGTGGTCCCAGGAGTGCAGCTTCTCCTCCAGCTTCTCCCTGTCCCTTCTCCCTATCCTTGGTATAACACAAAACTCCTACATCTAATCGATTTGCTCTCCGAAGTCGTGTCTCTGCAGCACTGAGCCATTTCCAAAGATGCTCTGAGGGCCCTGTGAGGGGGAAGGGAGGCAAGCTTCTTATTGTTAATAGCTATCTTTAACTCTGCAAATATCCCAGTCCCTGGGAGTGGGCCTGTGCTGATAGAAGGATGGTTTTTGTTGGCCCAGTTCCTGTGCAACACCTGAAAATCGACAGGAGAGCAATGCAGAAAGTAGCTTTCTTCTCTAGGAAAGCAGAGCATAACTCAATGCTTTCTCATGTTTCCTTCAGGGAAAAGCGGGATTAAGAGCTGATTTATATGAAAAGAAATGGGGGTGGGGTGGGGAGACCAATGCAACACAAACAAGTCTAAAGTCCTCAGGTTATGAGGTAGTTGCACAAACTACTGGGACAGAGGACAAAAAAGTGTTGCTGACCTTCTGCAGAGCTGAATGTTTATCAGGCAACTGTAGCTTTTGACCATGCACCTACTGGGCTAAACATCCAGAGAGGACGTGCACAGTAGTCAAGGGGCTTGTTCACCCTCTGGAAAGTCCAGATTTTGTAGCTCAAGGCAGCAAACCAGAAATGAGAGAGGGTGCACATGATCCTGGAGGCTTGCAGTACTGGCCAGGCTGCCATGCAGCCACCATGCAAAGGGGGTGTAAAGGACAGAGGAAAAGGGTGATAAGGGTGATGGTAGATGTGCAGTGATGATGTGGTGCTGTAGAGGGGAAGAAGGTGGCTGAGTTCTGAACACACTGGTTTTCTGCAGGATCCGATGCATCTCATCTGCTTTGGCTGCCAGAGACAGGAGCTGGAGTTAGAAACTTTTGTCAGAAACTGTGTGACAGTTGTTATTGTCTAATCAAGTTCTTTTGCAGCCAGAGACCGGTTTTAAACTCAGGTTCTCTCCGGTCTCTGTTCATATGAGCCGTTGCTTGGTACTTCTGTGAATTCAACAGCTAGAGAAGTGCTTTTTGTGGAGGGGGACACTTGTGTATGATCAAAGTAGGAGTAAAATGGGTGTGTAGTGTTAAATCATGACAGCCTGAAGAATGAATTTAGTTATTCAGATTTGTAGAGGTAAGCACTTTTTTTAAGCTAATGTATAAAATCGTTACAGTATGCCCTTAGATTAGACACAGATCCCCAGATTGTTTGCAAACTGTTCCCTTTGACCAGGTTTCCTGCTGTCCATCATTCCTGGTGTTTGAGGGGCCATTTAAAGCCCATGGTGTCGTTAGTGAATCTGAACTGGAAGAAGTCCAGACTAAATGATGTCTGAACTACTATGAAGATGCGGAAAGAAATTAGCCATTTCAGATGGTTTCAGAAGCTTTGCTAGCGTGAAACTCTCTTCCTGCCTGTTCATTTGTGAGTTGTTTGCTGTCTGTGACTCTATGAACAAAATAGTATTCCCGTACATTCGTGGATGCTGTTACAACATAGTACAATACATTTAGACAAGTCTCTACTTTTATTCTTGTTGGTGAATGTTTGTTTTTGTTTTTGTTTTTTTGCTTGAACTTTAATTCCAAGTGCTACTTGGTGCACATATGGTGAAAGCTCCTCCCCCAATTCATTGCAGTGGAAACACTCATTAATGGACTCATTAATAATCTCCAGCCGGACACTACCCAGGGAGATCTGTGTGCTCCAAGTTAACATGTCTGTGGTTACCTCTGCCAAGTGGAGATCTATTATTTTCTCACCTCAACCACAGAAATGACTCCCCTGACAGAGGCATTTTGCTATACCACAATACCCAGAGATTGCTGAATATTCATTATATCTGCTCCTGAAAGTGCCTTGCCAGCATATGGTATTGGAGCCAAGATGTTTTATTACCTCTTGCCTTTTGCTTTCATTGGAGAAAGTGTTGTGGCTTATATTGTCAGTTCAGTTAAATTTCTCATCTGAGCTCCTTTGCATTGTGCTTTGCCTTGAAAAGGGAAGCAGAGGGAAAAATTCTGATTTAGCCCTAGTGCTTTGGTTCCATGGAAGTGAGATTTACAGCCCTGTTAGTCTGCTGGAAGATTGATTAAAGAAGACAAGCCTTTGAACTTTGTTTCAAACAAGAGGTGGTTGTAATAACTGTAATCTCCTGCGTTATATTTCCTGGTGTGAGGGAGGGAGAGAGGAACTCCGTTTACCTTTCTGTCAAAGGAAAAATTGAGGGATGTAGGTGGCCTGCATGCAAACAGCTGCAGCCACAGTTCCTCTTTGTACCTCTTCAGATTACATACGACCACTTTGTGTTGCTTATTGAGATCTAAAACTAGCCCATGTTGGCTTGTGCCCTTCTAGCCTGTGTAAGGGTGGGCAGCAGAACTGACCCCACAGCTGTGTTGCAGGACTGTGGTCTATGAACTCCATCTTCCAGGTGAAGTGAATATTAATTCTGTGGTACTTCCCATCCCACCATGTTTCTTGCTGATGCAAAAGCATCGAAATGGCTATACAGAGGGAGTTTGCAGGCCTGTCTATGCAGGTTACTGTCTGTGGTCATTAGTGAGCAATTTTAGAAAGTATACAAAACTGGATACATAGTGAGCTTTCTTCTGTTCTGTCCTTTCATCTCCCAGTGATCAGTAATTTAGACTTTGAGCTGATGGTTGCATCCAAACTATTCCATTTAATATACTGTCCTTTATGAATTTTTCTAATTCCTTCTTTAATGTATTCATAATTCTGCCCTCCTGAGTCTCCTATGTCAGGGAGCTACACATCTTTTCTGTGTCACACGAAACATCTCTACAGTGAACATCACGTCTCAAACCTGCTTTTGCATCACGTGCTCTATAGGTCATCACTGGCATATGCTTGTTTATTTGAAGTATTTGTGTTTATGTTAAATAGAGGGGATGGTAAAGTCATTTGAAAGAGTGGTGAGCACCAGCGTGAAATTCTTTCATCCATTCGGTTCTGAGCACTGCTCAATTCGCTCTTCAGAAGGACATCTTGTCCAAGCTGGCCCTCTGTACAGAGGGAGAATTGCCCACAAGAGGTAGCAGCTAAGCAGCAGAGCTTTCTTCAGACAGAGCTGTGCCCCTCTTCACTGGGGGCAAGAAAATGCCATCGCACTTGTGGCCAAATAGCTGTGTACTCTTACAGGCTTATGCAGATTCCAGTTTTGACAAAATCCTTTTTTACTCAGTCATTGTAAGGAAAAAGTATACTGAAACGTGGGTTTGATCATTACATAATTATTTGAGAATCTACTTTAAGGGCTGTGGGGTGTTGCTTTAAAAACAGCCCCTTTGCCTGTGGTTCGAGATATTTATATACAATCCTTTCCCCTGGCAGAATGGGTTCAAACCTGCTGCAACCGTTGCAGAGACTTCCCTAACGGTGAGGCCGCAGGCAGGGTGTGCAGGGTGTGTGCGTTTGAGTGAAGACGAGAACTCCTGCTTTGGTAGTTGTACTTCACGTGCAGGTACTTGGATATTCGGCAAGGGAAAGAGCGTGTCTCTGCCCTGTGTGGGACACTGCTGCATATTCTGGGCAGCCCAGGCACCAGGTCTGGTGAGCAGCAGCCCTGGGGACCTAGCAGCTGGCTGGCTGGTTTGATCACGTTCTTGAGAAATGGGAGTTTCTGTTGGGTAGAAGAGGGAGCTGAATCGCAGCCATTGGCCTGCAGTCTAGGACATGAAAGAAAGCAACGTTATTACCTTATTGTCTGATTTGTGCCGTCTTTAGCAACTGCCTAAAGCATATGCCTTGACTCACCGATAACCTGGAGGGCTGGGGCCACCATTGTGTTAATTCTTGTCTTTCATGCATTGTTTCTAAGCTCAAAGGCAAACCCAATGAATTTAGCATTTACATTTGTTGAGATGCTGAGAAGTATTTAACTATGCAATGGTAAAGGCTCCATTGCATTGATCGAAGCATATTTCACTGATTGATTGCATAATGAGATTTGACATGCTACTTTCCCTGGTTCTGCAGTTGAAGTTTTCCCTTCTCAAAAGGAATTTAGAGTAACAATAAACATGGGAATGGGTGACAAGTGTCTTACTTCTTGGTACTCTACAGAGATCACTTCATGCAAGATAGAAGGTATACATGGAAATACCACCAGTGGTGGTAGCTGTGTGGAGCTACCATTTTAAAGTGGTAGATTGGGAGTCTGTATTCAAACTCTTTTGACATTACTTTTTTGAGACACTAGTTTAGAACAGTTATGCCATATTTTATTCTTTAGGTCCCAGAGTTAAACCTCTTCCACTGACGAAAGTCGTCATATCCCCTAGTTCTCAGCTCAGCAGATACTCCTTTGTAGTTGGAAACAAAACTATTTGGGTTTTTAAAATATATTTTCCTCACATTAAAAAATACCTAACGGGTTGTTTATGGAAAACTTGTTCCAGCTAGAAGCAGAACAGAATAAACTGTCTGTATGTCTGGCTACAGGCACCAGAACTAACAGTTAAAGATCTGGATTTTCTAGTTAGCTATTTGATGTTTGCCTTCAGTATATTTAGCCAGACTTTGCAAAATAGTAGGTTTGTGTCCTCTCTGCTTGAAATATTAATATTTCAACATTGCATATCTAAAATAGTCTTCCTTAGTTGTCTCAGTATTAGTTCTTTGTATAGAGGTACTGTCCCTTAGCTTTGTGGTGCTGTGGGGGGTGTCTGTATTTTGGCTTCGTTCAGATTTCATCTCACCGGAGCTGGTCTGTGGACAGGATTTATGTTTTTGCTTTTTAGTCACAGGCATGTCAGTCTTTCCTTGGTTTACAAGTAAACTAGAGAACTGTCAAATGGACAACAGGATAGTTAAAAGCTCAGAGAAAGAATAACTGGAATAATGTGGCTCAAGTCTGCACATAACTTGTTATTCAGAGCAAATTTGCGTGGTGTTTGTGCACCCATGATGATGAAAAAGAATAGAGCTTTCTTTCCCCAACTGTAGTTCAACGGGGCATTTTGCTGTGCAACCCTGTGATGCGTGAATGTGCTGAGTAGTTATTTTAATGACTTCTGTTAGCATCAAACCTTCCCTGGAGATACCACAGCTCTCCTTAAAACAGTTAAACGTACACGCAAAATCCCACAGACATGTATAAAGCAGGCTGTGAAGGGCTATCCCAGGGCTTCATCTGCAAGATGATGGCGCTTTCCTTCACTCCTCTGAAACATCAGTTATGTCATCCTGCTCACTTTATCCTTGCTTGCTGTGCTGCCATCCACTGAGCTTCTGCACCTGAACATTCCCAGCCTACTGGTGCTCCCCTTTCCCCTCCAGTTAAATCTGCTTGATCCTGATGTTTCTGAAGCCTTTTCCACCCCAGGTCTCTGCATGTCATCCAGGTGTGTCTAGTCCAGCCCCTGCAATGCAGACTCACGAGCCCATGCAAAGGCTGAACGTGAAACAGCAGCCTTGCATAGCTGCGGAGCTCGGGAAGCTAAGGCGAGTCCTGTCTCTTTTTCAAGCATGGGAACAAGATTATTCCTGTTAAATTAGACATAGTATATCTGAATGAAACTGTCTGTTGGTCATTAGTAGCAGCATGGAAGGTAGAGTTTGCAGAGCAGCCAGAGGTCTTTGCAAACTCGGTAGGTAGTTGGCTTCACTTGTACATCAGGAGATTGGTGCTGGAGAGCTGCATTTATTGCCTATTCCACAATTTACTCGGATAGTTTACCTTGTTAATTTTTGTGTGGAAAAAAAAAAGTCCAATTCCTGGATGCAAGAAGCTACCAGAGAAGAGTTCCGTCTGTATTGAAAGGTTATTTCTACTTCTGTAAGCGTTCTGCCCGTGTTCCTATTATAGTGCATGTCAGTAAAGGCCAGGACATATTTTCAACATAATGAAAATAGAAGCAGCTGCAGCCCCACATCTAGGCAGGTGCGGCTACCAGCATCACTAGATGGGTCTCCTGCATGAAGCAAGATGCAGGGAAACAGAGCAATGTTGTGTGATGGTAGAAACGTGTTCTTTGTTACTGGCTGGAGTGAACACAAATAGGCAGGACTGATTCAAAAGAAAAAAAAAGTGCATAAGCCATGCTGTCAGGAAGAAGGATTGTGTCTGGACTGCCTGGGGTCAAGTGATGCGAAATATAGTCATATTTCAAGTTTCCATTTCAGACACTTTCCAGCCATTGGAAATTTACTGCTGTTATGTGACTCTTAAATTCCAAAATCCTTTAGAACTACTCTTGGGATCAAGATGTTCTTAGATTTTTTTTTTCCTGAGTCAAAAAATATTTAACTTTTGGAGGAGCAATGTCAAACTTGTACCTTTTATGAGTCAATATATATTTAGCTAAATCACAATGGCTATGCTATCCTTTTTTTTTGTCCTGCCAAATACAATATTTCTTCTTCAAAAAGAAATTTTGAATAAAAGCCATTTCCCTTTATCAATGAGGAATTAAGGCCCTGTACAGGTCCTTTGATTTCTTCAGTGTACTAAAGGTAGGGCACAGGGGATTTTTAATTTCATGACTTGCTTGGTATTTCAGAAGCAGTGAACAGTAATGTTTAGATCAGCTGATAGTGAATCAGAAATCACAACACTGTGTAGATTCTGTCAAGTCCTTCAAGTGCTTTTTGCCTTATTAATCCCTTCTGATAGGATATTATTTGTACCCCACTTGAGAATGGGGAGAAGTCCCCACAAAAGATAAATTCACCACAACTAAGTAAAAAATTATATATAATTTAAAGTACAGAAATGGAAGGGATTTTTCCAAAGAACAAGGAAACTGTTCTTTTTCCCCAAGGACAGTTTGTTCTCTCTGTCAGGTTAACTGGGGACTCAAACCAGGCTGGTGCCTTAGAAAAATCCCTTCCATTTTGTTATCCACAACTGTGAAGTTACAGGGACTAAGGTACCATGTCAGATGAAATTGTCCTTGATGCCATGGACTTCCTTTAAAAACAGTTCACTCCTCTCTGGGATAATCTGAAGTCCATCCTGACAGTTGTCTGGAGGAGGAGATTTTTAAATGCTGTAAAATGTGTAAGTAGCACTAATCGGGGTGGTGGTGGTGGTGGAAAAAAGGGCATTTCATGAAGAACTTCAAACTTATTCTGAATTAGCAGAATCTGATTCTCATGCAAATTTCTGCAAAAAAAAAAAAGCAAAACAAAAGCTACTTCAAAGGTTCTTATTTTTCAGAAATAAGATGTGTCGAAGAACATTATGATACTAATTTGAAACCATGACTCATAAAATGGTTTTGGTAAAAGGATATTGGAATTCTAATAATAAATAATTTAAAAAAAAAAGCAAATATGAAATGTGGACAGTTAGCCAGAAAAAATTACCACATTTTAACAGAAATTTAACAGAAAATACATTAAATATAAGAATGGGTACACTTACATTTATAATTCAGAAATTCTTGTTTAGACTTCTGTTGCACTCCATATTTTAATGATCAATTGACATTTAATTACCTTGTGATTCCTAAAGCATTTAATTTAGCTTTGTATTCTTTCCTTACTTGAACAAAGGAATCCCAGGTACAATAACTAAGCCATTTCATCTCCGTGTAGCAGTACTGAGTCTGTGTCTGCTACATATTGCAAACTAAGCTTACTCAGTGTTCCTGTGTGGAAATACAGAATAAATATTGACTGAGTTTTTAAAAGCTGGTTTAGAAACTTCTACTTCTGTCAGCTCTGGGGGTCTAATTTGTGTCGTTCACTGATTTCTGGCCAATGATTTCAGAGGAGCTCCTCTTTCTGTTTACACGGGAGAAGAATGAAGTTCATCTCTTGCTTGTGCTGGAGGAGACATCTTTGGATCTAGCCAACATTGCTCCTCCAGCTGCTCCTCAGCTTCCCAGACTGAACAGGTCGCTGAGGTGAGGGAAGGTGCGCTCCTAACTCCGGGGCGCAACGTCCGGCACCTGGGTTGCTTCAGGTGCATTTTGCTCTGGAGCTGTTCTGGGTGGTTGGCTGGGGACGGGCCGTCACCAGTGCTCTGCCAGCTGACCGAGTGGTTTGGTTACCTCTGTACCAGCCTCCTTGGCTCTGACACGATGGTAGTGATACAGCATTAGGACTAGGCTTCAAAAGCACCTGCTGAAAAAGGAGCACCTTCAAGATTGCGGATCTGTGCATGTGAAGCCCTGAAGCTGGGCTCTTGCAATCCAGAGTGTGATGTTCAGGCCCGCCCAGTGGCAACGTGACTGACACATTGCTAATAGAGGATTGTAACTTCAGAATGAAAATAAGCACTGGGAGCAGATGAGTGTTTAAATAACAAAGAGCCTCTTTTATTCTTTATTGCTTGGGACATTTGCATAAAGAGAGAGGATCTCATCCCTCCCCTGCCCTCTGAGACCCTGGGAAGTGTTTAAAAAAAAAAAAAAAATTGCTCCTACACAGAAGGAGAGGTTTTGTTCTCTTCCCTAGCAGCCATTGCCTGTTCTGCAAGAAAAGCAGAGGAGAGACAGTGAACATAAGCCATCCCTGGGATTTGCCTTGGAACTGGACAATCCGATTCCTTCCAGCCCTTTCTCTCCCCACCTCCACACTCGTTGTCTGTTGATCCAGCACTGGATTTATTTCTTCACTTGATGTTCTGGAGAAGGCTTGTTTGCCTGCAGAATCTGAGGACTGTGGCAACGCAGCAAGAAACTGCCAAAATCCGTAACTATAATGAAAGAATAGGAAACAAAAATTGGATTAAATGGCAGCTTCTGTTGTGGGAAAGCCCCTTTCCTCTCCACTACATTGCAGTAACCACAGCTCAAAAGAAAGGTGAAAGCATCTGGGCATCAGAGCAGAGCACCAAACGCCATCAGCCTTCTGTAGTGGAAGAGAAATGAAAGCTGTCTGCAGGCAAACTGGTTTATAAACCCAGAGTCCTCTTGTTCTCTGAGGGGCACTGGCTCCATTGTTTCTTTTAGGACTGGTAGGAAATGAGTTTCTGAGCTAGCTAAAGCCTGGGCTATTGCTGAAGATTTGAGCCAGGATCCACATGTGAAAAGGGACCTGGAAATCTCAGTCTCACCTAGGAATGTGCTGCTGGCCTTCTTCTTGGCAATCCTCCCTTCTCTGGCTGGGGGAACATACTTATATCCAGACTATCGACAGCCCCTGGGTTTGGGGAAGGAGGGCTGAAGGGGCAGCGTAAAAGCACAAAGCAGCAGCAGAGCTTTCTCCACCTGACCTCTGAGCATCACTGGTTTACTACCCCTACTCCTGAAGGAAACTTTTATTCTTGCAAAGGACAGCGTGGTGTGTCACTGCCGCTCTTTGTCGGAAAACTCTGTACCTCCTCCTGATGGAAAAGCTGATCTGGCTGGACAACAGCCCATTTATTTACTGGCTATGAAATTAATGTCAACAGTTCTGTTGTTAGGGAGGAAAAGATACTGCATTAGGAAGGTGTTAATCTGGAAAGGTGTTCTGTGTAGGGAATTTCAATAGAAATCTGATTTTGGAAAGGAAAGAAGTTGCATTCACTGGTTGTAGAAGCAGCTCCTGTGAAAACAGGCTTTTGGAATTTTTGTGACTGTTCAGTTGCTTCCAAATTGCAAATTTTCTGCATTGTTGGGGGCAGGAGGGAAATTGTCCCTGCTTAAAGGCATGTACCAGAACTGAAGTAATGCTTTTTGGAGTGGACGCTTATTTACTGTCTGCTTGCATAGGCTCAAGCGCGATGGGATTCTCTGCCCATCTGACATGAAGATGCTGTCCCTGTGGATGGTCTTGCTGTTCTGTGTGTGTGCACTTGAAATGTTGCCAGTAGAGGGAGAGGGGAAAAAATCAATCAGATCAAGTAAAATCCATAGCTGGAGAGCTTCAGTGCTGCTGGCTCCCATGGGCATCCAAATCCCGTAGGCATCTTTGATAATCTCAGCTGTAATTATTGTCAGTAAGCATTTTGCTGTTGGGAGCAGGTGAGAGTGGCTAGAAGGAAGTGGCATGTATCCAAGGAATTTATATGCCACAGTATTATCATAGTAACTGTGTATCAGTGACTAGACGGTGTGTTTTCATAGTGTTTCACAACTTCTGTGACTGAGGCACAGAAAAGCCCACAGCTGAACCCGAAATCCCTGGCCACCAGTACCCTTACAAACATCTTTTCTCTCCTTTGCCGTGCACCAAGCAAGAGGTGGATGATTTCACTAGGTGTTTTTTCATGGGAAGTGCTGACATCTTATCATTTTCCTCACCACGTTACTACAAAACAATTTCTTAAATTTTTCCTTGTAGGAAAATTAGGTATTTTAGGGTTCCATTTTTTTGTAATTGGGTATTTTTTACTCTTTTCTTAATCCATGGTATTTCCAAAGGGGAATTTCTTTCATTGTAATTTTGATTTACAGTAAAACAATCCAACCTCGTGATTAGTCCCAAATGATCGTCTTCAACAGAAGGGTTTTTTTGTTGCTTGATATCATGATATGCCTGTGTGAAAATAGAGAAGTGGAAGTTGTATAAATTTGAGAGAAATGTCAGTGATCCAAAATAATAATAATAATAAAAAGATCCAAAGCACAAATTCTAAAAAGATCCAGTGTTTTTTCATTAAAATGAGTATGCTATAATTGAAACACTGAAACCAGTTTTGCGTGAATAGTTTTCCCGAAGCAAATAAGTTGAGATTAAAAGGTTGCAGATAGTGCTGTGAGACCAGTTAAAACTAAACTCTCACAAAGCAGATATTAAAAAAAGTAGCAGTAACTATTTTATCTCAATAACCAGGAAACCTCACGCAAGTCCATAGGTATGCAAAAGTTCTGAAACAGAGCAAAAATGAATTTAAACAACAAAACTTGTACTAGTGCTTTTTTTTTAAACCTTGCTCTGTCATTCTCTCACTATGTAAAGCACTTTCATCAAATCCCATCCCTTCTGTTCTTGCTGCAATGAACCTGGTAGGAAAACAGAATGAAAACTAATTTAATGTAACGCTGGTAATTGTGTTCCATCTTGGTTCCTCCACTGTTCTGAGCATTGCAGTGTCTGTCTGCCTTCCAGAAGCGCACTGAACAGCGTGACTCGCATCTGGCACGTGTTTTTTTTCTCTTGTTCCCTCCTCAGGGGAAATCATTCTCAGCTGAATGATTTGTTAGCAATTTTTTTTAAATAAGTGCACATATGATGCTAAATAGTTGCTAGAAAAGGCCAGGCCAAGTAAACTCCTAGAACAGAGGAAAGTGAAGTCTGTGAGGATTATGTCTCATGGGAGTTAGTACCCTGGTGTTTAGGCAGAGCAGAGCACACGGGAGATGCAGTGTTGCTGACCGCAGCTGGAGCCACCGCTTCAGTGGGCTGTTGGGCAGCGTGGGTGTGTGGTGCTGAGCGTGGAGGTAAGGACCAAGGCTCTGGGACTGATGTGTGCCGTCAGAGAGGAGAGCTGGACGTGCTTGTGGTGACCCAGCACTTGCGGCAAGACTTGGTTGTCATATAGCATATGAAGAAGCATCACAAGGTCAATCCACCAGGTCCCCGACTGTCCTTGGAGCTCGTTAGGACTCAGCTCACCTCAAGTCCTTGTCACCTGTGCTCTGCCTTCATCATCACTTCCCAGTGGCCCCAGCCTGGCTGGAAGAATGGCTTACAGCAAACAATTGGCAACTCTTGTGTTAAACTTTTTGTTCAGTGACATTGTTTTGAGCACCTCCATTGTGTCAGGTATTCCATGGCAATGCATTGCCAGCAGTTACAGGTAGCTTTTTGAGAGTAATCCAAGTTAATGAAGTGCAGATGTTAAGATCTATTTATCTGGTTTAAGTTCCACTTAACTAGTTGTCCCCGTCAAATGGCTCTAGTTACTGAATTTGTGTTTAGCCAGTAGGAAATGCTGGGCTTGAGGACTTGGAGGGAATTTAGGTTGGCGTCAGATGGCTTTAGTACAACTCGAGCTGTAAAAAGCAATCCTTTAACCAGAATTACAGGTGAATTACAATGATCCTGTAGTTACTCAATATTATTTTGCAGTGTTGCACTGAGGCCTGATTCTCTCACTGAATTCAATTCATCTCTATGCAAAGGATTTTGCTCCTGTTAAAAGGAAAACCTGTTTCATCCAGGGATTTTGATGGTATATTTCAAAAAAAAAAAATTAACATTCTTTTTTATTTAAAAAATGTGCAATATGATTAAATGAATAATTTTGATGTCACGTGTGGAGTCTCGCAGAGGGGTCAGGTCCCAGATAACTATATCCACAGACTGTTCCCAAGTTATCCAGCAGCCCGAAACTGACATGCAAAGTGGAAACAGAGGACTTGTTTCTCCTGAACCACCACATCTCGAGGGCATTTTAGGGCAGCTTTTTTTCTGTGTTACCGCATGTAGAGCTTTGTCCCCAGCTGCTGCCAGCAACAGTCTCCCTTGCAGATGTCAGGAGGAGTCCTCTCCTGCGGGACTCCTGGTTGTGCTCAGTGCATGATCTCTGCCTCGCTGATTCTGTGCCTACCCGGGGGCACAGCCTGCCTGGGAAGGGCTTTCCTATCTCCTTTCCTTGCTCGGCTAGCAAAGAGGCAAGGGAGGAGGGCAGCACACAGACACCAGATGTGGTGATGAGTATTTCACTGCTCTGTGCCTCAGCATCCCTAGCTGTCAAATGGGGAAAATTCCTTCCTCACTGCACTTTGGTGGGGTTAAATTTGTGATTGTTCACAAAGGCAGAAGTAGCTGTAGAAATGGAATTTTTTGGGTGTTTAGTTAATTCATCACTGAGATTTATCACCCCTCTGAAGAGGCTTCACTCCACACCCATTTTTTTTGTCCCTCATTCCTATGGAAACTTCATTTTCTCATCGGAAGAACATTTACAAGCACTTTAAGCACTGCTTTTGAGGGCAGAAATTGAGGAAATTGTTTCTGACAAAATAAATACTTTGAGCTGTTATAAGAAATAGAAGTTGGTTTAGTTAAATATTCATATGTGATAGAGGTTTTAGTGGCTTGGGTAGTGTATGTGGTCATTGCTTATTTAGGCTACAAAGAGATCGGGGTTATACTTTTTACCAGCAGCTGAGTTCATACGTCATTGGCCCTCTTGTCAGCACTGGTTCTCCAGCAAGCTTGCAGCTGGGCAGTGCATCCTGCTGTAACAGGACAATTAGATTCAGCAACTTTTGGTTAATTATTATTAAAAAGTTATTATTTTATAATATAATGATTTTATATTACAAAGATATAAACAAAACAAAGAAGGTGAGCTCTCTCCTAAGTAGCCCTGTTACTGTCCCTTGTTCACCATCTGTTAGCTGCTGCTGTACCAAGCATCTGGCTCTTCGTGCTGTTTTGCCCCTGGGCCACGGTCGTGCTGGTTCCCAGGAGGGCCGTAGGCTCTGAAGCACTACTCAAAGCTGCTGTGCTGGTTGAGTGTTGTTTGTTTGTGGTGCTGCTAAAACGAAGCATCTGGTGCCTCCTTGGAGGGGAGCAAAAGGTCGCAGGGAGAAGGGACGAGTGGCGTGAAGCGGTGGTACCGCTGTCCTTGCTGGGCTCTGTGAAATATCAGACTCCTGACTTTAAGAGGTCTTGACTTCTTGGAGCTTTGCCCTAAAATGGGCTCTGTTCCCAGTAGGTACAAAGCGGACAAGTCATGGCCGTATGCGGGGTTCCGGCTGGGGCTGCTCCTTTGTGATGCCGAGTGGTTTCCATGCACAGGGCAATGTGTTACTCCCTTTCTTTTGCTCTGTACTTTTTGTGCATTCACATGGATACCTCTGTTCCTTATCCAGTTTTCCTAGCTGTTGGAAATAGGATAGAGGGGAAACCATAACTGGGAGCTTAACCTCAAATGCCCTGTCAATAGGATACTTTTTGATTAAAGTTCGTATGGATGCAGTAAAAAGCAATCCATCTTTCTTTGGGCTATTGGCTTTCCTGTAAAGAGCAATACAGAGCAGTGTCCTTCTTTCAGCAATCTTGGAGGCAGTTTAAACACTACCCCCAGGAGGACCTTGTTCTCATCTAAGCATGATGGTTTTCTGACTAATTTAAATTTATCCTTATTCAGCTTCATTGCTGTCAGGTCTGCTACTCAAAATAGAATTTTTCCATAGGTGGAAGTTTCTAATTGCTCAACTGGCAAGAGGCAGACTCATGCCAGATTTTTAAAAATTATGACTCTATTTAAAATTCCACTTTAAAAATTAATATGAATTAATTTCAAGATGATATTTCTATGTGAACTGCCTTTCAGACAAGCAGTTTCTTTTCTGCTTATACTCTTCCCCCTCCCTGTGTATTACCCTGCACAAGCACACTTAATTCATCATGGCTGGATAATAGGCAGTGATTAACACTGCTTTCAGGTTCGTGGATGGCTTCAGTGCTGAGGTCATGGTCCCTTCCCTGTAAGGAATCTAAAAGTCGTTTATGGTTTTCTTCTGTTAAAATTTTTTTTGAAGGATGATTTAACAATTTTCTGATATTTTCTCTACAGAGATCTCAGATTTTCCTTTGTTTTGTCTTCTGAAGTCTATGACTTGCTGTATTAGAAAATGCAATTTTTGCAGAGTGGCCATTTCAGTTAGATTCTAAGTGTTTCTCTGCTTGTATTGGCACCAAAGGTGTCAAAAAAAAAAAAAATTCAAGATGTTAGAGGTTATTTTTCTTACAAAACAAAAGTGGCATCTTGAGTGAATTCTGGGATTCCCTGTGAGCCCTCCTTGAGCACAGGGCACTGTGGCGTTCCTAGCCCTGGTTTGCTGCTGTTTTTCAGCTGTTGCTGCTCTTGTCACACTGGTGACAACATACACATCTGCTGGTGTGCTGAGTGGGAAGTCAAGGAAAAAGAATGATTTTAGTAAGTTGTACGAAGTAGTTAAGCTGTCCCCAGATAGCAATGCTCTTATTTTCCTTCCTGATAAAGAAATCAAGAGGGATTAGTAATCTACATGTGCTCAGTCACTGGCTTCATTAGGAACCTGGGCTAAAAATATGTGAAAGTACCCATTTACCTGCTCAGTGACTTGTGCCTTTGAATCCACTATGTGGCTATTTAAAAATAAAAATAAAAAATCCTGTCCTTGCTTTCTAGACTCTCCATCCTTCTACTCTTACTGATGCTGTTGACCTGAGTTCCTTGTGTGTTCCTCTCCACTCTACCAAGGTGCAAAATTTGACTTGTCTACTGTCTCCAGTCACAACCCTATGACCCTTCTCTCGTCCATAGGATGCTCCCTCCAGTACTGTCTGGTAAGTCTCCTTTCTTCCAGATTCAAATCCTTCTTAAAAACTCACAATACCTATAAAAAGTTGATAAGGAGATCCTAGGGAAATCCACTTTGGAAAGAAAATGTTTTTCCATTGTTTATTGTTTTCTCCGTAAAGCTGAAAGGGAAAAAAGGAGTAAAAGAATTTTTAGCTTCTTGCCTGTAAAAATTGAAACAAGCAGAGATGCATTTTTAGTGCGGACACATGCCGAACAGAAAATGGTCTGTATTACCGAACAGGTTTCCAAATGTTCACTTTGTATTCTGCTGATTTAGGGTGAGAGGGAGCTACGTGTGTGTTTTAATTTTCTTTATTAGAAGGGGAACAGAAATGGGAGAGGCTAGCATTTATTGTGTCTTCATTTTCTTGTATTTCTGACCCCATTTCAAAGGTACAGCAACTGGCATTTCAATCTGGCAAATGCCTTTGTGAGACTGGCCAAACCATGTTTCCTTTGCAAACACGTGTTTTGTCTTGTTTTTATGCTAGCTTTCAACCATATGGTCTTAACGTGAACTTCATCCTTCCTTCCATTTTGATTTCAAGCTTTGCTTGAGTTCTATGGTGTTTGTTTTGAAGCTAAGGAAAATTTTTAGTCTTGTGGGTAGTGGGAGTTGGTGGATGAGGGAAGAGTTTTGAGCCAGGAGTGTTTCTAATATTCAAAGCCCTGAAGACAAGGAAAGAGAAGTTAACACTGTATGTAAAATACCATTGTTACAAAGGTTTGGGATTTCTGTAGACAAAAGTGGTTCTAGAGAGCCAGATTAAAATCTAGTGATAACATGACTCAGTTTATATGAATTATCAAAGTGAATGTGTGAATTGCTTGCAAATCACCTGGTTCATCTGATGACCTGGCAAAGCAGCAGTGAGCACTGCCATGGTGAGGTTTCTGGTGGAGTCCTGGATGATCAGAGCTGGCTGAAATGTTAATTCCTTCCTTCTCTTACTTATTTTCATAAGTGCCATCTCAGATGGTCACCCAGCAAAGAGCACTTAGGCTTTTGACCAGACACAATTTTGTATCTTAATGTTGGATGTGCAAATGTTCACTTGCTGAGGAGAACATTGCCCTCAGAGAGCAAGCATATAATGTTTGGTTTCAGTACATTTCCTGCATGCGTGATACTCAGAGCTGCTTACGCGATTTGCTGTTGAGCTTGTGCAGCTCTCATAACTTCACAAAAACTTCTATTTGATATGTCAAAATATCCGCATTGAACAAGCCTCTGGACCACCTCTCAGAGGGTCCAGCAATTTTTCTTGGTTTGGGAAGCAGGTTTTGGCCTGCTGATTTCTGAAAATGTGAGTTTTGTTTAAAAATTCTCAGCAACATCTGGAAATCTCTTATGCCCAGGTGAAGTAGGAAAGTTATTAACCTTGAGTGAGCAGAGTTTGCTTTTTAAAAAATGAATCAAAGGAATGTGTTTTGATACATTAAAAAATGCATGTCATATAACTGCTGTTTCTGTGCCTGCCAAATCCAAGAACTGTTCAGGCGTGGGAAAGAGCAAAGAGAAAAAACAATAAAAATTACCCAAGCCTAAAAGAAATATTGGGAAAGGAGATGAAAGACAGCCACCTGGGATGCCCACAAAACAACTGTTTTTAATCCCTTGCTAGTGTCCCATATTTCCTTAGAAAAGGAATTATGGATAGATTGCACGAATAATATGCTTGGTCACTGTTTGTAACCCTCAGCTCGGGGCCAAAGGCTCTCCTTATAGGAAAGATGCAGTACCTTCTTGCAGATAGCGGGAATTCTCCTATTTCATGCACCTCCTCTGCAGATCTGCTACTACTTTATTGAAGGAGTGTTGGCCTCCAATTTTACACAGAGGTGGCATCCATGGTCACAGACAAGCATGCACAAAGAGGTAGTGCACTTTGGAAAAGTGTAGGAGAAGTTTGTAACCAGTGGGAAAGACTAGGAGGAGTTTGGAAATAAAGCACCAGCTTTGTACTGCTGAGATAATGTTTGCAATACAGCGAGCTTATGAAAAACTTCAGGATTACAGCATTTGTCCTTGTGCAGCAGTATGGGAGCTTGGACAGTGGCCAGGATGCCATCTGCAAGTGTCCAATAAAAGTCCCAAGCACTTCGTAGAATAGATGCTGTGCTTTCCCCCCCAGCCTCCCAACAACTGTTCCAGCCAAGTGGGAATGGAGGAATTTTACAAAATTAGCAGACTATGGGCAACAAGCAGACAGCTAACCTTGTCTGCCTTCAAAGCCAGCAATATGATCTCTAAATTAAATTTACAAGATGTATCACAACTAGGAAGGTTGGTGAAAACTAGAAAAGCTAGAGGAGAGGAGAAGCAAGATAGTAATTGGACTGGAGGGGTTTTCTCTCAATGGTGGTAAAATGCTCAACTCAAACCACTGAAATGGGATTAGTATTGGATCCCCAAACCAAACTTTTCTGAAACACAGAGGTGTTTAATATATTTACAATCAAAATGCAATATCTTAAAACAGCGACTCATCTTTTATCATGGAGGAATCGGATGGAAAGTGCATTAGAAGTTGGAATTTGTCCCCAGTGGGGGAACTGCACTGAGTCATGGTGATGTATGGGATTTATGCAAAGGGAAGAGACAACGTATTCTCCCTGTGATTTATCTGTTGTGTAAGCTTTGCCACTTTCCAGCATTTCCATTCTGTTGGCTGCAGCCAACAGCAAAGAGAGGTTCCCATGGGTTCCTTTGCAGTCTGATTATACTGGGGTGTCAGCGTGGAGGAGTGCTGGTAGGATTGTGGAAATATGTTTTTGAAAAGCAAGGAGAAACTAATATAAAAGACAAAGCCTAACAGAAGCTGATCTAGGAAAAGAAATGGCAGATTTGATGCATTTTATTCACTTGATGCCTTAGCGTATAAAGTTGACGCACAGAGGGATGGCTGGGTTAAACTCCTCAAGTATGTTGCTTCTTCACAGCCAGCTTTCAGGGCATCCCATAAAAGGATCTTGTGCAAATCTAATTCCATGGAGAACTAACAGGGAATTTGGGCAGTGCAAGACCACGCTTATGTCAGAACAGAGTGGGTCTATGATCGGGCTCATGTGAGTCACAGAGTTAATGCCATGTTTATATCTGTATAGCTAAGATCAGAACTAGACCCAGGACGGATGAGTAAAACTAGTTTCCAGAAGTGACGAATTTATAGGATAAGGTAAAGCCTGAAAATAGTTTGCTCTTTGCTCCTAGTATGGTGCAGTGTAGTGGCAAACTAGAGAGAGTTTTTCCTTGGTGACTCTGGACCCTGAATCATGATGGCGATGCTTTTCCTTTCTAAAACTGCTGAGCATTTGATGCTCCCAATGAAATTCACCCTGTCTGTCTTTCTGATATCCCCTATTCCATCAGTTTCCACTAAGGAAATTTGCCTCCATCCAGTTATATGCCTCCGGTTTTTCTTTGCTGATTCTTAAGTAACACCTACAGCTAAGACGGGAATAAAACCATACTCTCAAAACTTACCCCACACACTTTGCAAAGGGACTGATTAAAAATTTCATTATCCCTAGGAAATCTGGAAACATCCTAGGAAAGAGCTATGAACTGTTTTCCCCTTTAACTGCTGGGATTGTCCTAGGAATTCTATCATATTTCATTTTTATTGTCTGTTACTAGAACAATCCAGGTGGCATATTGAAGAATACTTTGTCAAAAAATATAGCATTGTTCTTTTATCAGGAATAAATGAAATTTATCTCATAACCCAATTGCTTTTTCTGAAATTATTATAGATCCAGGCAAAGAGGAGTCAAAGAAAATGTATTTTCTCATTTATTGCATCAGTATTTGTCTTACCTTGCTTTTTCCATCTTTTTTTCAATTAAAAGAAAAGCAAACAGATATTTAAAGGCTAGTAAAGACCATTTTTTTTCTTGAGAGTTTTGTTGGTTAGCTGAAGTTGATGAGAGGCCACATCCACACAATCTCTCTTGCACCTTGATGGTGGGGTGCTGCTCCAAGCAGACACTTCATTAAATTCATGTTGACAATGTGTACCACCTCAGGAGCTCCACAGTGATTAAGACTGGGATTTTCCTCACCAAACTTCAACTCTGAGCACATTTGAACTGGTTCCTGGATTCCTGCTAGCAGGCGCTTTCACAGATAGCCAGGGTCAATTGCACTCTAACGTCTCTTTCTCCCTTCCTACCCACTGTTGAGTGAGCCTGGATGACAAGCCTAAGCTACATACTTCATTTCTAAATGCTTAAAATTAGATGAGATGAATTCTATCCTCTAATTCCTTCAAAGTTATTTACTTGGTTTTCTTCCTTGGCTGCCTCTGGCAAGAAAGAGATTGTTTCAGATCAGCTCTCCCCTGCATGAAGAGAGACTCTCTCAGTTCCTCCAAGGCTTGACCTTTCTCCAGCTTTTCATTTATTGCACCTGCTTCCCACATTTGACACAGCCCTAAATAGTGTTTTACCATCTCATGAATTCTCTTTAGAGTTATGTTTTACATCAGTCACCTCCCAGTGTTCTCTCTCCCAGGAAGTACAAGTCATGTTTGCCCAGCACTTCCACGTGAGGTGCCAAGCTGCTGAAATCAGTCTTATTGCCTAACTCCGTCCTCACAGCAACATCTTCTAGGCCAAAACTATTGCTTGTCTGGAGTGTGTGAGAGAGAGAGGGAAGGGAAGGACACAAGGAAGTTCTCTTTCCATGGCCGGGGCAGTTGCACCGGGAGAGCCTTGGTGCAGATGAATATCTGCAGAGATGCAAGGAGGTTGCTGGTTGCTGAAGATGGTACATTAACTCCATGAAGGGGGGTTGTGCCAAGGTTTATACATTGGAATAGTCTGGGAAAACAGAATGCATTCATTGTTCTCTAGTTTTTGTTTGTTTTTCCAAAATAAACTTCTTTGGGAACCATAGTCACACTGGAAATGGGCTTGGAGGGTTGGAGAGCAGCTTCCAGGCCACATACGTGTATTTCCCTCTTTGCTTCTTTTCCTAACCACTTATCCTGAAATTCGCTTTCCAATTGTCAGGGTTGTTTCCTTAGCTTGGAAATCAGAATACTGGGGAGTGAATGGACATAAAAGCAGAACACAGTTCAGCATTACCCAAACAGCACTATGATAGTGTGCTGCAATTTGTCCAGTTTGGGGCTTGCTTTGTGTAACCACTTCCCCAGCACCATAGTTACATAAAGTGGAGCACCTTGATCACATTCCCATTTTACTGCTTGCTTAAATGTAATCCTGTGCCTTTACATGCTCCCAGGAGCTTTTAGGTTAGATACGCACTGAGCCTTGGAACAACAGTGTAAGGAAAGCTGATATGAAAGAGGTAAAGAGATTTTTTGGAGGCAACGGATTGATGAAGAAATTGACTGAGGGGAGGAGAAGCTGATTAATGTCCTGAGCTTGCTCAGATGCATAGAAGTTAGTCTTTTCACCAGTATGAAGGATGGGGTAGGCTTGTCCTTTCACCATCGTAGTCTGTTCCTGAGGCCACTGGGCTGAGTTCTGTGGTGCAGCCACCTCATTAGCTCTGCCTCTGAGTGCCTGCTGCTGGAGGAATCACAGGATGTGTCTGCCAGAACTGGGCAATCATGCAATGAAAGGGGGAGGATATCCACAGAAAACCTCACCCAGAACACCACTGATCTGGAAGAACAACTTTCAGCCCCCGTAGCCTTTCAGTTATGTTAGCCTCCAAACAGCCTCCCATTTCAGCCTGGAGAGTGTGAAAGACACTTGCACAGGGTGGAGACCTCAGTGGAGTGAATAATTCTTTGGAGACATCTCTCTTCTCTGGTGAGCACCCAGGGTGACTAGTTACTAGTTTCTAATTTCAGCATTGTGGTTTGGTGCCTACAATCCTGTGGGGTGAAACTGTGTCTAGTCCCCCAGTTAAACCGCCAGTGTTTAATGAAGCGTGTGGGTTTTCAAGCCTTTTACTGCCATGGATGGGAAGAGGGAACCTGGTAATTTCCACCTCTGAGGACGTTTCAATCTCAAGAGGGAGGTGTCCTTTGTCCCGTGTTATCAGGGTGACAATGCACATTGCACCATTAAAGCTGCAAATTCATGGTGGACAAAGTGAGAGAACTCTAGATTTTGTCTGAAGGAAAGCTTTGAATCTGCCAAATACTTGTGAAGCAACAAAACTTGCAAAGGGCCTGGAGTGGGGCTGATTTACAACTGCTTTGTGGACACAGTTTTCTCCACGTACTGGTCTTCAGCTTTATTTGCTCTGGGAGAATGCCACTGTGCATGTTTTGGTGTGGCACTTACAATTTTTCTTGTGCAAACTGGCCCAGCAGCAGCCCAGGGACAGCAGACCATGAACTTACAAGTGTTGGCAGGGAGGGTGTGCGGCAAGGTCAGCATCAGGGTGTGATTTCTCCTCCCTGCAAGGTGGGAACTGGATCAGTTGCTGTGGAAGGATGCTCTGGAGAGTTGTCTGAGGCAGAATGATTTTCTTTTTGTTTCAGTTGCCCTTTTTTCCAGCAAATTCAAAGTAATTTTTTAGGGTCATGCTGCCCAGTTTCAAGCCTTCAGGTATTTTTTTGCTGAATTATGCTATTTGGTTTATTATTTATTTGTCTGTTTGGCTATTTTTAAGAAAAGCTGTGAAAATGTATATAGTTCTTCTCTCCTTCCTCCCAAGGCTCTTTCACAAATGTAAAAATCAGCTGATATAATTTTATTAAAAGGAAGAAAGAAAGAAAACTAATTTAGGAGCAAAATTTGAATGTCATTCTAGAAACAAAATATTTTGGAAGGTGTGAAAATGAGGTTCAATAATGGGAATTGATTTTTAAGGGTCACTGTAGGGGGTGCTACGGTAAGTCCCCATGGCAGTGTGGGGAAATGAGATACGAAATAAGAATGCTGATGAAACTGTGTCGGGCAGCAAAGCCTGGTGGGTGGCTGTGGTGGGGTTATAAGCAGCAAACCCACCTTGCAGCTGCATGGTGCAGCGTAAGGTGAGATACTGCAATGGTCCAAGGAGATAGAGATGCTTTTTCTGCTAATATCTCAGAGTAAGGTAAACTATGCAGTAAGAGCTGGCACAGCTTTCTTATTTGGCTAGATATGGCACTGATTTATGTTAGGAAGGAGTTTCATGCAGCGGGGCACTGTAGGGAGACAGTTGCTTGTGATTTACTCATCGTGCCAAACTTGCTTTGAGTCTTATTTTTAAAAACTGTGTAGCCTCTTTTCCCTCCCTCCCTCTCCTGTGCTGAGCAGCACTAAATGCTGTTTGCCACTGAGGACATTTAAACTAATTTTTCAAAAGTGCTGATGAAGCAGAACACACTTTTACTGCCATCATAACATCTCTCAAGCTTGCTTCCTTGATTGCGTTTGTTAAACGCTGACCTTAATAAGTTCAAACCCCAAGGAACGGATGGTGCGGATGGTAGCCCCTGAATGACAGCCCATCTGCTTGCGTGTC
Organism: Chauna torquata; assembly: GCA_013399475.1. Classification (NCBI taxonomy): domain Eukaryota; kingdom Metazoa; phylum Chordata; class Aves; order Anseriformes; family Anhimidae; genus Chauna; species Chauna torquata. The sequence continues at coordinate 269,124 of VXAL01008568.1, forward strand.
TTGCAGGCCAAAATGACTTCATTACAAGGCAGTATTCAGCTGAGCGCGGAGACAGGCAGAAAAGCTCAGCCTTGCTGCAGCTACTGCCATCCTTTTGCCCCATTTGATCCCATGGTGTCTGCCAAGGTAATTGGCACACAGGTTGCGTTCCTCCTGCTGGGAGACTCTTTCATTACGCAGCATGTTTCCAGCAAGCGGGGAAACAGGCGCTTTGCATGTCAGCACATTTACACGCTGGTGTAGGGTGGAGCTGGCTGGCTGCCTCCTGACGAAGGGTGCACAGAGTTAGCTACAAATTTTAGACAGCAAGGGAAGGAGGGGGGCAGGGCGTGGTACTATAATGCAAGGAAACTGCTGTTCCTAAAGGTCATTTTTACCTGCATAGCAGGCTTTTTAAGACTTTTCAGCTAGGTGCTGTCAGCGTTGTGACAAGCAAAAGCTGGAAGTTTGGACCCAGTGATCATACACCACAAATCTGGAAGATTCATGATGTGTATAGATCAACACCCACGTTACCAACAGTGAATGCACACGTCCTCGTGTCCAGCATTCCAGGCTGCCAGCGGCTGGGAAAAGCCGGCTGATTCCCACCTGAGGCAGCCCAAATCAGAGGAACTGCCAGGTCCCTCTCTCTGAAAAGGAGGCAGTTCTGTGGTCAGGCTTTAAAACTATAGTATTTAGTCTACTGTCTCAGGCAAGAGATCTCTCTAGCCAAATTCTCAGTTTACTTTGATATCTCGTTCAAGTCTACAAATATGCCTCAGCTCCAGCCTGAGGCAACTCCTGCTAGTCCAAGCCACTCTGCAGCTCAGTTACTGTCTTCTGGGTTTGACCTGGTGCTTCTTTGGCTTATGTGAAAATGTACAGTCTGTCCACCCCCAAATTCATCTTTTTTTTTTCCCCATCTTTGACTCTTTCCTCTACCCTGGATGCCTCTTACCCTTGCAGTCCTGCCATAGTACCTAACCCCAGTCCAAAATTCTCCAATTCGCTGGAGCAGAGATCTCTCTCCAGGCTGCCGGAGTGATTCAGCTCAGTTCTCAGCTGCAGCAGCTGCACACGTTTATGATGGCAGCCCACCCACTGCGGCCAACAGTCCTACTGTTTCAGTCCTGGCCTTGGTCTGGGAAGACTGCGGTGGCAGATTGTGCTGTGATTCTGTAAGAATGATAAAAGTTTGGGTTTGCATGGAACTATGTATGCCTATAGCTGACTTAATGTTAGCTAATTAATTTTCCCAGCACTGTGATTCATTGGGGCAGCATTTTCTCAGTCTGTGGCTAAAACCCTCTCCAAAGCTTTGTCCTGTCAAAGTTGATGACACAGGCAATGATATTGGGCACACGTGTTCTCATCCTGTTCTTATGTCCTCTAACCACTGCTGCCTGCACCTCTGTATACTATTTTTGTCCAAATGAATAGAAAATTTACCTCTGAATGAACAGAATTGACTCCACTAAGTTCTACTGAGTTTTTTGTGTGAAATAATTCCTGGCTCCTGTGCTGCCTCTCCCTCTTGCTTCCTCTTGGTTAGGATATTCTACCTACAAACCATGCCTCAACAAGAATCAGACTGGGGACAGTGATTGAAGCATTCTGGCAATTTGCTTTCAAATGTCTTAGCAACAAGGGATAATTTAGATCTAATGATAGAGATTTGGAGGAGAAAAGAAGTCATCTCTATGGACAGAAAAGTCAGCTTATGTCATTTACTCAACACTGGCTTTAAGATATTCCGGTTGGCTCAGAGCAGATGATCCAATGGGTTTCTTCACCCTTCTCTTTCTCTGATGTTGGCACGTGCTTGGGAAACACATATCTGAGCTCTCGGACTGAGTGGGACTTTGCTGAGGCCAAGGAAGTGAGGATAAAAAAAGCTGATAGCATAACCCCTCTTCCTTTCTACTGAGAACACAGCAAGACAATAAAATCATGTGTTTGCTTGCAGAGTCACTGTGCTATCTGCATGTGACTCATTGTGTAAAGTGCTTTAAAATGCACCTAGATGTCAAAAATCTGTTTCTTCCTTTGTGTGACTCACTTTCCCCTCTTTTATTCCATGTGCAGTAAGGTGTCAAACATCTACACCTTGCAGCAGCAGACATCAATGTGACAGCACAAGTGTGAGCAACCCTGGCCTTTGTCAGGAGGAGGGGGAGTGGTGGATGCCATAGATGAAGTTTCTTCATCCTCCCCAGAGCCCAGCTGGTGCACTGTTTCCAGTTTTATTTGGCTAAGGAAGGACAGAATCAATGCTTTTGACTTGTCAATATTCTTGTCCAGCTCCTTTATTTATCCTGCTCACTCTTATTGCTCTCTCCAGTGCACCTATTTTATTTTTAATGCTCTTCATTTCCACCTCTGCTCCTTTGTGGCTCAACCTTTCCACATCTTTAAGTTCATGGCCCTTGTTCTGTGTGTTTGATATAGTTTTAAGTAGCTTTATAGTTTCTTTTCCTTCCTCAGTCCCTCCAGAATCGATATCATTCAGTCAGGTCATAACTTTTTTTTGTCCTGTGGATTCCAGCTCCACTTCTCTATCCTGTTGTTGTAGTTAAGGTCCCTCAGTCCCAGAACTATCTTGCTGCATCCCAGTCACATCTTCTACATGTCTTTGTAATGATCTTTTGTTAGGCTGCTGTCAGCAGCTGAATGTGTTTTCAAATATGCCTGAGTGTTTCTCCCTCTCCATCTGCTGTTGCTGAAGCTTTGCTGGTGAATTCGACCTCTTGCTCTGGGTATCTGAGCGAGGAGAACAGGGACATTGTTATCCCTATCTCTGATCCCAGGCAACTAGCTTGATGAGAAATGGAGATAGGAATTATGCACAGATTTCTCCAGTGCCAACACCGCAATCATGGGATCATCTCTGCTGTTGCATAGGATATTGCTTTGCAGTGAGGCAAGAGCCGTTGCAGGGGCTCACTGCCATGTCAGCAGCATGTATGAACTGAATAATGACACCAAGATGCAAGGAGTAAATATCCTCGTTCTCAATTTAATTTGTACTAGTCAGTATGATGCTAAAGTGAATTCTGGCACAGACTGCAGCAAACGAGAGCGAGACTGTTGTCATTGGTGTATGATAGTCTTGTCTCAAAGAACACGGGGACAATCGGGTAACTGCTTTGCTAGATGTTGTACAACTCTGTCAGATGTGCATCTAAGCTAAGAAGCTTAATTCTGTAGGGTTTGGTTGATTCCTTTAATAGAAGCTTTACATTGACAGTTTTGATATTTCATCTGCTTTTTTCTCAAAACTGAACAGAAGCCCCCTAATACCTGCATTTTTCAAACAGAGGGTTCAAAAAAAAAAAAAAATTCCAGCCCAGGATTGTGCTGTTTTAGCTTGTTTTAACATTGACCCATGTCTGTAGAGTTGCCATATGTAGGAGTATTGGTTCCTAAGCCTCCAAATGTCTGCATTGCCCTCTGTGAAGGAGTGTCCCTAGCCAGACATGATGCACTGAAGTGATTCAACCAGAAGGAAATGTCATTATGTTGTGGGAGATGTAATCCAGCCAGGTGATTTCAGACTTCTGCAGCATCAGGGCTACAGCTTTCTCAGAGTTCTTTGACAGCTTGAATAGAACTTAGATTTATGGTAAACCAATTTGAATTAAAACATTTGCATTTGCTTCTACAGCTTGGGATGACTTGACCTGACACAAAATACTTAGCTCTGTTCCTTAGAAAAATAACTCTTTTCTTTTTTTTTCAAAATCAAAATTTATTGCAGCTTTTTTTTAACAACATCGTTAGGAGAAGTCTTGAGAAAGAAAAATTTCTGAACGGTAAAGATAAAGAAACAAACATTTTTAAAAATGGAGGTATTCCTGTGGCAACTAGATCAACAGAGAGAAGAATATTATCCAAGAAGGCGTATTTCTGGAGGGGAAGTATATGGAACAGTGGAATTGCAGAATGGTGGAGGTTGGAAGTGACCTCTGGAGATCTTCTAGGCCAACTCCCTTACTCAGAGCAGAGTCAGCTCTGGGGACATGTTCAGGGCCACGTCCACATGGGTTTTGAATATCTCCAAGGATGGAGACTCCACAAGCTCTTGGGCAACCCATTCCAGTATTTGATTAACCTTACAGCATGAAAGTGTTTTTTTTTTTTTCTTCTATTTCAGTTTGTGCCCTTTGCCTTTTGTCTTGACTCTGGGCACCACTGAGAAGAGTTTGGCTCTCTTCTTTACTTGCCCTGTCAGATATTTCTTTTGATAAGTTCCCCCTGAGCTTTCTCTTCTCCAGGCTAAACAATCCCATCTCTCAGCCTCTCCTCATACACCAAATGTTCCAGTCCCTTAGTCACTTCCATGGCCCTTCACTGGACTCAATTCGATATGTCCGTGTCTCTCCTGTCCTGGGGAGCCCAGCACAGGACACAGCGCTCCAGATGTGTCTCACCAGCGCTGAGTAGAAGGGAATGATCACACCTACCTTGACCTGCTGGCAACCCTCTGCCTAGTGCAGCCCAGAATGCTGCTGGCCTGCTTTGCCATGGGGACACATTGCTGCCTCACGTTCCCCTTGTCTGCCAGGTCAGTGATGTGCACTGCATGTTTCAGCATCTTTCCACTTAATTTGTCATTAGTGTTTCTACTGGCTGCTGGAATAGCTGTGGAGACATTCTGTTTGTATTAGTGTTCCAGTTTGTACTGGGTATTATCAGATTGCAATTTGATGTGAAATGGGCAAAAGCTGATTGAAGGGCCAAGGCAATTCTCTCCCTCATCATCTTCCAGAATAAGTACTGCTGTTGTAAGCTCCAAAAACACCTGTGAATGAAAGTTCTTAGATTTTTTTGGCGACTTCCAGTATCTATCTGTGTAGAGGATAATCCTTCTGTGAAGGAGGGATGGAAGCCTATGCATATACAAGGGTGACATGAAACTGAGCTACCCTTCTACTCACATTCATTAATAATCCATTGCGTATCTTTTGGAGACTTAAAGGCCCAATGTGAATTTCTTCTCAGGTGAAGGAGCCTCTTACAGTATGGCTTTCTGGGCTCTAGAGACAGGCAAATCTTCCTCAAATATTTTGAATCATTGATGGATATTTGTTTCCAACTTCTAGCATTCCTGTCATTCTAGCCTCATTTTTACCCTGGTGACTGTTTTGTGTGGCAGGAGGGTGAGATAGTGGCACATTTGTATCAGAACTGAGATGTCTCGGCACAGCTTGGAGTCACCAGGGCTCACCTGGGAGCAATGTGGATGCTCTACACAGCGTCAGGATCATAAGAGTCTGCCTCTGAAGTAGAAAAAAGGCCTTCCCAAGCTCCTTTAGGGACTTGTCTGTTCATTCAGCTTATTTCCACACTGAAAGTGGCTACAGAGAGTTTCCCTGAGTAAAATTTCAAAACTGCAGCCTCTTCAGCAATCCCTTCTCTCTCTTGTCATCACTGATAACTGGCTGTGCAGCAGATGTGGAAACAACTACCTAACCTTTCTTCTGCCCGTGGCAATCCTCAGGCGCTCCCATGTCCGCCCTCTCCCAACATCCCAGAAAAAGCCTATTTTGCGCTCAAATGAAAAAAGCCCACCCAGCAACATAAAAGTTTCTTTGCTGTGGAGGGTCAACAGTAGGTGGATTACACCCTGAAAATCCCCTAGCAGTTTTTAGAAAATAGGATTTAGATCTTCGTATAAAGGCAACTTTTATTAAGCAAACTGCTATCCAGTGGCTCCCTGGAGTGCTGAGCTAGGTGAATTTAGGAAGCTTTTAGCTGGGAAATTGGAGGGACACGGTTATCTGTCACAGACTTAAAAACCCTGCCAATGTCCCCAGGGATGATGCTTCGATACAAATGCAGGAAAAAATCCTTATGTAGTCAAAGCAGCAACGAGAGGAGAGTGGATACTGAGTGATAATACTTCAATTTAAAATCAAAAGGAAAGTCCCCAATTCATTATGGATCTCTTGGATAATCAGCTAGGAGAATTTGAAGCCCTTGAATACTACAACTTTCTGTATTTACCTATATGGTAGTTTTGCATGTGCTGGTTGTTTTCCAAACTGTTGGCAGTAACATATTACTGGCAGGTTTAGGAACAAAATAGGCAACAGCCTTGGTTTTGAGGGCAGCACTGAAGAAGGGTATGGCCAATACTTTGAGAAAAACTGTGTGTTTGTGCGCGCATACGCGTGCATGGGCACAGAACAAATATCTGTGGATGGATGAGTGCACAGAGCTGCTTGGGAAGACCTTGTGGACGTGGCCTTTGGGCTTAGTCTGGACGGACTGTATTCCTCTGGGTAATGTAAGAAACCTGAAGGTTGTTGTCTCTTCTGCCAGCTACCGATAGCTTGTAGCCTAGCTAGAGACCTGATGTCTATAGGGTATGGCACGCTTGAACCTTTTTGTGTGATCATGTTTGCCTGTGTTAAATACATAGATTATGATATCAAGAGCTGCTGTGTTCAGATAAATCTAATCAGAGATCCTCTTTTATGGTTGTGTTTCTCTAACAGAGCTGGGAGCTGCTTACAGAGCTGAGTAGTAGTGAACTGGGCCTGGAAAGCTTGAATGTCATGGTTAAAGTCAGCAGAGAGTTGACACTTCTCCAGAACTGGAGCCCAAGCCCAGACAAAGATCATCTGAGATCAGCCAGATAAGCTGTGGCTGCGGGATTAAAATGGTCCTTTGATTCTGACTGAACCTGATTTCGTCGTGTGATTTCTGGGCTTCTCTGGCCTTGTCTAGAGGGAAGGTCTCTGTAGAGAGACTGGAGACCACGATGTGCATGCTTCGCTGCCATGGCACATGGGGCTGCTGAGCACTCGAGGTCAACACTGAGGCCACCGCACTGTTGCAGTCACCTCCTTTCTATGTAATGGGAGCAGACAGGGACCACATGGGTCAAAAACGTGCCTCTAAACTGCAAGGGAGGTGTGCTCTGTGCAGCTCCCTGAGGGGCTTGACCTGAAATCATCTGGCTGGCGGGGACCTGTTGGACCTGTGACACGGAGTCTGGGGACAGCTTAGGCAGACAAACTTAGTTCTGGCTGCTGAGAAATGCCCTGGGGTCCCACAGCTCAGACACAGCCAGGGATGCCCCTGTCTCCTCTCATCCCGGCGCAGATGAGGCTCAACAGAGCTGCACAGGGCACAGCCTGTGTTGCTTTCTCTGCTTGCTGTGCTGGCCCCCACCGTGCAGCCCCCATGGCTCCCCCAAGGCCATTACTGCTTGCAGACAATAATTGCACATTAGCACCTCCCTGCAGAGGCACAGGGAGGCTGGATGTTGTCCTTAATATTGAGAGAAGATGAGTAGCAGGTGATTTTCAAGTTAATGAGACCTTTCAGAAACATGCTCTCTTAGCAAAGATAATATACCCCCCCGCCTGCCTTTTTCCTCCCTGTCCCCCAGTGCTTCCCTGTTCCTATTTCAGGTGCTTCTGCTTCTGGAAAGACATTTATCATTTCTCCATCTTTGTTGGTAGAGGTTTTTTTTTTCTCCTCTCTTGCTCTCTCATTTTATCTTGCCCAAGGGGTCTGTGCTACCTTTTATTAGCTGACACTTCACTTCTGCAGATGGAAATGACACTAATGGAATGTGGTTGAGGCTTTATTACAGAAATGCTGTTCGCTCTGCACAAGCAAACCTCCAAATAATCCCACAGGAAAGGAATAAACCTTGAAGGCAGGTGCGAGAGCTGCGGATGAAGAAGAAGATGGGAGAAGGGACAGATGAAACGAAAGGAGGAGGAACTGACAGGTTAAGGAAGGAGAAAGAAATAGGGAAGGGTGGAGGAAGAAGCAGGCTAGAGCATATCCCTCTATGTCCAATAAGTGCAGAGGTAGTTTAAGTGAAAACCAGCTGCATTCTGTGTCCAGGTTACTGGCAGAGCTTTTTAGGCAAGAAGATGGGGTATTGACATGTCTCTGCCTGACTGGCACTCCTGTCATTGCCACAGCTTCTTGCCTAAAAGCTGTGCCAGTGAAATTAACTGTGAAGGATGGTGGGTGCTGTTCTGGAAGCTTTAGTGTTGCTTCTGCCAGGAAGCATAGGACTTTCAAGCCACAGGCATGTTTCACCAAACCTACCTGTGCTAAACCAAGGAGACAGGGCTGGGCCTTTTTGCTTTTCCTGAGTATGAAAACCCAGCTGTGACTTACTGAGAGGTAAACATCACCATGTCCCTGTGCTCTGCCCCCTTGCCTTCCCAACAGTGTGGAGGGACACCCTGACCTTGCTAATATGAGAAGGAGATGTTAGGACTTGCGAAGGACCCCTGAGGAACCACTTTTGAATCTTGCCCCTTGGCTGCTGTCATCTTTAAGCCCCAGGATGTAATGATAACCAAATGATTGCAGAGATAAAATGCTAGAAGAGAGTCAGGGAGCAAGCATCTGGGAAGGGAGGAGGGCAGCTGGCTGGGAAGATTCAGGATGTGAGGGAAGTGACATTCACTTAACAGCAGACTTTCTGGCTGTTTTTCTGTGTTATTGATGCTTGCTTTTCCCTCCCTCTTTTATTTTCATGGTGTGTCTGTTACATCTATGGCTCATTAGGCAACAAGATGCTAATGATAGCTTCCCCCTCCTCTGTTCTTCTCTGTGCACTATTATTATTATTAATATCTATTTTTGTTTTGTTTCCTCTCCATGTCATCATCTTCCCTCGTCTCCCTTCATTCATAGCTCAAAGGAGAATCTATTCAGGAACTGGTAACTTTCTTTGCTCTCTGCCCTGTTGTAGGAATTCCTCCCACCTCTTAAAACAGTTAACCTTATTTTAGCAAAAGTCGGTTATGTGTGTTAAGAGAGGTTGCAGTGGGGAATGATTCTAGCAGCAGTAGCCTGTGTACTGACCAGATTGAATGGGCAGAAGCTGCCGATGAGGGACAAGAGTTATTTAACCCAGTGAACTAAGGTGTCATAAGATGCCATGGAAACAAAAACTTTTAGGCCAATCCACAGCACAAAAAGACAATGTGGACGGCACGTTTGTAGCTGGTGCTCCCTGGTCACTTGTTGGTTCCCAGCCTGGTTGACTTTTGGACTAATGCGAAAAGTTTTGTTGGAAGAAGGCTTTTTGGGGCTGACTCACTATGGGAGCCACTGGATCAAATGAGCGTGCCAGAGACCATCAAACTGCTGTGCTTCACCTTTCCCAAAGATCCCTTCTCACTGGCTGAGAGGCACAGGAAATGTTTGAAGTTTTCAAGTCTTTACAACTGAGAAGGAACAAAGTTCTGTACAGGAGCACAAGTTAAATGACTCCCTTGCTTTGAAAAAGAAAATGGGTAGGAGCTATGACAGCTGTCTTCAAACACGTGAACAGGAGCTGCAGCAGGGAGGGTAGGCACCATTCCTTATTTCTGCTAGGCATGGAGCAATCAGAAATGGACAGAAATGGCAGCAAAGAACATAGTAGGGAAACAGATATTGTGAGACCAGCGTGGGAACTCAGCATCTAGCAAGGTTGTGTCATCTTCCCTGCAAGTCTTCAAGGTCAGTTTAAAGAAGTATCTCCCACAGCATTGAGTCTTGTCTTGCAACAGTGCAGTGGGTATTACTGTCTTTGGTGGTCTTTCTGGCTCCAGTCCACAGGACACTATGTAAGGCTTTACGTGAGGGAAGTAACTGATTTTTGGAAGTAATCCACTGCCAAGTACCTTCGTCTTTACAATGACCCTGGTTCTTTCCAGTGCAGCTGCAACCCAACAGAGGAATTACCTGCAGGTACATGTGTGCAGTCACCCATGCACATCCATCATTTATGTACCTTTGATCGTAGATGAGAATCTTATTTATTGCACAACCTTTCTTTCTTCCTTCACAAAAGCACTTAAGGGTGTTGTACATCATCATCATAAAACCCATTACAATAAAATACTGCCTCTAGAATTTTTGAAAATGAAAACCAGGTGGGGAAAGTCCAGAGAAGGTGGGAAAACAAAGCTCAAAAGGAGGGAATGGACAGTTTTATATGTTTCAGGTGCAATCTTTTTCATTTTTCATTTTTCCTGCCTCCCCCCGCCCCCGTTTCTTGTGATCCTTCACGGTTTATTGTCGGAGCCATTCTTTGGTGTTGTTAATGCTCTTTAGCACATCTCCCTAGAGCAATATGTCTTTGTGCTTCTTGCTTAGGCTCAAAGGCAGACAGCTCAGTCTCCCTTGTCCTCTTCTCCTGTCCTATCCAGGTATGTTTCTCCCCAAAGCCTAGCACTGTCCTCTTGATCATTTGTAGTAGCCAAAGCTTGGCAGTCCTGTGGGAGAGCTGTATATCTATGACTGGACTCTACCCACAGCACTAAGCAGTGCTTGTTCATTGTGTAGTCGTGAAGAGACATCAGGGAATATGCTGACCTTGTTATAATTAATTGATAGTGGGGTAATGGTTCTGTGTGACGCATTAGATACAGAAAAGACATCCAACACTTCTACATTTGGGATAATTGAAATTCTGAGACGTTTATTATTTTGGGCACAGTACAGTAACTTGGATTTTGAAACCTTAAGTTAATTATTTCAGACATTTACAGGAAGAAAACAAGAGGCTGGAGAATAAGGGAAGCTCAAGCAGTCTATTGAGTGGTTGGCCCAAGGAAGGGCCTTGCTGTTATATGCTATTCCATATCTGGAGGTGGGAGAGACCTCGGGATTTAGTGCTGAATCATCAAACCATGGACCTTTCTTAAGTATTGGTGTGAGCTGGCCAAAGGCTCCCCAGGCTGTAAAATGTTCTGCAGGACGTTGTCTTAGGAGAAGGTGCATCAAAAAATACACAGGCTGGGGGACCAGCCACTGTTTCTTGCCAAATCCCAGAGCTGTGACTCAGATAACTGTTTGAAAGTCTCTTAACCGTGCTCAGATGCGGGGAGCAGACCTCATGGGATGTGTGGCAGTAAAGGTGCTGGACTACAGCTGGCAGTTTTCCAGGCTTTGAACCTGATGCTGAGCCCTGGGGGTGGGTCATTCCCCCCTCTGCTCCCCTCCTCGCTCTTTGCCAGAGATGAGGCTCATTCAGGGCAAGACCATCCCACTGCTGCTGGCAGCAACATTTGGGCTGCCTCTGTTGCAATGCCAAGAGCAGTCCCTGAGGTGGCCCTGCATCCCATGCACTGAGCACACAGCTGGGCTAATGCTCCTCCTGGAGCACCTTGGAGGCCTTGCAGGGCTTACTCAGGTGAGCAAAGACAATTTTCTGTGAGAATAGCTTTGCCAGTTGAGTGCTCTGGATTGTAACAACCTGTCATTATGGGCCTCACCTGTTATTTGTCTGTATAGCAGCTTGCACAATTAAGGGGATAGATGTGTAATAACCAGCCAGCTAAGTAAAGGGATCAGAAACCAGGCTAATAAAATCCCTTTCTCTCAGCTGCTCTGTTACAGCAGTGCCCCAACCAGAGTATTTGCTTCACAAAAAAAGAAACCACATTAATTTTCACTCTGTTATCTTAAAACAAGCAGAAAAACAGCTTCTTGCTTTAGCCTTCTCCTCCCACTCATGTGTGAGCAAGGGAGGGGGTGGCATGGAGTGGTACAAAATAAAATAAGTTGATGCAGGAAAAATAAGACAAATCCAGAGGAAATACAGGAAAGAGCTAAAAAGTTGAAAGCCCCATGAAATGTATTTTTTCAGTACTCCATTTCATTCACTGCTCTAGGCTTTAAGGGGCCTTCCAGTAAGAAATATCAGGACTATCACAGTTTCCCACAGCATATGGCTGCTGCTTATTTTTGATGTTTTAATGATGACTTTTATGTCCCCATATGGAAAAGATCCACAGGCTTGAAGGGAGAGTGAGCTCTTTTCTGTTGAGTTGTGGAACCAACTTGTAGATGATAATGAGAAGCATATTATTTCCCGAGGCTGGTTTATTTAGATTGGTTTCAATAGTGCTATGGAGAAGAAGGCTTTGGCTGGAGTTTTGGAGGCACCCCTATGCAGTGTCACCTTGTTCTGGGTCCAGAGGGTTATAGGGATGTGCTGGTTGTGCCTCTGTTCTGTTCCATGCTGATGGTCTGTAGGAGGTCAGTGAAATGAGGATACAAAAAAGGAGGAAAAATAAAGGGCTACAGAGGAGGGAATATAGTGATGTTTTCCACTGACCTTCCCACAGTTTGCTACGTACAATGGACTCCTGGTGGGAGTGAGTGTGAATTTTCCTGGGAGACAAGGAAAAGTTGACCAATTTACTAAGAGGGAAGAGAAGGTAATGGCAGGAGCAGGGAGAATTCAAGTATGTAACTTTAGAGACTGAAACAGTGCGCCTGAGCCAGGAGCCTAGGCTTCAGGCATACTCATACTGATCTCAGGAGATGTCTTTCTGCATTAGCTATAGGGGGAGGCAAAGATTTTTGCTTGTAACTCCTGAGTGCACAGAAGAGTCCTACTGAAGTTTCCTATTCTTTAACTTTTTTTTTCCTGTCTGTCCTTTTTATTTCTTTCAATCCTTTAAAGTGTAATCAAGGGACTGTTTGATTCTCCTCAAGGTGGCATGTTTCATTTCTAATTAGTCTTCTGTTTTCAGCTACTGCAGACCAGGTTAAAAATCTTGGACTTGAAATGTAAGTGATGGTAAAGGGGATGATATGCCATCAGAGACGTGTGCTCGCTGCCGTTCAGGCTGGGTGGAAACATCAGAGGGAAAGCACAATATAAGTAGCAGCTTTGTGGTGTCCTTGACTGGCCATGCAGGACAGAGCCTTGGCCAGAGCCATCGGCACAGTGGGGTGACAAGAACAAGCTTTGCTCCTTCAGCTCCTTCCCACTTCATTCACATTTTCTAAGAGAGACTCCCAAATACTTCCTAAAGCCAAGATGTTCTGGTATTTCATGGTCAGTTTTGCTTTGAAACAAGACTGACAGTCATTTTTACCCTCCTCCTGCTAGCTTCTATTAAGATGGTGTTATCATTCCAAAGAGCCAGTCCTGCTTTCTCTGCTCTGATAAAATCCTCGCTAAAGTCAGTGCATGCATCTGAAATTGCCCAGGCTCTTATTAAACAATTTCTCTCAATGTTATTTAGAGATTTATAAAAAGCAGCAAAAAGTAGTATTTCATTTTAGTCATAATCTGCCTCTCCCAAAGCACATGATAAGAAGTCAAGGACGAAGAGACGGTCTGAAGACTGGCTCAATCAGCGCATCTGTACTAAGTGTTCTCGCGCCTGCCCAGGAATGACAGTCCAATTTCATGGATCCAAAGTCTGACACCTCCCGCTGGTGCCACACTGCTTGTTGTTTCTCTCCTTTTGATTTCTCTTTGAAAACCCCAGTTCATTTCATGGTCGGATAACCCCCTCCTCAGTCCCCACTGTTCTTCAGAGCCCTTCATAACCTGGCACTGGATGAAAGAACTGTATAGGTAATTTATGGGAAATCGGTAATTGAATCTTGGCTGCTGTCATAAATCATATCACCCAGCTATCAAACAGCTGTGAGCGAGTAACATATTCCGAAACCTGCATAATTGATGACTCCTTTGCAATAGTCCAGCACACACGACTGGTACTTTTACTTAGGCTTTTTTCTTCCTCCCAACACTGTTTTGAAGTTTCCTTCAATGAGGAAAGCTCAGCTTTCTGGTATCTGAGCAGACCAGCAAAATGAACGGCCAAAGCCGTTAAAGAAAGATGCTGATAAAAGCAGACTATAATCCATATTGATGGGTAAACTGAAGAATCTGTCATGCTTTTTCTTAAAGGGATTGGGAATGATAAAAGCACCTGAGGAGGGAAGCTTTATCTATTAGACTGGTTTATGGGCTGTGTTTGTGGACTAGAGAACTGCTTATGAAAATGGGACTGTTGTAAGCAAAGCTAGTTACACGTGGGCTCCTGCCAACAGCAAACGCACCACAATGTGCATCAGTTGCCTCAAGGCTTTTGTTGAAAACATTCCCTTAGCAAATCCTGAAGGTGGAAGCTCACCAGTTGTGGGCTGAGGTCAAGTGCCAGTGAAGTACTTAAATTTGTTTTATCCAGGTCCTGATGGGTATTCAAATGCTGGTGTCTGCAGAGGCATCTCATGTGTATTTGCCGCATGCTGTTTACCCCTCCATCCCAGCCGCTGCAGGAGCTCTGGTGAGCTGATGAGGCTAGAAAGGTTGAGAAAACGAGACCTGAATGTCCTCTGTTGAGCAGACATACACTTTTGACAATATATCCCCTGAATGTGATCCTCCTGAAAGTAACTACTGACTTCACCTGCTGTGGGTTTTGGGTTTACCCTACAGCCCAGATGGCCACACACCGTCAGGCAAACAAACTGTTACAGCAAGAGCTTTTCTGCTCTTTGCTTGCAAGGGAGAAAAGAGCTCTTGTACCCTCGCTACTGCTGACTGTACAGCCCAGGGCTGCGTGCTTTATGTCTGAGCCTGTAACAGTGTCTGCAGCTGTCATAAAAACCTGCAGGCTGTCTTGTGTGCTAGGGCTGATGCAGAAAGTAATGCTCTGTTTTGGCAGAAAAGGGATCCTGCAAGCCAGGACCAAAGCACATCATCAGTGACGTGGGACTTTTCCCATCCATTTAACGGAGCTGCTTCCTGAGGCCTGTTGGAAATGTATGGCAGATGTACAAGATTCAGAGAGACGTGGCAGTACGCTGTTCGGTGTTCACTGCTGCTGATAACTGGATGTTTGCTTAAGTCCGCAGTAGCGCTGCTTAGACACAGCGAAGCTTGCGTAAATTGCCTCATTTTTTCCTGGGGGAAAAATGGTTTTGCATATTGTTCATCCCAGTTTGCAGTCTACAGGCTCTTTATTATAGGAGACCAAGAGACCTGAGACCCATTTATCTTGAAAGAGTTCTTTCAGGGTGTGCTGTTCATATTTTAGTTTGGCTCAGGGGTGTGCTTTGAAGGGACTCTTTTGTTTGTCCCCTCCTGCGTGCTTTGGTTTGCACTGGGGAGTGATGTGCGAGGGAGAGGGGAAGTAACGGCATTGCAGAAAGAGGAGTTAGGAAGCTTTATCCCAGTGAAACCTGGCTTTGTCCTAGAGGTGCATTTGCAAAGTCAGAGATCATAGAATCAGCTAGGTTGGAAAAGACCTCTGATATCGAGTCCAACCTATGACCTAACACCACCCTGTCAACTAGACCTTGGCACAAAGTGCCACATCCAGTCTTTTCTTAAACACCTCCAGGGACGGTGACTCAACCACCTCCCTGGGCAGCCCATTCCAATGCCTAATCACCCTATCTGTGAAGGGCTTCTTCCTAATGTCCAACCTAAACCTCCCTTGGCGCAGCTTAAGACCACCGTGTCCTCTTGTCCTGTCGCTAGTTGCCTGGGAGCAGAGACCGACCCCCACCTGGCCCCAACCTTCTGTCAGGCAGCTGTAGAGAGCGATGAGGTCTCCCCTGAGCCTCCTCTTCTCCAGGCTAAACAACCCCAGCTCCCTTAGCCGTTCCTCACAGGACTTGTGCTCCAGACCCTTAACCAGCCTTGTTGCCCTTCTCTGGATGTGCTCCAGCACCTCAACGTCCTTCCTAAACTGACGGGCCCAGAACTGGACACAGTACTCGAGGTGCGGCCTCACCAGTGCCAAGTACACGGGAATAGTCACTGATGCAAATGTTTACAAAGATCAGCTTAAAAAAAAAAAAAAAGGCTGCTGTTTTTATGAAGCATTAACCAAAAAGCAGCTCCCAACCCGAAGAGTTTGATGTGTACTTAGCCATAGTTCAACCCAGAGTTGTGTGAGGTTCCAGTCTGTGTTCTCTTGGACCAGGATGCAGCTGGAGCATCTCTGCTCCGCACCTCTGCCGTGATCCGGGACACTTGCTCAAAAATGTGTCCTTTCACCTACTATTTGCCCATTCTTCATGCGGGTGCTCTATTCACTGGCACTGTCTTCACTGAAGAGAAAGGGAAAATCAGAAAGATGCTCTGAGCTTTGGGTTTCTGTCCCAAGATTTGTTTAATTGAAATGATTTTTGCAAAATTTTTTTTTTGCCTATTTCTAAAATGAGAAAAGTCCCCTGAAGGGAATAAGACACTCAAATTCTACCACTACTGAAGAATTCACACGCTGTGAATTCTAAGTTCTGGTTTTAGCACTTGCTCTAGTTGCAGTGAAGCTATACAGAGATTTTTTTGTTCCTCATGACCATCAGAAAGCACTGGTTTCATCATCCCTTGCAAGTACTGCTGCAGAGCTGTGCTCATTGTGACTCTGTACTTCAGGAGAATTTTCTTAAGTTTGCTTCCATCTTTTGTGTCCTGCTGCTGTCCCCAGAGAGGAGCCCTGTGGCCTGTCTGAACCTCTCCTGACAGCAGTGCACGGAAGTGGGATGCCAACCTTAGAAAAGAGATCACAAAACTTTGTGAAACAAGGTGACTCAACAGAAACAAATGAAGCAGAAAACACCAAGTGACACACCATGGGCAACTTGTGCACATCGGTGGGAGTTTCAGTAGTTTAATATCATCCTTTAATGCTTTCCTGAGGAAACGTGGGGAGGTTTTGAACTGCAGCTTTCAGAAATAACAAGGTGGAACACCACGGTTCCAGAGAAGAGGGAAACCAGAGGTACCCCCACATCTTCACACACTGCTGCTGAAGGGCGAGGAGCAGCGCTGTGAGATGCTCCCCACTGCCACAGCCGCAGCTCAGCTCACCCACCAGCAGAAGCCGCAGCCTGCTCTCTGCTGCAGAAGAGCTGGGAGCCTGGAGATTGCAGGGAGGCGGCGACAGGGGGAAAGGGATGAGCTGGGCTACCTTTGATATCTCAGACCCTCACAGAAAATTTAACTCGAGTCTCATGCTAGCTTATGTAATTATAATAATTAGATATAAAACCATTAATAACCTGGCTTAATTACAACCTATTTTCTTCAGTTGCTGTCTAATGTAGAATATTTCAATTAAGGTTCATTACATGGAAAATCTGTGGAGTCTGTTATTTGACTCTTAAGATCATCCAGAACAAAGTGAAGATATTCAGATGCTAAGTTTCTTTTAAGGGCTGTATTTTTAATTAATTTCAGTTTCTGAAACAATTAATGGATTTACTTCTAGCATGTCAGGAAATTCATGCGCATGTCTAGAGAGCCAGTGCTGGGAGCTCAGGGAAGATATGCTGCATTTCTTATGCATAAATGGGAACCAAAACCTTGTCTTGTCTACAGTGTGGAGCTCAGCTTGAATAGAGGAACTGTGGCCTGGTGGCTTTGCCTGAAAAGGCTGAAAATTCCCCCTGAGTACAAAAGATGCTCCCCTGTTATTACCACCAGCAAATCTCTCATAGAAGTGCTGCGAGCTTCCCATCCCACTGGATTCTGCAGGAGGGAAGGTGCTTGGTACAGTGGCAGAGTGACAGGGATCGTCTGCCACCACGCTGCCATAGGGACAAATCCAGCACTCAGAATGCAGAAACCGTTTGCTCTCTTCAGCTTGCCACAGGCTCGAGCAATGAAAGCACGATACAGGCTGATTCTCCTCCAGAAAGGAGACCTGCCCTCACCTTGAGAACTTCAGCAGCTTTTCCCACCCTCTTTGCCCATTGAGCAGCCGGTTGCTCGCAGCTCTACGGCAAAGCATGACGGTCCAGTTCCCATGGGCAGGCAGAGGGACGTCTCCTGGTCTGTTGGAGTCCTCCGTCGCGCCACGGGTTTCCCGTAACGCCTCAGGCAGATTAATTAATCTGCCTTTGTTTCTTCTCCCCTTTGATGAAATTTGTTCCTTCTCTCAGCAAAATGTGGAGAGAGCTTCAGAGAGCAAAATCTTACTGATCACTTGCCTTTCAGCCCTGCTGAGGCTCTTGTGCTGAGTGCTGTATGGATACAGGTGCAAAGGGAGAGGGCAGTCATTTGCCTCGCATAATGAGGAAAGACAGATGTTTCACTTACTTTAAGGGAAAGTTTCTGCTTTACATTGTTTTCACCGTCATTGACAGCAGACTGTTCTGAGAAACTGGATCTGTAACTTGGTACTTTTCTCTTTCCGGTTCGCAGAGTGGGCATAGCCACAGACCAATGCTTGAGACTGGCAGTTTGTTACCTCCGTTGTTGATAACCTTATCGGATAACACCTGTGGGTTGAGGGATGAAGTGGAAGGGTTTTGTTACTTGTTTCAAATCGTTTTAATATTTTGGTTGACGTGCATCATGGCTTGCCAGACGCTATAGGATTGCCTGTAGTTTGTTGCTTGGGGTAAATGTTTTGCAGTAATGTTCCTCCACGGTAGGAGGTTTGTAAAAGGCTGGCTCTTGTGTTTTCTGTTGTGTGCTGTGGAGCAAAATCTGGCCGTTCGTGGCCATTTGCTTGACCTTGTGTCAAATTAGGGGAAGAAATAAAGGGCTGATGCATCTCCTCCAAAGGAAGGAAGAAATTTAGCTTGATGCTCCCAAATTAAGGACCAGATCAGTATTCTCAGCAGAACCCTGCAATATTCCCCTATGCTGGTGGGGGGCTGTTGTGAACCCAGCCAGGGTTCGGTGAATGGTTCCAGGAAAAAATCTGAGGCTGTGTTTAGAGCTTTAATAGAAACCTTGAAACTGCTGCTCTGGTGTGACTCAGTTTGAGTCAGGTCATGTTTTGTGGTAGCAATTGGGCTCTGTTCACAGCCTAGGAAATCACTGAAAGTTGTGCTCCATAGAGTCATCCTAGATGAATAGAAATCCAAGTGAGTAGGAAAATCTCTAGCACCTTTACGAACAGTTTGCTGAATAACAGCAGCTGCCTCTGGGCTTGTATTGAGTTAAAAGGATGCTGCATGTAGTCACAGAGAAGCAGTGCAGAGGAAGGCTGCCTGCTGGATGTGGCTTAGGAGAGTGGCCTGTGCTGTGAGAGCAGTATGCTGAGTAACTCCGTGACGTTTTCTGTTCTGCTGCCGTGCCGCAAGCGTGCTCTGGGGTGCTGGCAGGAGAGGGCATGTGTTGGGATGGAAGCTGGGCTGATTGACCATAGCACTTTGCAGCACGTTGCAGGTACAGAGCAAGCGTCTGCAGTGCAACATATCCTTTGGCAGAGCTAAAGGTTTGTGCCAGAACCGGGTCTTTTCTTCAAGCAAATGCAAGCAGCTCATTCCTCCTGAAGTTGGAAAGAGGCCCTGAGCAAAGCTTCAGCTATCTGGGGAAAAGTGAGCTACTTCCCCAGGCAGCAGTACAGTTAGGTGCTGAAATCTTACAAAGTCAGACAAGGAATAGATTCTTTCCCTTTGGAGCCTGTTTCTGCCTCCTGAAATGTAACCTGTGTAGCGATTCAGCTCTCAGTCCACCAGAAGCCTCATCTATCGGCAGCAGTCGGGCTGGCTGTGCTGACATCCACGTGGCACAACATCTGTATGGCGGGTTCTCCGGGGGTTGTAGCTTAACCTCCAGCCCAACTTGCCTGATTTTCCACAGCACCTAAATGCAGGTTTGAACTCAGCTCTAGTCCAAACCAAGCCTGTCAGCTTTTCAGCCTAGCAGGGGCTGGCTCTGACTCAGTTTCTGCTATACAGATCTTGGTGACTCAAACCACTCAGTTTAAGCCCAGCTACGAAAAAATAAATAAATGTGGATTTCTGGTCTCTGAGCTGTTCTCTACCGCCCTGCTGTTCTCTTCCTGTTTTACAGCCTCATTTGATCCTTTCCTGGCTCCATGAGGTTTCCTGCCACTCTCCCTCTTGGCTACCTGTTTCCTAGATGGGTCCCAAGCCTCTCTCTCCAGTCTCTACTGCTGCCTCTTGCAGGGATTTTGTATTTCATCTTGTCATACTTCTGCAAAAATCCCCCACTGAAAGGCCTTCCAGCTTCTGTTTATATCCTTCCGCTCTCCCCTGTGCGTTGTTCTCAAAAACAAAAGGGAGAGAAATTAAAACCATTAAGAAACCTCTTTAGGTGTAGGCTGGCATTTTCCAAAGCACCTCTAGCAATGAGACAGCTGCATCTCATAGTTTCGCTAAAGAATTTTCCCACCTTGTTCTCTCTGTTACCTCTGAAAGTGTTGCATGTTTAAACCGACAGTAGCTGCTTCCAGGCAGAGATGCTTCAGCCAGTGCACTGTGCAGGGGACACAACAGTCCTTGGACAGAGGGTAAGCTGGCTCCCAACAAAAACAAGGAGCCTGGATATTGCTTTAATAGCATGTCAGGGTTACTTTGTCGCTGGTCTTTTACCATCCCCTTTCAATGCAGCGCTCCTGCACTGTGACTGCATCACAGTGCACGCAGCAGCACATGCTCCTCCGTATCTGCTTTCAGTTCTCTCCTCTCCTTCCGAATGAAGCAGAATTTAACAGTAATTTGGAGGGCAGATCTGCTGCCAAGGTGGTTGGAGGAAATGCTGGAGAGTGTGACTCTGGCTACGATCCTCCCCACTGAGGACAGTTTGTCTGTGAAAGCCCCAGGGAGAGCTGCAGGTGATGGATGAGGTGCAAGTTGGCAGAGGGTGAGCTTGCCTATGTCCCTTACTTCAGCTCTCCTAGTTCATTAATTTACTAAAGGCATCAATCTGTGCTGGGGCTTGGTGGTAGAGTAAGAGCATGTGACTCACCATGTGCAGCCATGTCCTATGTGATCTGAACTTGATTTCCTTCCCCTGTCAACATCTACTGTCAGGTAAACTGGGAGCATTTCTAACTTGAATCAGAGGGCAGCATGTTGCTTGGAGGTATATGAACAGAAGATAGTTGTGGTTTGCAGGCTCTGCTGTCCAAGAAGCCTTGTGGTGGGCTGGGAAGTGTGGTGTCTCCCTGGGAGAATGGCAGAGTAACAAGACATGGAGGTTCTCTCGCATGAATCTGGGAGACAGCAAATGCCAGAGATGAGCTCGAGTGAAACATTCTTATAGTCTGGAGTCAGACAAGAGTCTGCTATTTGATGAGTCCTAGCAGAACTGTGTGCAAAGGTAGTGTTATTTTACACTTCATTTCTGTAAGTTACTTGCTGTGGTTATTGCACCCACTCTGAGTATTATGGCGTTGGTCACAGAGCATCAAGGCAGATTCTCTTTTTCATTGTATCATATTTGCCCCATCTTAATCTTTGTACTGGACTTCTGTATATACCTGATTTTGGCCTCTTTTGTACTAGTGTCACATTACTGTAGCCACAATGACATCTGTAATATTCCTTCATATTTATCACAGCCTACTGTAAGAATAACGCCTCAGCTTTTTATCTAGTGATACATATTTATGTTCTGCAAAAATGTCTTGCTGTAGGATACCCAATCCAAGATGAATTGTGAGTCTCTTCTTCCTAACTCAGGAAATTACCATCTACAAGGGCACCCTGTCAACAGGAGGGAGAGAGTTTACACTGATATGCAAGTTACATTTAAGAAGAACTGAAAATCTCAGCCAGCATAAGGCAAACTCTAGAACAAGCTGTCAGAGCAGTGCAGCCTTTAATATTCATATGTCTATTCAGGATGCATTGCTGCATAATGCATATTGCAGTCATCAGATACACATGTTTAGCATGTAGAAACAGTAAAATAATTTGTTAAAGCTAAAATGGAAATTATGAGATTGATTTACCTGTGCACTTCTAGTTGCTTTATGCCAGACTGGTGATATGAAGGAGTCATAAACCTCACATAACTGGCTAAGTAAATTAGATTAATGTCTTGTTCTCCTTTTTGGAAAGGTCTAAAGCAGACAAAATGTACCCTGAGCATGTAACTCCTTTACTTGTACGTCTGTTGCAGCCTTCCCCTGCGGCAGTTTTTATGATCTTTCTGGTTTAAAAAAAATATGTTTTAGTACTAGTTTGTCCCCCTTTGCTGAAGGAACATTGCAAGAAGCTGGCGGCTGTGAGAAGCCCAACCTCATACTCAGAGCAAACATTACACATCCTGCTTGGGCCAGTTTTCACACCACTGTGGACAAGTGCCCTGTTTAAGCCCTCTGGGAGCACAATGTTGTATAGGTTTCCCATTCATTCCTCCTCTCCATAAGCTGTCACGCGGCAGCTGGAGGAGCACAGGCCCTCCCAAGAATAGGTGTGCTTCTCTAGCAACACCATTCGCTCCTTCCTCCCCTGCAAAGGCAGCGGAGCATGTGGAACAGTTTTGGCAGTCAAATATGGCCTGTGGGCCTGCAGCTGGACAGTGGTGTTATGTGCTTAGGTGGGTTTTCCATGGTACGTGTGTTTTATGCATAGAACTGTTTCACTCCATATATAAAAATATGTATCCTCGTGTATGTTTTCATCTGTAAGTACTCTTTTTGAGCACGAAAAGATGGACTTAGTGCAATTTCCTGTGATTGCACTTAGCTGCTCTTCATTATAGGTGCATTGAATGGTTTCTTTGATTTTTCTTTTTTCTAACACTACTGAAGTTCTTCTGGGAAAACAAATCCTCAAATTTAAGAGTTTTTGCCAAGAGAAAATTGTTCAGATCATTTCTTGGTCTCCTCACCATGATGCTGTCTTTATAAAGCCTCAGTATATGTTTCAGGAGTATTGCTGGTTCATGTAGACAGTTACCCAAAACTTACATTGGCAGACCTATAGGCAGCAAGTGTTCCCAGTCCCTAGTGATGTGAGTGCCTGTGGACACAGGCAAGGGAGCGGGAAATCAAGGGCTGAGGGCAAATCCCTGTGAAGGGGATGCAGCTCTGGACTGGGTTATGTTGAACGCCCACAGTAGATGGTACTGGTGGTAGGGAATAAAGCTGGGAGAGGCGCATGCCCAGCTGTGGGTGCTCCTGTCCCTGGTTCCAGCCAGCCCAGTCCGTCCCTCCCTCTCCCTCTTCTCCATCACATTCATTCCCTCATACAACCGGTGACTGCTGGTACCAAAACCAGGCAGGCTTTTCTTTTACCACTGTATCTTTTGAAGCTATGGAACATACACCTAAAATCTAGTTGGAAAAGCATCAAGTGCCTGCTTCACCAGCTCTGAGTCATGGTGGAAGCAGCAAGGAAACATCTCTGGGTTGGATCCAGTTGTGCCATTAGTGAGCAGGCGGGAGTGTGAATTCCCAAGAACATTTATAGCTGATGGGCCTCTTTTCCTGGCACCAGTTGTGCAATGAAGCATTTGTTAGATTTAGTTGGACCAGAGGATCTGAGCAGGTGTGTTGTGGGAGGGAAAGATGAGAAGAAAAGCAATGCCATGGGCATGTTTCTCTCTTCCCGCTCCAACTCAATCCTCCTTGATGGAGACGTGGGGGCTCTTTTTGGCTGGCAGTTTAGGAAGAAAGAGATGAGCTGAAATAGGCTGATTATATTAAGTGAGATGGTCATGCCTTTTGGGGCTCTGCATATGTCTGAGATGACTCTGGTTGTCACCATTATGCTAGCTCACATGGTGTTCATTGAAGTAAAGCCACCAAATTGCCTCATCAATAGGAGAAGACATCAGTTGCTGGCATACAAAGTAGCTGGACTTTTAGAGCTCGTGATCCAGGAATGATGTCTATGATTACACACTTCAGTTATAGGGAGCGTAAAGGATGCTGTGGTCTCATTTCGTGGGAGACAGAGTTGTTTGAGAAATCTGACCTTATCTCCATCTTTTCTGCGTTATCTTGAGAAAATTAACAAGGCATAACAGCCCATAATACTCTCATTTTAGCTGCAGTCACAAATCTAGAATGTCCTCATCTTCATAGTATTGCGGTCATCTTCATTATAATTGCATCAGGGGCTTATTTTTGGTTGGACACTTAATGATCAGACCAAGAGAGAGGTTGCTGAAGGCGGTCGTTTCCCACGGCTGGTTAATAGCTGCAGGCCAAGAGGAGTGTGCCCTGGCCAGAGGCTGGTAGGAGTCATTTCAGGGGGGCTGCGGCCCCATCACTGCCCTCAAGGCTGTGTTTTAAGCAGCATAATTTAATTACAATTTAATAAGCAATCAACACTTGTGCATATCATTGCTCTGCCATTTTTTAACAACAGATTAATATATTTATTCTAGAATTTCCTCTTTCAGAGCATTTTATGTTTATACAGTCTTGGGTCAAATTCTCCGCGTTTGTATCAGTCTGTTGGGTCAGGAGGGCTAGAAGAGCACTCAGATATGTGCTTATTTGAACCAAACATTCAACCTTTCTGTGGCTTATCCGTGTTTAGATATACCTAAGAGAAGAAGGAAGACGTGCTGAGATATCTGGCTTATGCCTGAAACCAAAAGGAAAAATCCTGGTCCCAATTAATTTAATTTCAAAATTTCTAGCAACTTCATCAGGGCCAGGCTCTCATTGAAAATCTTTTCGTTTTGTGTGTCTCTTTCCAAACCTTTCCATCTACTGCACCTGAGAGAAAGTCAATATGGAAAAGCCAATACAGACAAAAAGGTCCAGTTGTGTCTGTCTTGGGTCATTTCACTCCTTGGCCTCTCCAGCTTCCCATGGCCCTGAGGCTAAGCAGAAGTTCATTCATTGCTGGAAGTAACATCAGTGCACTTTGGCTAGTTGTGGCTACTGACTGGTAACGTTGGCTTTCTGAACAGCACTCTTCCACTTTCAAGTACGTCCGAGTGACACACTCAGCTGATTCGCGGTGTTCCTGCCAGCAGCCGGGTACGTCAGGTGGTCTGTCTTCACTGTCAACTGAGCGGGGCAGGCTGCTCAGAGTGGAGTGACAAGCTTTCAGACGGCGAAGATCCTTAGAGAAATCAGTTGTTGTTATACAACCAGCCTCAAGACGGCACCTATCTGGGGTGACGTGACGGATAGAGGCAAAGCAGTTTGAAGGGTACAATGGAAAGAGAAAAGGTTAAACAGCAGTTGTGAACAAAGTCTGTGCGTTATTTATGAACTTTCCAGACATTCAGGACCTTTCTTTGGTTAACACGCTTGCAGTTTTCCAAACCTTTTGCCAAAAACGCCAGCAGGTAAAGAACTGCCATCCATTTGCCTAAACAAAGTACTCCATCAGAGATAGAAAGTTGAGTAGGTTTGCCCCCATGCTTGCTAGAATGCTTTGCCGTTAGGTTGCCAGAAACATTCAAACATCTACCAAACACCCCCAGGCTTAGCCAGCCAAAGCCAAGGTTTACAGCAACTCCTGAAGAGCCCACGGGATTTGTGATGGGTTTAGCAGAAGAGGGTCTGCTGTTCAGTGAAAAACGCTCCCCAAATGCTTCCTGATACTATGAGGATTAGTAACGAGCTTGTGAAGCTTGTTCTGCTGTAAGCTGTGTGTCAAAGGGAGGCTTTGTTTTCCTCAGTCTTTTTCAATAATTTTCCCTCTCTCTTTCTGTTTCTGCATCTATTTTTTTTTTTCCCGGTTGTTGTCCCTCAGGGGAAATGTCCTTCTGAGCCAGAACAAAAGACTGGAGGGATTATGAATTTTTGTTATTAGGATCATAAAGGATTTTTCTTTTATAATTTCCCTCTCTCTTCCCTCATGTTTTCATGTTCTTCATTTCCCTGCATGAGCCTTCGTCACTGAGAACCACCGGGGCTTTACATCTTTTTCTCCTTTCATTCTGTGCAAAATCCTATTCAGAGTTTTTCAGTGCCTGCCCGGAGGTGAAAGAACACGAGGTGAGTTTGAGGAAACCCTTTCATCTCCCAGTGAAAATCCTTGAATTAGATTTTTACTCATGGTTGGCATCTCAGGGGATTACGATACAATAATGTGGTGGTAGTGATTTTGTTCGAGAAGGAAGCACTTTAAATTTGCCAGGGAGTTTTGACATCTGAATAAGCCAGCAGAAAGCTGGTATCAGAGCTGCTGGGCTGCTGGAGTATTTCCAGCTCCATCTGCCAGGATGGGATTGGACTCGAAGCACAAATTCACTGGAGGCTCAGTCCTGTGGGTCCTGCAAGGTGCTAGCACTCCAGTCCTGATTTAGTAAACACACTTAGGTTGGTAGTCCCAAGTGACCACTCAAAATGGTTAAAAATAAATATGTGCTTATGTGAACTGATGGATGGGGAGCCAGAGAACTCTGTACCTTGCAGGCTTCAACATTTCCAGTTTAGAAAATATTGCAGCAGGGAAGGTATTTTGGTTGGCAGGGCAAGGATGCTTGGGAGAGGAAGAAATTGTTTCTGTGATTTCAGTGAGACTTTCTCGCCTGTATTTTGCAAGAGCCCAGATCTGTGTTTTCCTGTAGGTGAAAGCATTCAGTCACGATTTATCCATGAACAACCACATCGCCCTCATGATTATTTGTGCTTGAAGTGGTTCACGAACTGTTTACTGTTTTTGTACTAGAGTCTGTCTCCTTGTATGCTTAGTACTGAAAATATTAGGTTGCACTCCTGGTCACTTAGTTCATACGGCGCTGCTTCTGTTCCGTAATTGAATGCATGCAACTCAAAATGAAATTTCTATTGCAACTGCTTCTGCTGTGACAAGTTCAGAAAGCGCTGTCTGGAAGCTTTCTTTGCTTTCTGTCTGAAAGGTATCTGTCCCCAAAACATGCCTGCCTGGAAGTTTCTTGACCTAGAGTACCCTTAAATTTGACAGGACAAAAAGGACTTAAATGGCTTCATAAAAAAGAGAGAGAGTGTAAAGAAATGACCTTTTTTGCCATGATTTAGGTGGTTCGGTAACAGAATTTGGAGACAGTTTGATGCTGCTGTTTCTTTTCATGTTAAACAAATGCTTTCCACATATACCAGAGCAGGATTTTGGTCTCCAGCACACTGTTTCGGGTAGGTGAGGGTGGGCTCCTAATATATACCTGCTACTTCCCCTTAATGCCTAAGTCCTTAGGGTTGTCCCACTGTTTTTTGTATGATGTCTGCAAGAATACAGTGCTACTT
Organism: Chauna torquata; assembly: GCA_013399475.1. NCBI lineage: Eukaryota > Metazoa > Chordata > Aves > Anseriformes > Anhimidae > Chauna > Chauna torquata. The sequence goes on from VXAL01008568.1 coordinate 295,745, forward strand.
CAGTGAAATGATTGGTGCTTCAATTCCTCTGGCAGATTTACATTGGCTCCTTATGACAGGAGATCCTTAATCCAGTGCTTATTTTCTGTTACATGTGTGAGTTAATTCCTTCCTGGTGCCCACAGAAATCAAATGCTTTACTTTTAGTATTCTATTTCTCTAATTCAGAGCAATTTATCCCTGAGGATTTACAGTGGGTCACTGTATCTAGGTGTGCAATAGCTCAGTAAAGGTAAGATAAGTCAAAGTACAAAAGCTTTATGTCTGTAATTCAAAGCTGAAGGAAGAGCCAAGGTGCAGGGATAGGGCTGCACATTGTGGAGAAAAATCATTTTGTAATGTTTCAGATTCAGTCATAAGAGGAGGGAAAAAAAGGATCTATTTCTCTAGCAAAATGAGAGTCCTCTGCTTGTGTTTATCAGCATTTAAAGCACATCTGAAACTGTAATTTCCAGCGTGCCAAATGAAATTCCTACCAATCACTCACTTTGTTGCTATTAGTGCTGTTAATAATGTAATTTATTCAACTTAAATGCTCCAACAGAAATATATAATAGGGAAGATATAAAAACTGTTCCCTGGAAAGATACATAGGGTAAAAATTGGCTAATTATACAGGAGTTGATTAATAAAAGTGCAGACACCAAAGGCAGACTTTCCTGAACTGGCTCCTTCAACCGAGCCTTGCAGGATTTCTACATGCAAGCTTGGTGTGCTCGGAAGTGAACTCCTAATTCAGAGGCACTATTAACTGGGTGGCTCAGAAGTCCCCTAGGAGAGGGACACACAACACATGCAAATGGGTCGCAGCTCTCCAGTTCTCTCCTCCTGCTACCCTTAATTACCATCTTCCCTGCAGTCATGTGATTTTGCCCGGTTCAATCCCACTGAATGAAATTGTGCATGATCTGCAAATTGAGCATCCCAGTAGCACCGACGAGCTTTACCTGTATAATCCTGTCTACTCAAAAAAAAAAAAAAAATCAGGAAACAACGAGTTATTTGTGCATGAAAGGAAGAACCTCCAAAGGTTTAGAGCCACGTGAATCTTTACACTGCCTGAGGCAAAACTAGGCACACCCTGGCATCGACTCTTCCCATGTCTCAGTTTTTGGTCGGTTATTATAGTGACAAGCTCATTTGGTACTTGTGGACTCTGGAACATTTGACCCTCAGAATACTTCCCAGTTATTTATCATTTTTGCCAACATCTGCTATTCTATCCTTTGTGTTTGTTTAAAATATGCTCTTCAGCCACTGAAATACCTCTGTTTAGACATCGTACAGTGCATGATAAACCAAGGAGAAAGTGCTGGCGTATGAGCTATTGGCAGGCCATAGGTTTTATCTGAGCTCTGAAGCAGTCAGCACTGGGAAAGTTGGAGGAAAGTAAAATTTTACAGATTTAAGGATCTCTGTACATAGACACTTACTGGAAGAAAACCATCATTTTATGTGTCCTGTGGTTCATCTGTCACTAGTAATTCAGTCTGTAATGTATTAACTGACCTAAGTCTATTCCTGTTGCGCAAGAGACAATCCTTCTTTCTTGCCTTCACTTCCCTATAGTGTGTCAAGGACCTTAACTTGTTCTTATTGGATTTTTATTTTCTCATGTTTATAAACTGAACATTTAAGGGCTAGTTTTCACAGCAGCAGAGCATATGCAGCAATAAACATCTTCTCCAGTTGATTAAGCACCATAGCTGAGCTGTTCAGCTTCCACAGAAGTTGTTTATTGCAAGTATTCTCCAACTCTGAGGACATCATTTTAATTATGTTGCATGAGAAGGAGCAAAAACAATAGACCAGAACATTAGAAAAAATTAAAAGAATAATTTTCTTTCCCTGAGAGGAACTTTCCAGTGAAGGTCAGAGTAGATTGTAGGTGTCTGTGTAGCTGGGAAGTGTTCTTGAAAGCCCATTTCCCACGATATATTTCTCTTCAGAGGCTGCAGAAAACATTAAGGATAGGATAGGCTATTTCAACTGATCTTCTGAGGCCAGATTGTGAAGCTATTGTGAATCATGCTGGTGATTTCAGAGAAACGTATTGTGTGAGCTCGCTGTTTGTCAGTGTAGAAGACGAGTTCCCAGCTTGACCAGTGGAGAGTCTAGGCTTGACAGGGTGACAGCAGTGTGGGCAGCTTGCTTAGATTTACTTGCTATTTGCTCTGAAAGATGTGAAAACATTCATTTCTTGTACTGCCATTCTGCGCCTTTTCACTAGCTCTAGATACCAGTCTGGATATTTGTTTTTCCTACCATTTGTTTGAGAGAGGCAGTGAGTAACTGTTAAAAATATATATATATATATATACTGTAGCAGGACAGGCATGGGAGGGCAATGTCAAAATGAGATTTCTCAAGCACATCAGACTCATATTTCAGCACTGATGCATGCCTTGTGTTGCCGTGCTGCCAGGTAAGCGGCAGCACTGCTAACATCTGTAGGTTTCTTGACTGAATAAGGTTGTTCATGTTGGCCCAGAATCTTCGCTTGACTGCCTCTGGGGGGACCATCTGTGTTACCTCAGAGGGTGTCTTTTTCCTTTTCCCATATCTTAGGATTATCTTCACCTTTGTTAAACAGTTAGTTTAACTGCTAATTAAATAACATGCAAGTTAAACACTACCTAATCTTCCAATAAGCTACCTTGGTGAGGGCAACAGCAGCATCCACAGTAGAAGCCTAACCTAAGGGCAGACTAGTCAGGTTATTTGTGTGAAGTTTGTTGAAAGGTTTGTGAACTTTCCAGCAAACCTAGTTTTGAACAAATGTGGGCTGTGTTAGCCAGGTAAAACGTGGGCTTCGTGCATTGCTATTCCTGCCCCTTCCCCTTCCTCCCTGACATGCTCTGAACCAAATAAGCCCTGACAATTTTCATTGGCATTTCAGAGGTGCTGCTGATGCTGTGGCTCTTCAGGGTTGGCAAGGGGGCTGGCATACATGAGGTGAGGCAACAGCTGCGGTTTGGCATGAGCTTCTTTTGAACAGGTTTCTTATCCAGCTCTAGCAAGTGTGACTGGGAGGAAGACGAGCCAGGCAGTGGGGCAGGATGTGTCAGCAAGGGTACGTGTCAGCCTGCAGTGCCTGCTCCCATGACCAGACCATGAGAACCACCTTCCTTGTCCTCCCCTCACCTCCCCATTGCATTTTAATGAATATTTTCCTTCCCTACCTTTATACAAAAGTACTCCCTGCAAACACACACAAATCTACACCACTATTGTCTTTTCAGTCCCCTTTAAAGATTCCATTTATCACAAAACATGGTTCGGTACAACGCTGGTGGGGACCTGTGAATTGGCTCCCCCTGAGAGAGAGTGTTGCTGAAGTGAGAACCCAACTCGCACGCTAGGCTGTCCTCTCTTAGTAAGGTCTTTGGGGCTGGGATCATCTCTCCTTATGTGTAGGCTTGGGCCTCACAGGGAAAGGGTCTGCTCTGTGATCATAAAACAGTACAAACAAAAACCAGCGTGCAGTCACGTTACTCAATGCTAGTAACTTTTGCCACTTCTATAAATCTGTCTTCTTCTACCAGCAGCTAAATGACACTAATGTTAACAACCTTATTTGTTCCTTGATGTTTCAAGATTTGCTCTTTCTCTAGCCACTAGTGCAATCACTTTGAGAACTGAGAGTTAACCTGAAGAGAGACAATTTCTTTTTCTGCTCATCTCTAAGTAATGCACAGTCCAGTCATGGCTTATTCCAAAAGTATGAAGAGCCTGCAGAAGAGCTTGCTGCTCAAATTCCACTCCAAAAACTGCGGTCTTGTTTGTGAGAACTGCAAGAACTGGAAGTACTCCTAAACTCATCACCAAATTCATTAACTAAGATGATGTTAAATAAACCTTGCCCTAGCACTGATCCTTGGGGAATCTACTGGTCGCTCCGCCGCTAGAAGTGCCAATCATCCATGAGTGCTCCTTTTACGCCTTTGCCACCAACCTGTCCCTCTGATTTGCTAGGCCTGGTTTCCAGGTTTTTATATGTTTTGATATTTCTAAAGAACATCAGTTATACTGGGACATTTCTATGTGCAAAATAATTACAGGAAAATGCTTTACAGTGAAAGCAAGGACAAGTTTATATCTGAGTGTTTCTCATTATTTTTTCCTCCAATGTGGAGAAAAGTAGCAAAGCAGCAGCTGGTCTGTGCAGAGGAACTCCACAGCAAAAGGCAGTAATGAGAAGGAAGCTGCAGTGCAGTGACTTTGAGAGGCCACTGTCTTCTCAGTGATGGTTTATGGCTCAGATGACTCTAACCCACCTACAAAACAGGAAGGCAGTAATGCATATAACACAGAGAGTCTAGGAAACACAGATTTTAAGGTCGGAAGGTGATCAGGAGTCATTTTGTCTTAACCTTTTCATTTTGCCAGCTCACAGAGTGCAAACTTGCACTCCATTACATCTGCAAAGACCCATAACCTTTGTCTGATCATCCTATCTTGATTTACAGATTTTGAGTGAAAGAGCTCCTCACAAAGCTGCAGGCAAACTGTTTTAGTGGGTAATTGCTCTTACTGTAAAAAACAAATCTGACTTTTGCTGTATGTGCTATTTTAGCTTTTTCTTCTGTCTTTGAATGTATTTATAGCCCTGGGCAGTGACCCTTTTTCAAATTTTTTTTTTACTCTTTTTTTTTTTTTTTAATTTAGAGATATTTAAGAAGTCCTGAATATGTTATTTAAAACTTTTTAAAACAAAGATAACATTTTCTATTTAAAATAAGCTTGCTATAACTAATTTTTTCTGAGAAGCTCTGCCTTTGCTTAATTTAAATAAACTCGTGTACATGCCCATACAGAGCTAGGACACTTGTACGCTTACTTTCTCAGTATTTCCTGACGAAAACTGCTGGCCATAAAACACTTGACTAGGCTGTCTTTGGCTTGATCCATTATGTCCATTCTTCTTTCTATGATAAGGATATTAGTTTATAGTTTCTCTCTACCCTGGTGATTTTCTCACTTGTTTTAAAAAACTTTTTTCCATCTTTAGCTAGAGTGGTGCTCTGAATGCATATAGGAGCCGTGAAATCCCCACATTCAAGTGTTTGGATGTGTTTTCAGGCTAGATGATTTTTTCTACAGTCTCCCTACAATGATTTTAATGTCAAATTTTAATACAAAAGTTTTTATTTTTAACATTCACATAGTGAAACAACTTTTTACTACACTTTATCACAATTTCATGATGTTATCCAAAATCTCATTTAAATGTTGTAGAGAATCTGCTGAAATGGTGATATTATTGTCTATACTGCTCTCTCATTCCTGTTTGCAGCTAGTTCAATGAAAATTTACTTATGTTCCTCGTCTCATCACAGCTACATTGCTTTCAGTATGCTACTGCCCAAAACAATGCTATAGCATTTAATAACAGAATTTTGTCATAGTCTTTATCTCTGGAAACTATTCCAGTTTATCATTTTAATAGCGAATGGCATGTTTTACACAGTTGCCTGATAAAAATTCTTGTAAGTCTCGCTTTTTCTCGTTTCTTTCCTTCTCTCTCTCTACCTCTCTCTCTCTCTACCTCTCTCCACTTTCATCCATAGCTTTCAGGAACACTTACTTCCCCCACATCTTTTTAAGGCCAAGGTCAAGCTAAATGAAAGATGCTGTGGGACACCTCATGTGTCAGACATATGAGACAGTGCTTTGAGACAAAACAATAAAGCGATATGCAATGGGACCACAGCAAGCTAACAGTGTCATGGTGATGAAGAAATGAAAGATGGTCAGCTCTCATGAAAGAGTCCATTGTGTGTGTGCATTGCAGTTCAGGCTCCAGACAGGTTGCAGGGAAGTGGAGAAGAGATGACAGTTTCTATTTTATTTTGCTATCCTTATTTCTTTTTCCCCAGCATGGAGGCTTAATCAGGTGTGATTTGTTTGTATTCTTTGGCCAGACTGGTTTCAAAAAGCAACCGAAACCTCACATAAGTGAATACTAAGAGAAGCAGCCCAGCAGTTATTAGTAAATCACAGGAACTTATGAATATGCCCAGTGGTTCACATCTAGAGTGCCTACCTGTCCTGTATTGTAGATGTCTTTTATTTGGTACTTCATGTCCCTTATACAATAGGAAACTGCTAAAAAGACTTTTGATATGATGCAGAATATCATTTCAATCTGTAGTAAGAGAACAGCAATGTGGTGGTTTCAAGAGAGCATGAAACCTGGAGTGAAACCTGGGAAATGAGCTTTGTTCTACTCCTCAAAAGAAAATTTTTAAGATTGCTCTGAAACAGGGATGGTGGCTGTGTTGGTGAGCACTAACCTGCCAGGGGAAAGAGGAAATAGAAGGTGATTGATGGGCTAAAGGGAGATGCAATATTGTCTATGAAAAGGGCTGCACTACGTGTAGGAATTTATGGGTAGCATAGTACCTGACTTGGAAAGTTGTCTTGGCCGTGGCTAATAAGGCATGGATTTTTTGAGCTGAGATTTGCTTTGGTTTATGACCTTGCCTTGTTTCAAATCCAAGGTGTGGAAATTCATGTTAAGTAGGAACAGGGGTGGATCCTTGAGCTATGCAAACTTGGACAATGTTAACCTCCAGGATGACTTTTTGGAGGTCTCAGACCATGTACCACAGGCAACCTGCAGCCTAAAGTTGCTGTCATTGATTTGCAGAGTGCAACATCCTGAAAACCATGTTCTGGAAGTACAGGTTCAACCTTTCTTGTAAACTCAAGCTCCTGAACATGGGCAACAGCTGAATGTCTTGTGTTTCCTACAGTCTGGTACAGAATGAAAAAGTGAGGAAGAACATGCTATCTTAGGGTTTATAAAATACAGTGAATATTTGTTCTGAATGGATGAGTTAAGTGTTTCCAGCAACAAAATCTATCCAGATGAAAACATTGGCATTTATTTTTTCAGGTTTTGCAAAGGATGTGTGTTTAGATGAGTCTGAAATGCTTCTAATTGATGTTATCAAAAGTGTGACATTTAATTAACTCAATAACATAGTGAGCCTAATGATAACACATTTTGACTCACCACAGGCAGCAATGAGCAATCCTGAGCAACTCCGAAGGTGGGAAGGACTGGGGGAAGGAGGAGCCCTGTAGTGCACATGAACACACCCTTTGCCAAAGACAGGCAGAACAGCAAGAGAGCTGATTATCTTGTCAATCCCCAGCTCACGTCAGAGAGACATATACGGGTCCAGAATATCTGTGGTCAGATATTTATAACAATGATCTATTTTTCCAGTCTTAATTTTTATAACACTCATTTGCCACTGAAAGGAATAACAACAGAATGCATTGGTTTCATTTTCTTGACTCAGAACTGGTCAATGAAATGATGCCTTTTTGACATTGAAATATATTACAAACATCTTCTGAAACTGAATCAGCAAATTAATTTTTTTTAATTTGAGATGGAAATTTCTGCTGTGTCATTCAGCCAATCGATAAGAAGTTCTCCAGAAGAAATAGATGGGAAAGGGAGAAAATCATATCTCTGCTGTGCTGTTATTGCTGGCTTTGCTAGCATGTAACTGATTAGTCAGGTAGCAGCACGAAATTTTCTTCTCCACAATATTTATGTAAATTTAAATGCCTTTCAGAGATATCTTATTTAGTTAAATAAATAAAAAGAAGTAAGATGAATGGAGAGAATGGTTAAGTGTCCTGAAGATATTTGATCATGCAGGCTACTTCTGCATCTCAGAAATACCAAGAAAATAGGCCGTTAGACCTTTAACCCTTGTTGGACTGAATTTCACTGACTTTCCTATTCTGAATATAGGACACGCACCTCAGAAATAAGAAAAGTAGCTTGTTCTGCATGCACACTTGCCCAGCTGGAAGAGGTAAAGCTCACAAGTGTAAGGGAAGTTTTATCAAGGTATTTCTGATGACTCACCCTTCATTGCAGGAAGGCTACAGGCAGGAGTGCAGGCTGTGTATAAGTATATTGCAGATAGGAGACGGGACAGGAGAAACAGTCCACAAGACCCAAGGGCAGACTGAGGAGAGGTGCCGGCTGAGAGAAAAGATCAGTAGAAGGAGTAGGGCAAGCAACAGGTTCATGGATGTTGTGCCTTGAGGTGTGTTGGGTGGTGATCAATTAGCCTACACTCTTAGGGATTCAAGCCTGGCAATACATCCCTGACCAAAACTCAGCCTCCTTGGCTTTCTGTTGGTATCGGTCAGAAGTAGTTTTGGATTTAAGGTGTTATTTTAGGCTGTCAATCAAGGCATTATTGTTCCCACCTCATGAATGGGCACTGAGGCTCAAGGTTCTGAGGGTGAATGGAGTGTGGAGAAAAGACTGGGACCCGCTGCAGGACATGACCCTAGCAGCTGATCCAAGCCATGGGCTCTATTATGTGGGGTAGATGATGACTTACTGCTCTCTCCAGGAACTTTATTTGCATAGTAACGGGTGGAGGAGGACTGCAGTGTCCCTGCAGCATGGCCGTCATTACAATGTAATGCCGGGGCTACATTTTTGGAGCAGAAGCATGCATAATAAAAAGGGCGTGTGTGCATGGGGACAAGGAGGGACAGACATGTTCTGGCATTTGTGAAATGAGCTGATAGATCGGGAACAATAGAGCCAAGGTCCCGTCTCCGAAGATGTATAAGGGGGCATTGGATGCCTGGAATCTCATTGTCTTGGCGGAGAGGGTTGTTCTTTTTCCTTTTTTCCTTGTGTATGAGTGAGAGAGGGGGCGGGGAGGGAGGCAGTCGCTCCGCTGCTGTGCTGGGTGCCAGGCTCGCTACTGCAGTATCGTACTCAATATTCTGATCACCTTGCAAGTCAAGGAGCCTTGTGGAGCCTGCAGTGGTGTCAGAGTGAAAAACGAGCAACGCCATCATGCTTGGGCAGGCGGTGGCTGCCTGCCCACACCGAGTACTGATTGCAGTGTCTTCCTCCGACAGAAACCCACTTCCAGCAGGGTGGTGGGCTGGTGGCTTGCTTTTCCTTCTGATATGTGTATATAAGTCTGTTTCCCTATGTGTTTAAGTAAGGTTTCACTGTAGCGGCTCACAATACCAGAGGATTGAACTCCTTGTCTTAGGGTCCTGGATTCCTCCCACGATAAGTCAGTCATTTACAAAGATGCAGGAAGCAATGGGCTCCATTGAATGTGTCTTTGGATGTGTTTTCTTCTCCCCTCTTTCTTTTACCTGATGAGTGAGCTGGAGGAGGCAGTTTCCGGCGGTGAAAGGCAGGAGGAATGCACCAGCGCTTGTGTGTGCTTATGTGTGTGTACATGTGTTGAGGGAGAAGCAGGATTTTCAGTAAGGAGTTACTGCAGCAGCGAGTGCAATACAGACCCCTAGATGCTGCTAACCCAAACCCGTTGTCTTTTATTTTATTTATCGTGCGTGGCAAAGGCATTGCCTAGGCAACCATGATGCTTCTCCATTCTTGACTGGCGCATTCTGCGTCATCTGGGTGGGATGCAGCAAAGCAGCAGAAGGAGCAAGACAAGTGCTGTTTGGCTCAAGACGCTCAGAGACCGATAGTGCTAGTTAGAGGCAACCAGACATCTGGGAAACGCTGCACAGGGCTTTTCCCACGCTGCCCTGTCGAGGCGCTCGGAAGAGATCTGCAGCACCCCCTGGTTATTGCAGGACTGGTCATGCACTCACGGCTCAGCTGAGGCTCTTCAGTTGCCTCCCGCTCTTCTGCCTGGCATTTTGGTTGTGACATCTAATCTCTGCACCATTATTACACATCATTCTTCACTTCCAGTAGCCTCTGCTCTGCCAAGATGGGTTTGTACCATCTCCAGGGACAGACACAGAGGGAGTGACTGGTTGCCTGTTAGGTTATATGTTCCGATACAAAAGCCTTTGCTCTCAGTGCAGATGCAGCCCAGATTTGTTAGGGTAGAAATCGTTCCTACCGTTATGGCTGGAGAACCACCTATTTATGAAGGCTTGTGATGGTAAATTTGGGCCTGGCCCACAAATAATCCAATCACTCAGACACTCCTAGAGAACAAGCAAGTTAACGCCCTTTTAGAGCTGCATTAACACCAGCAAACCCACTCTGCATGGAGACTCTCCGTGAGATCTGTGCGCTGAGTTTGGGAGAAGGTTCCCAGTGCATTCACTGGGAGGGAGAAACCCTCAACCAAAGGAATTTCCATTGTGACCTGATCAGCTCAGCAGTGCCTGTTTGCACAAGGCACAGACACTTATATCCCAGGTACTGCAGCCATCTACCAAGTTCTGGCAAAGCCAGCTTTGAACTGCCATATTGCAAGAAAGAAAAGGATGGAATATCCCAGTCACCAGGGTGGTTATCAGTCTATCCACCTGTCTGTCTGTTTATCCTCTAGAGAAAGAAAGAGAAGAAAGGAGGAGAAACTTACTGTTATTTTTCTCTTCAGCTGCAGGCACCTGGAAGTCGTTCTGCACATTAGTTTATTACAATTGGCTCAGACTAATGGAACTGTGATGATGTATAGTCATGAGACCAGGAATTGTTTTATTAAAAGTGTTGGCAGATATAGCTAACAATTTAAGCTTGCTAGCCATTCCTGTCTTGGAATAAAACACACAATGAAAGTGACATGTAAGTTTTACTGCTCTGTGTACAGGTCACACGCAAATCAGCTTTCTGGCAAAAGAACATAAAATGTTCCACAATGCAGAAAAGCTCTCATGGGGGAGTTCTGAATGTCCCATTCAGATGCATTTCTTCTGAGGAAATCCCCTTGGGTCCAAGCATATAGATGAAATGTTTTGAATTTTTAAAGTCTTTGCACAGCTTTTTTTTCTGTGTTTTCTCCTGCCTTCTTTTCTACCTTTTTTTTTTCTTTTTCCATGGAATGCAAACTATTTTTCCACCAACCTATGGTGGTATCAGCTCAGAAACTCTTCCTGCAGGCTTGCTGCTCTATCAGCATTTCAAAGCTTTTCTTGTCCTCCAGACTGGTTGCTACCAACAAATTCATGTCTCTTCCAAGTCAGTATTGTATGCTATGGAAGTAATGTGGGAAGAGAAAATAACAGATTTTTTTTTTTTTTAAGTGGAGGAAAAGGTGAAAGCCTTTCCTAAGTATTCAGTTTGGTCTATCTGAAACATTTGATATAACCCAAAAAGAAAGACTATGTTTTGTTTTAGGTCATTTAAACCTAATTTAATTTTTAACAACACTCTCATCCTCTGGTTCCAAAATCAAATGAAGTCTATTTATAATGTTGAATTGAAACATATCACAAATTCCTAAACAAGATTTTTTTGGGCTAAACAGTTAATTAAAATGTTTCAACAATGGAGAAAAAATAATCACTTTTTTTTCATTCTTGAAAAATCACTCCCTGAGTCTTTTTTTGCCCCTCCTGCTTTCAGGAAAGGAGGATTTGTATTGTCATATCCATGGTTAGATGAAATGGTGATGCACCCGGGGAGGACGGGAATGAGCCAGGAGCAGGCACCTCCCGCATCTGAGCCGCAGCCAGCAGCAGGTTAGCCCTGACCTGGAGCATCGCCGGGGCAGGCTGGCACCGGGCACACAGCACTCAGAATGATCTTGTCAAAACAGGCTGCTCAAGATTTGTCGTGATGAGAATTTTATGGAGGAGACAGGAGACCCTCAGGGGGGAAAGGAGTACAGCTGGTAGCCAGCCAGGTAGGCACCTTCCTCTCAGGTGAATAGAAGCATGTCCTACACAGATGGCTACCAATGCTGGCTGTTTTCTGGCCATAATTATAGCCCTGATGCTGGGCATATGGCCAAAGGAATGCTCTCGGGTATTAGAAAAAAGTGTGTTCCCCCCTTCCTCACCCACGTTTGTGCATGGGAAGAGCATAAGTGAATTTTTATTCCAGAAAGATGTATGGTCAGAGAATGTCCCACTCTTGATTGAACTCCATCCTGTACCAAGTAAAAAAATAGTCCTTTCTAGGTTTGTTTTTGATCTGTTTTTAATCTTCTCTCTTGACAAATGAGTGAAATGAACTGGAGAGAGACACCCAAATTAGTAACAGGCTGCAAGCATGCCCATGGGCAGCAAACAGCTGAGGGGATGGGAGAGGGAATGTCGGTCATCGGATGCAGGTGCCTAGCTCCCAAGGTGAAGTTGTTCTCCCAAGTGCAGGCAGGTTGTGTGTGAGATCAAAACCTCCTCCGTATTGGGAGAACAGTGCTTCAGTCTTTCTCCAAGCCCACTTTTCACCATTTTACTTCACTAGCTTGTAGGGCTGATGGGAGAGAAGTGAAGCTAGCCAGAAATGTAGATGTGAGATGCTTTTGTGAGGGAGACTACTCCAACATCTCCAAATGTATTCAGATTCCTCTGTCTCTGTAGTTTTCTGAATACTTGTTCATTTAATTTCTCTTCTCTGGCAGGTACAGGGACCCCCTGTAGTTACAAATGGTTTACTGACTCATGTGACTTGTATTTAATATGTAAGGTCAGACCATAGCCTCAGCTCCATGACCTTGGCACTGCTACAGTGATGCAAGGAGGAGACAGCTGATCTAAAGAGTTAAATAGATGTTTTCTTGCATAAAGGAGCAGAAAGCTGGAAGGGAATGGCCAAGCCAGTATGCAATCCAATAAATCTGAATGTTGAATCACAAAGAGCTGTTTTTGAGCCACACAAATCATGACAGCCTGATAGCAGCTCTGTCCAGCACACCCAGGACAATGGGCAGACGGATGGAAAAGGAGTGAAGGTGACCCAAGTATCACTGTACAGCACCTTTCCTGTTCCAGATGTCTTTAAAAAACATTGCATTGTGTTGTGTCAGGAGCTTCACCTCCAGTTGCCTTACTGCTTGGCCCTGACTCTTCAGAAGTAAGGAGAATTGGTAGTTCTGGTGCAGTTGTACCTGTGGGGAAATCCCATACTCTTGCATAGCGAAGTGTCTTGTTCGTTTCTGAACCATCTTGCAGCAGTACATAGATCATTAGGTGAGGAAGGTGGCTCCAAAGGACTTTTGGAAAGGTTATACACATGCCCTTCTGACAAAAATGAGCAGAGATACATTCCAGAAACTGGTCTAGATGGGAAGAACAGCACCAGCATTTGGTTGCATTGCTTTTAGGACGTGGCATTGGGGTACAAGCATCGTTCATGCAGTTCTGTCGTGAAACCTGCATCTGAGCTGTGGTATTGCTTTATTCTGCTTTTCTCTTGAAAGATCAGGCAAACACCAGGCTGCTGTCAGACTGCCGTGGGCTGGTGTGATACATCTCCGGCATGTCCATGCAGCTGGCTGCAGGGAGCTGTGCTTCCAAATCTTCTACCCATAAAACCGCTGCAGCTGCTGTCATTGTGACTGACAGCAGCAGCACACGCTGGCTCTGAGCTGAGGAGGCTTCTGGGACAGACACTGCCCTGATTCGAGTGACTCATGCCTGAATAATGTCCTTTCACTTCCAGGGAGAGCCAGCATAACAGGCGCATGCTCTATCTGTTGTGACAGGGAAACTCTACATCAGCTGTGCGAGGGAATTTGAGCAGATTGGGGGCTCCGGTTTCATTCCAAATGTGACAGGGCTGTGTAAATAAATAATCTCAATCTACATAATTATCTCTTTTTCTGGAAGTCATCACGTAAGTCAGGCTGATATCAAGGGATGCTGCTTGTGGCATTCACACATCCAGAGCTTGGTTCTTCCTGGCCTTGCTGCCTGGGCACTTTGAGAAGGGAGACGATTTTGTGCATTTTTGAACATCACACACTTTCTTCTGAGGAAGATCAAATGCTTGTATCATTTTTACCAGAAAAATGCCACCAATGGCAGACTTCCAGAGGTGATTGAAAGCGTGAATTCTCATGCAAACTTATTCTTTTGCATACAATCATCTGGGAACCAGGCTTTGATTTTCATTTATTATTCTCCCTGGCAGCATGTTCAGTCAGTATGCAGATTTCCTTCTTCATTCAATTTTCAGTGGACAGGAAGACTACAATTAGTTGTATTATCAGTGTGAATAAAAGAGAAACAGTGAACTGGATCTTTATGAGACTGCAGTTGCAGTGGGAAGATGTGGATTCATTTCACACTAGTAGGATGTGAACAAAAGCTTCAGACCAACTGAATTCAGCTTCTTGTCATCTTCCTCCTTTGAGGAACTTTTTTTTTTTTCCTTTTATTCCAGCCCTCCTCCCTGAGTCAGCCTACTAGATGGGGAAATCACTGGATGAGACAGAGTTGCATCTTGAAGAACTGACGAGGACAAATAAATTAACAGAGAGGTAAGCTGGCTGGAGAAGTGGCCAAAAAGCGCGCTGAGAGGAGGCTGTTGCAGGCTAGGCTTAAGTATGTTTTTGATGATGCCTCCCAAGTGAGCATGGCTGAGCTGGGACCTACGTGCTAAAGTACACGGCTAAGAAGCTGGTTGTGCCGTAAGACAGGAGATAAGCACACTAGGCAAGGAGATACTCCTTTGTTTCACCAATAGGACAAATATTGATTGCCCTAGTAGGTTTTTAAGTGGTGGGGTAAGGAACTACATTTTCCTTTCTAAGGGTCTTGGTTTGCAGGGTTTGGATTGAATTAGTTTTTTTGAGAGGAGTTTTCAGATTGATGGAGTCTCTATCTGCTCCCTTGCATACTATCAAAGATAATTTAGGTGTTAAGTGTACTGGTTTTGCTCTGAAGCTATTGGGATCTCCAGGCACCACATTCACATGTTGGAGGTGAATCTGACACCTCCCTTGGTTACAAAAACTGTTATTTCCTCCTGGTTTGTAAGAACAACAGAGATTTGGGAATTGACCCTCTTGTTGAGCCACACTTATGTTTCCATGCAGTTAATAAATCAGGGTAGAAAAAGAAATTAAAGAAGTTTTCTGTTGTCCTTATGCTGGAACATTATTAATTCGCCTGGAAAAACTTATTTGGGAGAACCTGGTAATTTTATCAACTTCATTTGTTGACATTTCCGTGGCTTAGTAAGTCCTCTGACAGCAGCATACTGTGATTCCTCATATTGCTGGGCATTCCCAAGGTGGAAATTAGCTGAGTCTCTTTTCCCCTGCCTGAGGCCCCAGGGATACAACATAACTTCACATAAATCATAGTAAAGAAAGGATGTTGTTCCGGAAGCAACCAAATGCAGGAGTCAAATGATCTCATGTGGCTTCTCTCAAGACTAATAAGGAGTATGACAGCTGCATGCTCACTATCCCCACTGTAACCCAGCTGCCCCCAGAACATACCTGTCTACCTGTTTTTGCAAAACAAGCAGGATGGCTCTGTCTTTCAGACTATGCCTTTGTATAGAATTGGGTTGAAATGGGAAGGACAGACAGACAAATATACAGCGTGACTGAGTAAGTGTCATTTCATTAGGAAACAAACCAAGATGAGAAAGCTTACTTCCGTCAGGAAAATCCTGCAGTTGACCATATGCACTTTGACTTCACCTGTCCTTGTTACGGACTTCTTTCTTTCTTTCTTCTCGTCAGGATGCTCGCCCAGGCTTCCTTTTGTTTTTACTCTTCTCCTACATTTTGGCCTCTATTTCTGTTTCCTGGTGTGATGCTTATGATGAATTCTGATGAATTCAGGGAGGCATGTGGCTGGTGGCAGGTACCGACCCTCCTGTGACCACACTGCTGCTGTACCCCAGCCCAACACCGCAGCTGTTGTGGCTGACAGTCTGCAGGCCTGGCACTGATGGTTCACCTCAATTTGGCTCTGTAGTGTGTTTTTGCTACCCTGATTTTGGAGTTCTTCACGACCATCCCTGATGAATTCTGTAGACTTTGGATTACTATCTCATTAAAGTATAGCTTTTTAATCACTAGCATCTTCATCCCTCCCTTTTGCCTTAGCTGGTAATACCATAAGCTGGTTAAGCACTGCAATTGAAGAGCTATTTTTTTGGAACTCCATTTGTTCCAATTAATTAACGTGAATACAGATTATACCAACTAATCACACCCAGTCCAGTGCTAGGGTATTTGAATTATCAGGAGACCATTCATGGTATATTTCTATTTCAGTTTCACATTTGGATATGTACCAGTCCCAAAAGTCTTCAAAGATCAGGTCTTTAAAGATGGGTCCTAGCAAAGCCTGCATGCCTGAGTGTGTGCCACATTTAACATGCTCTTCCTGCCTACAGAGGAATTGAGTCTCTGCTCCTCAGCTGATGGGGGTAACATGCTTTCAATCCTGCTGCTTTGCCAGTGCTTCCCAAATTTGATCACTCGCACCTTCTATTACTCTGAGGTACCAAATAATTGTCCCAAGAATAAGTTTTGTGGGTGTTCAGCTGGAAGTAGGTAAGATGGGGCATTTTTTTCCATCAGATCCCATTGGCTAGGCCATTCCAAATATGAGGATGAAGTGGTGTGAGCAATCCCTCCCTTTCATTAGTGAGTTTAACCAAGATAGAGCCTCCCATCAGCACTGATCCACGATGATGACTCTTTCATCTACACTGTTTTCCCTTTCCCCTGAGCCAAAGCATTTGGGAAGTACTCAGGAAGGGGGGATATTTTGCTTGGAGAGGCCTTTCCCTGTCACGGTGCTGTGTGAACACTGGCTAGCGATGAGACCTGTCATGCGGGTAGGTGCTAGTACCTTCTGTTTTCAGAGACCAGAGTCATAAAGGGAAGAGCAGACAGCAATTTAGTAAGCCAGTGGCTGAAGGAGACTACAGGCTCAGGATCCTCTGGCACCGAACAATTTAGACCTGCACTCATGCACATGTGTGTCTCTTAATCCCACACTCCCAGTGCTGGGCCTGCCTGCTCCCTCCTTCCCATCCCCTCTTCCACTTCTCCACCTTCAGTCTCTTCCCTGCTGCCAATCGGCTGTCCCTACGTTCATCTGAACTGTTGCAGCAGCAGGGTGCCGTGTGCCAGGAAAGATTATTCTTGACTGGTTGCCAAGACTCTTGCTTTTGCTCTGGCATGCAAATAAAATGTTAATAGGGCCGAATGCATTCGACACAAAGGGTGAAACTGTGTGTTCCAGGCACAGAGCCTTTGCCATCCATTTAGCATCAGCTAAACTGGATCCTTCCAGTTCATTTTTGCTTGCTAAAGAGGAACTGACCAGGGATTTTCAGGTTTGACAGAGCCTGGACAGGGATATACCTGACTTGTGACAAGCGGCTTAAGCAACGCCTTCTTCTTTCTGACAGGTACACAAAGGCAAAATTTCTTTCCCTAAGGATGAGTCTGGAATTCTTCTTTTTGATGAAGGATTATGATATGGCAGTGGGAAGATTTCAGTGAGAGCACTACAGTAGTATAAAATGTGGCCTGAGTTCAGCCTTGATCATTGCTGCAAGTGATGAGGCTTCCCAGCAGGATGAGTGTTGGCTGAGGTCAGCCCAAGTGCAGGAGGAGATGCCTGTGTTCACCATCCCTCACAGCACGGTTTGGGACATGAATAAGGTACTGCTCAGATTCAGTCAGACAAGTCTCTCCAGGTCTTGCCAAAGAAGAAAGTCAGAACTTACTACATTTGATGTCACCAACCAAGCAGGAGGGGAATGTTCTTAATTAAGCCTTGTGAGGCAATATCTCCGTGTCTCTGTAATGATAGGATTACTCTGTTTTTGTCTTTTAAGGGGAATTTGTGCCTGAAACTCTACTGAGTGAAAGTTGTTTCCTTTGAAAGTCCACAATGGAGATCTTCCTCTGTACGTTCCAGATGTGGATTATATCCTGCCTCTGGGAATTTATTTAGTCACTCTCACTCAAACCATAGAAGCAGGTGCATGTGCAGAAGGCGTATAAACAGGGTGCTGCCATTTGAGCAAGGAAGGTCAGGGAGGGCTGAACTCACCCTGATAGCTTCGCCATGGTATTGTAGCACTGCCAGCCATGCAGAGCATTGGCTTACGCTGGTGTAAAGGAGGGAGCAATCCACCCCCTAAGGTGTGGGATGATTCCAGCTGGACAGAGGTATATTTTGACATATCTACATGTCTTACAGGCATGGTGATGCCAGATGGCCAAAGCTGTGATCGGTTGCAGCAATATGAGCCCAATAACAGGTTTCTTCTGCGTAGGAGCAGATAATTTTGCTCCATGGAAGCACATACGTGACCAGTTTCCATTGATAATTATTATGCTCTCAAGGGAAGGGTATTTTTAATGGGGAAGTGCATGTTTTTTCAGACCGTATGCAGTTTCTCTCTTCCTTCCCTCTTCCTCCGTAGTATACAATAAACCCATCATAAGATTTATTAATAAACTCTCTTGGTGATTTATCGGAGTACTTTATTTAGCTGGCAATTACTCTAGGGGCTGGACTTAGTGTACATTGAAATCAGTGGAAAATTCCCTACAATTTCAACAAGCTGTAGGTAAGACCAGTGCTTAACTAAGGAAAGGGAGGAGCTCAGATCATGCCATGGGCTGTGAGCTGAGCACTGTTCCAGCATGGGCATGGGGTGGGAAGAAGCTTGGAGGTTTGGTTTGTTATTTGCATTGTGATCTCCCAGAGGATCCCCTGGATCAAGCATGGTGCATTCAAAAAATGAAAACTCCAAAGAGCTATGATCTTAGCTTAGAGCAGGCAAATGTGTGATGAATGCGGAGTGGCTTGTAATAACTTGGAGCGAGTAGGGATCTTCCATGGGAATACAGTAATTGAAATATTTCTCACTTGGTTCAGGCAAGAAAGAGGCAATATTTAACATGTTAACCTATTAGCATCCACTTAAGCATTGTTAAGGGACTGAGCGAGAACACAGAGCTCCTAAAATCCTGCCCAGGTTGCTTCTGAGCTTTCAAGACTGGTCTGACAAGGTTGGCAGAAGTCAGTCTCTAGCACTCGCTGCAATTAAAAAAGGTCATCTTTCTGGGATGCAGGGAGAATTGGAATGATTTATATGTTCAGAAATGAGCTTCAGGAGGTGATGGGAAAAGCAAGCAGGAGCTGTAGATGGCAGTAGTCTTTGCTGTTTTTAAAAAATCCTTCCCTCCCTTCACCCCATGATTGATTCAGCAGCGCTAGCCAGATACCACATTTGAAGAAATTACTTCCTGCACATGTAGGAACAATATGGTTTGGTTATTTGAATACTGGGAGAACTGTAAGGCAGCGCCTTTACAAGCGTGAACATTTTGAGTCTTCTTGGGTTCCTGTGTTAAGGAGTTCATCTGCACTGTGGTTATATGATGTTGAGGTACATATCATTTGAGCTGATGCCAACAGTCACCCTGGGGAGCATGTCAGGCTTAGCCACATGGGACAATATTTTCTAATTTTGGAGCGGTAAAGCTGCAATCACGGAGCTCGACTGCTTCTGTAGTAGATCTGCAACGTGCCCACAGTGCTGGACCTGCCAATGCGGGTCAGCGCTGGTTTGTTGCTCTTAGTGCTGCTGCTTGGTCCCTACATTGAACACTTGCTGGCTGTCTTGCTCTGCTGCTTCTCTGGAGCCACTGCATGGCCTCTTCTTAGTCATCAAAGCCTCTTGACTCCTCAGCATGCTTTTTGCCCTAGTGACATTGGGCTCCCTTTGACATCAAATGAGTCTCTTGTCTTCAGAGCTCATCAAGAGATAGTCCATGGAGGACCTGCAGCCCACCAAGGTGCTGGGAGGAAGGACATGTTTCTTCACAACCTTCTCCTTTCCCACGGCCCTACTCTTTGGGAGCACTCCAGACCTGTTTTTTACACAAAGTGTGTGTGGGGAGGTGTTTATAGGGAAGCCAATTCCCCATAGAATGGATACAGGATTACTGCTACTTTATCACCCAGAGTACATAGGTGTCAACGGTAATTACTTCAAAATGTAATCACTGAGTAATCAACAGGCAATATAATTACTACCTGGATGCAGAATATGTAATTACTGTGTTATGTAGTGATAGGGTATTTGCCAAGCATATCTTTCTTAGTTACCAAGTAATTTAAGAGAATTTACATGGTATTTGTGTCTGAGAGACAGGAAAAAATCACCCAGCTGGGATCTCTACAGAGGACTATAAACTTTCTGCCAGCAGGAGTTGAATGCTTTTCCAAGACAAGAAACATTGGAGGAATTCGCTTTCTGCCTTTTTTTTTTTTTTTACATTACAAAAGTTCTCTGCCTGCACAGTGTTACCGGAGGAAGCATAATCATTAGTGTTTAATTAGCCACTTATTTGGGATTCTTGGGAGGTGAAGAGTTTTCCTTTATTTCTTGCCATGTGGGACATGTATGGCAGCCATGGGAGTAGATCCATCCAGAAGGGAGATAAATTAAGAGAGAACCAGTCATTTAATGAGAGAAAAACAAAGACAAAATAGACTTCCCAAGCTTTTAATCCAGAGCAAACTGCCCCAATCTCCATCAGAACCTGGGCACTGAACATCCCACCAGGACCAAGCATGTGGGACCCCTGGCAACAGGAGCAGAGGACGTGGCTCCAGCCTGTGTGTCACCAAGCACGTAAGTGGAAAGCAAGGCTTCATGGAGCCCCCTCCTCCATTGCACGGATGCCTTTTGTCCAAAACTTAGTAAGCTCACTCAAAAATCGGTTTCAGCAGGATTTCTGCTCTACGAGTGAGAACCATACTGCGGTGGCAACAGCAGGGAACAGCAAAATTTATGGCTGTACCTATGCTAATGACCTGCAGTAACAAAGCAGTCATTTTTTTCACGTAGCCTCTGTTAAAGCACAACAGCATCTTTCCCCTTTCTCTCAGTAGGAGAGCGGATGGTGTTTACTAACTGTCCTCCTTTCCACTCTTGGAAATGCCCTTCTGCGGTAAATTATAGAAGGCAGCCATTCGAGCTATGTCCTCATTTACACAGAGATCAGAAGGGTTTGGGGGGGCAGAACCAGACAACATACATCACTGAGGTAGCTCTTTTCATCATGGCACTTGGCCTTAATTACATTATATCGCCCTCCCAAGAGAAATCTCCAACACTTCAGGCTTTCGTAAAGTAATACTATATCTTCTTTTTTGTTAAATAGTAACTACTCATTAGGGCAATTTAACATTTTGCCTTTCCTTCATCTTGTAAGGAAGTTGTGCTCCTGCATATTCTGGGTATAAATAGACCAAGGTTTTGGTATTTTAGCAATGGAAAATTTGAGGGGTCCACCAAACCATGAATAAATAAATAAATAAAGCAGTTAGATTCTTCTCTGGTAGTTCTTGTTTTGCAACATTCCTGTTTGGCTGAGTTGCTCTTTTGTAATGATACCTTGCAGCCAGTGCTAAAAAGGTAAACCACAACCACCAAATGCAAAATGAACTTGGCTAACCCTTTGCATTCAAACCATCCATCAAATCTCTATTGATAAATACAGCTTATGCTCTAGTCCCAGTGAATGCAAATACTGTTTGCTGAAATAGCGCTATCCTGGCTACTTCTCATTATCACGCTTTTATTGTCAGGGATCCTGGAGCTTTTTAGTAGCTACCAAATCAATAACACTGTGACATTCATACATTTTGCATTGCTGCTGTGCATGGTGCAGCACGAAAGTCTGTGCTTCTCGGGGGCTATACCTGATACTGGTACTTGTGCACTACTCATATAATTCTTTTCATCTACAATTTACAGATCTTAATTAAGATTTACAATGCTACTGTGAAGTGGGTCTTTATGTCTGGGCAAACCGAGATGGCCAGATGTTACAGGAAAGGATTTCAGAAAAGCTCAGGCTTTTGTCAAAAGCATTCAGCTCCCAAAGCGAGGAACTACTTGGCAGCCAGGCTGCTTCACAGGGAAAAGCTGCGTTTCTCCGAAGTCAGTGCTGGAGCCAGGGACTGAAACCCAGGAGTTCTGACACCCGACTTTGGTGACATTCCCTTCTCCTGTTGTTCCATTTTTGGGACATTTCCTAAAAACATTGTATTAGAGAATTTGTTGTCCAAGCCTTTAGCTCATCACTGAGGAGGTTTCCCTTACAGACTTTAAAAATAAATAAATAGCTATTTACTAAACAACAAAAAAATAACTGAATAAATACAATCAGTTTGATTCACTCTAGCTTCCGGAGACACTGCACTGGAGACAAGTAGGCTTCTAATTTCCGACATGAGTCACCATGTTCTTGTATTCAACCTATCAAACTATATCAGCAAATCATATTATATAATGTAATGTAACAAGACACAACTGCCTGTGTTTAACCTAGAAAAGATTAAAAAACATGACCTACCACGGTCATTGGGCTGTCCTGGCGAAAGTGTCGTTCTCTTTCTCATCCAGCTGTCCTCCCCTGCTGTCCTCCCCAGCCTGGTATGCTGGAAGAAAACCTGTCTTTTTGGGGAACAAAGATCTGAACAGTTCTGGTAACAGGGAAGCAAATTCTGCTTGTGCCACTTCTCTGTTTTAGAGGCTCACTGTTCTGAGGTCAAGTCCAGGTTTTTTTTTGCTTTATAACTATGCAGAACCAATTTTCCCTGGTTGAAAGCTGAAGCACCAACTGTGGCATGGGTGGGAAGGCTATTTTGCTGTTAGTGCTGCCTTGCTCTCAGTTCAATAAAACACACACAAATAGAGTAGATGAAAAAGGGATGTGAGGAGTTGATGAGAAGCCTCTCTCCTTAGCTCTGGCCTGTGGGGGATGCCAGTGTTACAGTGAATCCAGCAGTGGGGTGTGGGAAGCAAAAAGAGGTGTGTGAGTGCAGATGACTTCAGTGTGGGGACATGCTGTCACCTCTGGTCTGCCCAGGGCCACATCCCAGCTGGCCGTGGTCCTGGGGCTTTTTACTGATTGCTGGCCAGTGCAAAACAGGAGCTGTTCCTAGTATTTTTGAGAGATTAAAGCTGCAGCTAAGGTGCTGCTCCCAGTGCCCTTTTCCTTTTGCTATTTGCAGTTTCCTTTTGCTATTGCAGGCCTGGCTGCAGGGGCTGTGCGTGTTTAGGCAGCGTTTGAGGATGGGGAAGTGGTGGGAGGAGCGGGGTTCAGTCTCTTGGCAGTGAAAAACAACATGTTTATTTGAGGGACAGAGATTGAGCAAGAGGAAGAGGAGAGGAGCAAGGTGAAGTTTTAAGGATGATTGGGAAAATTGTCCCTTAGGAATCATAGTTCAAAGGACAAAAGTTACTGAGCAGCAGGGGCATTACTGCATCGCCTGACAGGGCAGGAAGGAATCAATGGAAGGAACCTGTCCAGGCTTCTTTTAAGCAGGCATTACAATAATACACCTCTCCACAAAGCCATTATGGAGAAATGTCTCAGGAGAGGAGATTTTAATGTGTTTCAGCATGAGGTAAATAATCCCATGCTGATGGAGGCTGTCACCTTCTCAGTGCCAGCATCCTCTGTGAGCAGCCAGTCCCCCAGTAAAGCCATAGCTAGTCCTTTATGAGACGCAGCATGGAAGCTGGCGTTAATACTGGTTTGCTACCAGTTACACTAAAAAAAAAAAAAAAAAAAGCCAAACCACCAAACATGCCCCAAGAACAACAACAGCAGAAATATTCTCAAGCTGTGCTGGAGTAGAAAGTAATTAAGAAATATTTCATATCTCCAAGCGGCCCTGAAATTTTTATTCCTGTACATGAAGCTCCGTAGGCTCCTCACGGGCTTCTGTTGCTGCTGTGTTTCAGTGCAATAAATCCTGTTGCCTTTGCAGCCTGACAGCCAGTCCAGGATGTGATCAGAAAACCAACGGGTGCTCTCTGTAAGGTTTAGTCCTTGCCTGCATCGAGTCTGCTTATATCAGTCAAGCTAGGGTGTGCTCCATGCGCAAACCAGTATAGCAAAATGCTGACCTTTCTTGGGAAGATGAAGATCAGAAGAGGTGGGGAGTGAGGTGAAAAGGAGGAATGGAGGGAGGGCGGGAGTTCAGACAAAGAAGCTCCCGACTGCAATATTCCCATCCAAAACCCAAGAGACTCACTCAGCCTGAGTCCAGTGCTGTGAGTATTTATGGCCCCGTCAAGGCTGACAGACCCAGAATTGAACTTACCTGGCAATAAATAAAAGTATGTTTTAATCTCGGCGAGCTGTCTCAGTGCTTCCCCAGCATGGCACAGTCTGGCAGGACACGGTTCTGGGCTGTGCCTGACTGTGGGAGCTGGGGCTCAGGCTGGGTGTCCCTGGGTGCACCCGCAAGGTAGCAGCCAGTGGCTGACAGCCCACCTGTGTAACACCAAATGTCCTCCGCTGCTGGCAGCTGGTGTGGGAGGGAGGCAAAGATGCGAGCAGTGTATTTATTCTATCTCCTTCTGCTGATCGTAAAAGAAAGCATTTCTACAAAATGTGACCCAGGTTGTTTCTAAGACCATCAATTTTAACTGCAAGAAAACCTCTTGTTCTACCTTTGAATTTGGTCTGCTGTCTACAGGCTTAATTCTTCCAGGTCTCAGTCACGGGAAATCCTATTCCCCTACTCCCACCCATCAATCTTATTCTCCACAAAATTCAGAGATCCACTGGGCTTGTGCTATGCTGTCTTAAAGAAGCCCAGCAGAGCAGTCTGTCCAGCTAGCAGCCAGAGCAGCAGCAGCTATTAGCAGCTAAACCCTTTGGTAGCACACACACAGCACAGGGACAAGACTTCTCTGGTTCCTCACCCTGCAGGTGATGGGGATGTGACTATCAGAGCCCTTGGTAATGAGTCAGGTTGCAGGTTGTGAGTTCAATTTTCTTGCTTTTTCTCACATTTGCCATCAGGTGAAGCAGTTAGGAAGTTTCAGTGGGGGGATGACTCCATTTTTTTTATTTCAGAAGAAAAGTCATGATTCCATATTGCTTTTGGATAATAGCAAACAAAAACTTCATTATTTTAAAATGAGGGCTTCATTTTTAAAGCAGCATTATACTGTATCTTCTTTCAGCTTTCATTTTTGCAGGCTAGTATATTTTAAGGTAAAAAAAACATTTCTATTTAGAACAATTCAAATGGGATATTTAATTTCACTATTTTTTTTTTTAAATGGGGAAACTTTGTCAAAACTGAAAGCTTTTCCTTAAGTGGTTTCCTGAGTCTCAAAGACTATTTTTTTCCTAAAAATCTTGAATTGGAGTGTACCCAGATACCTTCACTCTCAGGCTGGTTTTGTTCCTCTTCAAAGCGTCCATAGCAGAAATGAAGCAATTTGGACCTTGAAAAGTTTCTCTTGAGGTTTCCTCTGGAAGGAGGTACAGGTTGAAGGGCGCTTCTCCTGCATATGCTGTAACCTCAGCTTCTTCCTGCTGTCCCAGCTGCATTGCCTAAACTGCAGCAGCTGCTGACCAACTGGCATGGCCAGGGCTCCCTGGTGAATGCAGGCAGCTGCTGTGCTTAAGGTCTTCCTCCTTCTATCCCTCAGAGCACTGATTCAGGGAGACCAATTAAGTCCGTCTCTTTGCTGCTACTTCCTTCTCCCCTCTTCTGTTTCTTCCCTCCTTCCTTTTTTTCTCTTAATGTTTTCTTCCCCTTTTCCTCCCATGCGTGAACTAATTGATGTCTGATTTATTCAGAGGTTTGGCCCTAAAAAGTAACCTTCAGTTAACTGCTCACATAACTTGCCTGTCACTTTTGATAACAGTCAGGGCATCATTTTTTGCAAGTGTTCAACATTAAAATTACTGCTTTGCTCTTGTCAAGCAAATGAGCCCTGAGGCTTGTATGAGAACCATTAATGATCACGCCACAGTGGGATTGCTGCACTGGGCAGCCTGCAGAAGCACCGCTTCTCGACTCGCTGTGCCCCTGCCGAGCAGTTTAGGTTTAATTAACCTGCATTAATGCCTGCTGGAATAGCATTTTCCATGCCTCCTTTTTCAGGGGGTCGAATGGAGCTGGAGACAGCTGCTGGTGTCTCAGGTGCCCTCTGTACGTGGCTGGGATCCTAGAAATGTTTATGTCTGTGGTGTGGAAATAAACTCTGCTTATTATGCTCATAAAAACTAGTGGCTATAGCCTTGGGCTTTGCCAGCATTGCTGAGCTGCTGGAGAGAATTATTGACAAAACATAAAAACGCTACAGCTCATGGTGCTAGGGTGCATGACTGTGGTCTGTGATGTGTGTTTGTAGGGACAGCAGTATGCAGCAGTTCTGGATTGTTCTGCAGAGAGTGCGTGGGTGTTTAAGTTCTCCAGAAGTTATGTTTTCCATTTATATCTATGCAGTAAACTAATTAAGTTTACTTTCTAATGGCAAAGAACTCTGAGAATGTGATTTGTCTTGCTGAGACTGCACCCAGCCAGTATCAGAAGTGTGAGCATCTACCGCAAGAATAGTACCTCGGATCGAGAAGTTGCTGCTATCATTGCTTTACTGATGAGTACCAGGCAGAGGGAAGCGACAACTCCAATTCTATCACTGAAGTTCAAGATGCCTCTAAGCTCTTGAAGGCAACTGGCAATATATAAAAGCAGGGCTCTTTCATGGGTATTGTGGGTGCCCCATCAGGGCACTGAGCCTTTGGACGAGAGCTGGAGCCTGGCAGCCCTGGAGGCAAGTGAGGAGCTTGTTTGCTGGCCACTGGATGGCAGGTGGCATACTGGGCACCTAAGTCCCTTTTATGCCCCATGTGCGGTGCTCCCAGCCTACCCAGCACTGACTCCTCAGGAGCTTCCCAAGGGGAAATCACCAAGGAGGGGAGGGAAGTCAGGGGTCAGGCCCTGCTCTGGTCAGCTTTTGTTCTTTTTTATCCTGATTGGTTCTGACACACTGGCATTAGTATCTGGCAACAGGAATCTTAATGCAGTTCTTGACTTTGCATACTTTTTGCCACTTTTTTGAGGAGATTTATAATCATAGAATGTCCTGAGTTGGAAGGGACCCACAAGTATCATCGACTCTGACTCCTGGCTCCACACAGAACTACCTAAAAAATTAGACCCTGCTGTTACATGTTCCTAGCTTTCCCTTCCCAAGCATTCTCTTCTAAGGCTGGCATTTCCCATGCTCTGTTTATGCCCAAGTGATTAAGCAAGAAAATCCCTTGAACTGAAACCCTGCTTAGCAGATAGAGCTGTATCCCTGCTGATGGGAAGCCTGGAGCTCAGGATCCAGTGCTTGGATGTCGTGGAGGCTGGGTGGGGGATCCAGTTCCAGTCTTGCAGACAATTTTGAAATATGCTTTTCTGTGAGGTCAGAGTAACACTTCAAGAGTCCAGTCCCCTTCACAGAGCCCAGGCCAGCAGCAAATAAAAGCTGAAGTGACAGCAGGCTTAAGACTGCTCAGCCCTGAGTCCCCTTCTGCTAGGGGATGTGTCCTTACAGTAGGTTGGCAAAACTTACAGGAAAGATCTGACATAGCCCATCTAAAACAAAACTCTGCCTGTGTCTCTGAACTGGAATTGTTCCAGGGTAGGTGGCTAGATGGTAAAAATAACCTTAGTTCAAAGTCTAACAGTGCAACGAGTGGGACCCACTACACACATGTGCACGTCTACACAAAAGGCTTTATCACATAAATCCTATTTCTTTAAGAAATTATACTTCAGTAGGAGTCTGCTGAATCCAGTCTCATTCCTCTGCTGCAGAAAGAATGTGAAACTTAACTTTCTTCTTGTTGGTTTACCATTTAGCTGTCTAGAAGTAAAACATCGGAGAATCAGAAACTCAGGCAGATCTCCCTGCACATGAAGTTCAGACAGGCTGTGGGATTTGCAGTGTACTCACCAGACCTTGAGTGAATGCATCAAAATCTCTGATTCCCTATTAAGAGCTCAGTGACAGGCGTTTGTCTCACTAGCTGAGAAGATACCACTGCATCTTCTTGTTGCACTGTGAAGTAGGATGGAGAGAAAGGTGCTGCTTCTTGTCTAATTCACGTCCTCGTGGCCCTGCTGCCATCTATGTAGGAACTGGGCACAGTACAATCTCTTGTACAGAGGGCAAGGTTGGTGTGGTGCTTTCTAAGCAACTGTAGGACAGTCTCAGAAGGGGACTGGAGTGTGTGGTCGGATAAAGCTCCTTTGACTTTGGATGTATTGTTGGAAGGGGCTCTAAACAATCTATGAAGGACGAATGTATGGGGCTAATGCACCAGAACTTCATGTGTTGCCCTACTGAAATCTGACCCACCTTTTTAGAAGACTCAGAGCAGGTCAGTTTGTGTCCTGGGATGTATGGACATTAAGATACAGTCTCTGTCCTCTGTGGGAGCAGGAACAGCAAGGCATCAATGATGTGATAGAAGCAAAGTGAAGGCAAACCAATGTGGCTTCCTATTTCTGGGATCACCAGCTGGGAATCCTCTGGGCTGCCTTTTAGGCACCATTGCTGCTGCCTTCTTCCTCATGCACCATCTGCTCGTGCTTACTTAGCAAGGAATAGGGAGAACAGACTTGTCCACAGAAGAACTTGCCTGTCCTTATTTTAACATTACAGTGCATGGGCTAGCGACCAACCCAACCCCTGCTTCAGAGCAATAAGAAGATGGTTAACAGCAACAGCAGGGGCTGGAATGACCAGGAGAAGTTTTTCAGCACTGCAGCATCAGCAAGTAGCTGAGAACCACCTTTTAAAAACTGCCCGCAGAGGAAGGTAGGATGGCTGCCATCTCAATGGTGTTACCCTGCCACCAGCTCCCCGCATTTTCCTCCCAGGCTGGAGGAGTCTGGTCACCAAAGACATGCTCTTTTGAACAGGTTTGCTCGTGACTTGATGTGGCTTGATGAGCGAAGGAATTGAATTGCTAGAGAAGTGGTCATTAGCACATATTTACATAGGTTAATTGCATAGAGTAATGAAAGATCAATTTGACTTTCAGTGGGGCTACTGATAGAGACATCTCCCTGACAGTGCTTCCTGACACCTTTCCTTGACATTGAATTATATTTTTTCAGACCTCAGCAGGCTGTAGCTAAAGATTTAGCAAGGTCTCCGGGTCACGTCAAACCTTGCTTTTGTAGTTCTGGGTATGGGACTTGGGTGTGCCATGCACGTTGGCTGCATTTATACTGTTTATCATTGTAGTCCGGTGAAGAGATTTCTAAGGAGGGAAACTGTCATCATTCACACACACAATAACCATCATTCTGGGTCCCTGGTGAATCACCATTGCAAACTTTCATCAACAGAGATGAAGAATTGATAGTTTTAAGTCATCTGAGTACTTAAAGCCTACGTGTAATAGCCATAATTTCATTATTGCTAGCAAAGGCCTATGGTCATCCCATTGCATGAGCTAAGTATGAATGGTTGTAATTTATCTTGCTTTTCCTGGGCTAAGCATCATGCTACTCTTGGTAAACCACTACTGCTACCTGAGCAAACTAGCTCAGAGCCGGTTCTACGGTCATATCTATGTTACTGTGCCATCTGCGACCTACACCAAACCTCCCCTTGGCTGCCATCCAGGGCCCTCGCCAGCTTTGCAGATGCTCGAGCACCCCAGTGGCTGCAAGATGGGAGTTTAAATAAAACAGAGCACTGATGTGGAGATGAAATTAATTAAAGTTCCTGCTATTAAATTACTGTCACTAAGGGAAAACTTTTATTTTGCTTGTAAGATGACAATGTTTCGTGGGGGGTGGTGGTGGTGGTGAAGGGCTCAAGCTTTGAAACACTTTATCAGGTTTATTTATAATAAGTAACAGTCACATCATTTTTCTTGTGATGTTAGTAGAATATAGAGCTTTGGCTCTCTACATTTTGATAAGAGAATTGCTATGAAAAATCTGCTCTTGTGAACTCCTAGGTTGCACCGGAGTCCTATCCATTTTTAAAGCCTCATACCCTGACGGCTTCCACAAATCAGCAGCTGAACACCTCAGTGGGGCAGCCGTTCTGTTACGTATTCATTTATCTCCAAAGATGTATGGGCAAAGCTACACACACCTTTCCAAGCATATATCAGCTGTGGGGTGGTGATGAGTGACTGTAGTGGCAGATAAACTGCTGTCTGGGGAGAAGAAAGGACCCTTTCCTGTGTTCTAGCCTTGTCCTGCTTTGGATGAAAAGCAAATTGCTTTGGCTTCATGTTTTTGAAGGTTTGCATGTTCCTTAGCTATGGATATACTGAGAAGCAGAGTAAATAAATGAGAAGTAAGGAAATATTTCAAAAAACCTGCTGGAATATGACATGGAATCCTAAGGGAGAGCTGCAGCCATTTGCACCCAGAGAGAAATGGGTCCACAATTTTCGCTGTGTGCCTGCTACCCACTGACCATCCTGCTGACGCTGGCAAACTTCTTTAGCTTGGCATTGCTAAACTAAATTGAACATCATCTTTCTGGAGGACTGGAGATGTCAAGGTGGAGGTGCTATGGTCAGGAAGTTTGTACAGCAACTGCCTATATGACTCCTAACTGCAGCCAGAACTATCATTGTCTCACTGTCAGAAGCATTAAATTAAAATAAAATGAATAAATAACCTCCTCTGCCCCCACAGTAGATACCTCCATTTTTGTTATATGAACTAGGAGAAGAAATGTACCTGGAGGGTACACGTAATTTATTTAGAAAAATAGGAAAGGCGAATGTCTGCAGATGATGAAAAAATTCCCCAGTCCTTGGGGTTATTTGATCTGCTAATTATCTATACTTCAGAGCCCATTATTCACACTTTTCTGCTTTCCTCCAAGAAATCTATTTGGCAGCTATATATNGTAGTTTTCTCTGAGATTAGCAGGAACAAAAGAGAAGAAAAATTCAAGTTGTAAACTATTAATAAAATGCAAACACACAACAATCTTCTTTGTCTGATGTTTCCCAGTAAGCAGACTGAGACAGAGATTTCTATTATGTCAATGGCTTGAATCACTGAAAAAAAATTAAGTTTTGCAAACTTGCCTTTGCCCAGCTAAACAACCAAGGGCGAACTGCAGCTTCGTTTGGAAGCATGTTTGGTGCGCACAGTGGTCGCGACTCATGTATATTAACAGCAGCAGGGTTTGGGATCTCCTGCACCTTGTTACTCTAATGCCAACCTATTCATCAGCATAAACACCACCCTGCACGCTCTCCTCTGGACAAAAAGTCAAACAAGGGGGGTCTTGGGAACTCAAATTTACTCCGGGCTTGGTTCAAAGCTTGCTGCGAAGATTTTCTTTGACTGAAATGGGCTGTAGAACTACCTAGAATGGCCCAGTACAGGTAGGAATCATCACCCAATCTGTGTCATGTTTTACACCCTGAATATTTTGTAGCGTCATGGAGAAGGTCACCTTTGTGATGCAAATCTGCTTGTGAAACAAGACTGTGCTACTTTCTGAGAGATAGCTCAAAGCCATCAAAGGGATTTACAAGGAGGGAGGTTTGCTGGCTGGAACAGAATGTTTTAAATAGGTTCCAGGTTCTTTTTTGTTGCATTGTTGGGCAGATTTCTTTTTGTCATTAATGAATTCATGTAGAGATGTCTTCTTCAGGATTGTAACATGACTACCCTAACTGTGCCTTGACTCTTTCTTATGGACATGGCTCTCAGTTCTCTGCTAGATACCTCCAGCCGTGACATGGCTGCAGCTATACTCCTGTATCCAAAGGAGAGGCAAGTCCCCTGGTGTCCTCTAGAAAGGCTAACAGTTCTGGCTGTGGTGTCATGCTCATGTGTCAGCTCACGGTGGAGATGGCAACTGGAGTAAATAAATGGTTGCATACGATAGTAAATAAATGGTTGCTGAGAGAGTTTGGTGTTTGAGGCATTGCCTCTTCCTTCTGTGGGCTTGTCCCTCCACATCTCTGCCCCTCCTTCTCCAAGTGCCATGGATCTGCAGTCATCCTTGGAATGCAGGAGCAGGAACTAGCTGAGAAATAGGCAAATTTACCTTACTTGGTGCCCACACCGTGAGTGCCTAGAGCAGGGGTGTCACTCGTCTTGCCCAGATTATATGTTGTAGGAGTGTGTTAAAAATTCATCAACTACTATTTGCTCTTGAAAAACACATGGATCTTCTATCAGCATAAACATTTCCAGTAGCACGTGGCCTTTATGATAGCTACAGGCCTTAAACAATATACATAGAGCTAGCACTGACCTTCAACAGACTGGATTTCACTCTCTGAGCTGGAAATAATTTTTTAAGATGGGATCTGTATTGCTGCTCTCTATACACCGGAAGATATATCTCACCCTGCTTGGATCTGTATTTTCTGGGTGCTTCAGAAGGCTCTGTTTAAAATTGTGAACTGTGGAGGCAGATGAGAACAGTAGTCTGGTGATATTCGCAGAGTACTTCATATCCCATGGCTGACAAGAGGGCTAATAGAGCTTTAGTCAGCTCTGGTTAGACAGTTGTGTGACATTTTCAGTCCATCTCTGCCTTCAGTACTGTCATTTTTTATGGCATGTCTTCTGCAGGACAGAAGACCAGTTAGACATGATTTGCAGAGGTATCAAGTAAGAACAAAAGAGACACATACATTCTGAGGGTCATGGAAAAAAATATTCCACAGCTAGAGGTGCTGGTCTGAGGTTATGAACACACGTGTAATGGATCATGCTGAAAGACCACAGTCCTAAAGGGTGCACTACAGATTGTAGATTTTTCTTCTTTTTATATGCTTTTTCTGAATATTCGTACTCTTTCAGGAACAGAGCTGTACGATGGGGGTATATGTAGCTTCCTGTGGGGTAGGTCTGTCATCTCCCAAGGTATCAAATCTGTCAAGGTTCCGACTAATGGCTCCAACAGCAAGCTGTCAGGCTACCGAGCAGATGTCCTTGTCAACCACATCTGTGGTGGATTGAATCTGGTGAGCTGCGTCATGTACCTCAGATATAAGCTGCAGCCAAGCAGTGTTCCAGCTTGGGGAGAGTGAGGCATTTACACACCAAAAGTAGGGAAGAACATGACTGAGTTTTCTTTGTTGCAAATGTGACTTTCCATATATCAGTGAACTGAGTGCGAGTCCATTGCAGTCTGGTTATTTCAAGAGCAGAACAGACAGCCAAAATATATGAGAGTCTCTCTGGGGTTTTCCAAGTCTGCCTACAGTTCATGCAGGGTGGAACAGGAGACGAAAGAAATGTTTTTACTCTAGATACTGATATTGTGTTGTTGTTGTTGTTGTTTTTTATTGTAGGTCAGAAAGTCACATTAGAGCTGTGCTAGGGACTAGCACTTTGCACAAGGTCATGATGTAGACCAGAGAAGAACTGATCCAGTTTGTCTCCAGTCAAGCCAGCTGGCCAGGGCATGTCAGCCTAGCTGAAACTCAGCTCACACCCTCTTAAAACAAGTGGGCAACCTCCAGCACTAACATAAACTGACCTTTCCATAAACCTGCTGTGCTGCTTTATATCAGTTGAGTCTCTAGCCCAATCATTTTTAAATGCCACTGTTTGCCAACCTTGCGTTCTTACTGCAAACCAACTGAGTGTATTGAGAGGAGGATAATTAGGGAGAACACAGTAATTAATACAGCAGATAATAACCCAGAGGTGTAATTTAGCTGCCTGACTTGCACTGAATTCCCTGGGATGGAGCAGGAGTGGAGGAGGAAAAGGCACCTGCTGAAGCCTCTCATAGCAGCTTTAGTTCTCTGCAGGAGGCAATCACACACTGAGCAAACAGAAGCCCCTGAGGTCTCTCCTGAGCTGCTAATGATTGCCTTGCAGGCAGTGATGGCATGTCAGTATTGATTATTTTGCTATTATAAACTCCTTCCTCTTGTCCCTTTTTGCCATGATCTGTCGGGTAAACACAAGAAATAAGTAAGAGCAGCTGAGGGTTGTGGTTATGAAGTGTCTGGAGGAGGGGAAGCACTGATTCAACTGGCAGTTAGTTCTTGTTCTAAGGAAGTGGCTACAGCTAAAAGAAAGTACAAAGGGACGCGGCGGCATATGGATCAAAACCATTCTTCAGGTCTGTGAGGGCTTTTCTACACTGACAAAAGAAGGGGCATTTTTTAATACTGGCTGCTCTCCTCAGTGCAGCTGTAAATGGCAAAGTATTTCCCATCACTTAGTCCAGAGCCAGCATTAATTTCATGCAGTGTGAGGTCTTTTGTTCCCTACAGTTTTTGCCCCACCTCTAGTTAGACTGCACTGTATTTACTTATAGGTTTGCTTGGGTAACGCAGTCATTGATATGGTCCTGTGCCTAGGGTTTTTGTTAAAGCAAGCAGCTATTGAAAATCCACAGAACTGTGTTTTCCTACTCCAAATACTCTCAGGAGTTTGGGGGAACTGGCATGCTTCTGCTTGCATAAATGAAGCTGTTGTTAAACATGTGCCAATGTAAGGTCATGGTTTTTCTCCTGTTCTACCCCCCCCACCCCGCCCCGCATGTGGTATTTGGGCTGTCATTTCCTAAAACTTGTTCCCTGCGTGATAAATGAACATGTTTTATTCAGGACATTGGAGTGCACTTGAGAGACCTGAGCAGCTCGACTGACCTCAGTGAACTTGAACAAGTGTTTTCTCTCCCTGGGTCTGTTCCTTCCCAGTTGTTTAAAGCCAAATAATTGTCACTGATAACTATTACCAGCTGTTGATCTTTGGACCTGTCCTTCCATGTGTCATGACACTAGGGGTGGGCACATCTTACCCTATCTCTGTGTAGGAGTTGGATATCTAGTCTATATTAGTTGGCTTCAAAGAATGATTTAGTCCATCCCAAAGTAGCTGTCTAAAGTATGCATGGTTAATCATTTTCCTGACTTGCCCTTTCTCTCTCTGCTGACTATGGTGGAAGCCTGGATGGCTAATGAGGCTAGATATCTAATTATTAAGGAACTCCACCTATAAAGTCACTAAATGCAAATGTGGGAGTTTTTAAAACCTCTTCCTTTTCTCTTTATTGTGTGGTGTGTGGCTTCTGTTGTTATTTTTCTTTTTTGGTCTGTGTGTGAGATGCCTCTTCATTCAGGTGCATAGCTTTCCTGATGCAAAAGCATGGGGTTTTCTAGTAGAACATGATGGAGAAAAGGAATGGAGGAGGTTTGTGAGAGGAAACAGGCAATAGAAATCTATGAAAATGAACCTGATATTGTTATGTTATAAAGTGCCATCAGTGTTTAGCAGGGAAATAGGACAATAAAAATTGTGTCCTGCTAGGATAAGTAACCTTGTTTCTGCCTGATTAGTGCTATTTTTTTGCATGGAGAAGGTGGTTCGTGCTTGATTTGTCTGTAAGTGTATTATACCAACTCTTGTTGTCCTCTATGATGGTTATAAAAAGTAGAGATTTGTTTTTCTTTTTTTCTTTCTTGTTTTCCCTTTCCCTTCTGGCTGTCAGGGTGAATTTGTATCTTCTGGCAACGTTGGGGAGGTGGGAAAAATGTCAAAAAGAGGACATAAAATGCTTTTTAAAGTGAGCTGTTAGGAATTGGTTTGACATTTCTGACAAAGGGAAAGGTTACTGCACACAGCTTTTTAGCTCCTATCTTCTTATTCCTTTTCTTGTCAATCATAACTAGAACTAGAGACATTCCTCATTGTGACTGGCTTGTCCCATGCACACAGCTAACCTGGCAGCTAGGCTTGACTTGGCATGTAGGCACTAGCCACACTGACCAGGCTGTGTCTGGCATTTGGGTACATCTCTCTGGAGCGTCCCCTGGGCTTCTGGGAAGCAGGCTGGCTGGTTCAGAGGTAGTCCGGGTCTCTCTCCCCACTGTGTTTTCCCTTCTTTTTTTGCAGGAGTAAGAAATGTCTGCTCCTTTACTCTTGCGTCCCGCAACGAGACTTTGATCCTTAACTTTATTGAGTGACTTCCTCTAGAAATTTAAGATCACAGATTTGGAGCCGTTTGCATACCTAAAGAACCTTCACTGTTGACAACAGACCAATACCACTGTGCCAGAATTGGTACCCAGGGTTGTTTGGCCTGGCTCACTCTCTGGTCACCAGCTTGGGGAGAAGGATGGGGTGCAGATAGATACAGATATAAGCTTTGTATAGATACAGAGTTTAAAGGCAGCACACAAACAGGCCTGCCGAAACTAGTAGGAGATGTGTTCAGGAAGAGACTTACTGGTGAAAAAATTTGTCTTTTGAGTGCAAAAATGTTTCACTCTTGGTGCTTTAAACTGCAAATGAACTGAGCCTGAGACAAAGAAATCAACATATATGAACGAGTACTTTAACTAATAGGTGTTTACGTCGTGTTTGATTCCTGGATAACTCAGGAAGAGGAAAGAGTAAGAGTATTTGCCAGTTCAGTTCATTATGAAGAGCAATAACTAGCTCTAAATGGCTCTTTGTTTCTTCTCAAATCCTATTATAGGACTGGCTTGATTGCTTCAGTTTCCTGGTTTGTAAAATGAAAGAGTGAAGCACTTTCAATATTTTGGAAAAAAAATATGCAAATTTGATTGTTTTTCCCAAAGCAACTGAAAACGTAAACTTATTTGAGGAAACTCTCAAGTGTCTGTTCTTTAGCTGAGCATTAACATTTTCTGATGCAAGTGCAGCAAATAAGTTTCAGTAATTCTTTTTCTTCTGGCCAGTGCTTGCTTAGTATTTACATGTTTTTCATGTAGGTGGGAGGGTAGTAAACCTCCTTAGAGTTTTTCCCTCTTTTTCTGATTTGCATCTTTTGGTTTTGCCTTTTGTCTTTCTGGACTAAAACCAAAGGCAATGTTTCTAGAGGCCCAGAGAAGCCTCCAGTGGCAGAGCTTTTCTTGGCAGACAGAAGAGCACAATTGCAAAGCAGAAAAGAAGCGCCTTATTTAGCAAGCTGTTGTCACTCTCCGTGTTGATGAAACAATTAGCTGGAGATGATGCCCTGTTGCTATTCTGCTCTTTTAATAGCACCACAATGCTCCTTTGCCAGGACAAGCTTCTTTGTACCTTGAATAAACCAGGTGGAACCACACATGACTGTCTTCACACCAGACTCCCTCCAAGCCTCACTGAGGGAACATTTAGCTGGCAAAGGGGAGTATGTTCCTCATGCAGGAGGAAATCAATCTACCAACAAGAATACACTCTGCATGTTGAAGCAGTTTATGAAACTGGAGCAAAAGCCCTTCTAAAAATGGCTCCAGCAGCCAGAAGGAAGATAATGCTCAGACACTACCCTTACCCCCACATGCTGGTAGAAGCTGTGCGGTATGTTGGCTAGTGAGCACAGACGTGAGAGCTGCTCCGATCTGCACAAGAGTGACAGTTTTCCGTACCCCTGACGTCTGATATTAATTCATACATGGAGAATGATGAAAAGCTTCTCTGAAAAGTGGTGCTGCCACAGATCAGACCAATTCAAGCCACTGCTGGATTAGAGCTCTGTCCTTTATTTATTTCCTGGTGACTCTTCTCCACTGCTTCTTCTATAAGCAAATAGTGTTGTTTGCCAGGCTGCAAGCTGAGCTTGTTGTTAGATCTGCTGGAAATGCTGAGCAGTGGATGCCTCTTTACCTTCCATGCTGCTGCATATGGATTGGTTCCTGCAAGAGTTTCTAATAAACATTTTGACGGCCCTGTTTATTCAGCCACACAGGAAGGCGATCATAAAAAAAAAAAAAAAGAAACAAAAAAAAAGGAAGAAGAAAAAGAAAAAGGGATTAAAATTAACAGTGATCTCAGTTCCCTGTGTTTCAGTTAAACAACCTCATTAATCCTGTCTGCAGTGCATGTACTATATCTGTGCTCCCCTCTCTGACAGGTCCCCAAATCACATTCAATGCCATTCATTATGTGCAATGGAATAAAACATTTATTCAAAGTCATGTTTTATTCCAAGGAGAAAATCTATTTCTGTAAACTCCAGACATCTTTTTAACTGTTACCACTTCCCTCCCTGGCCCTGGGCCTCATGCCCAAGCAATGAGTCCTGCTGGTCTTACTGGAATCGTGCTACCATGAAGTGTGGCCCCAGTGGGATAGACACAAGCTTCACCATTATCTTGTGGTTGCAGATAACACAGCCTGGTTTCAAAAATGTCACAGTTCTGGAGTGTTCTTGGTGTTTCCTGTAATCCCTCTGCATGTCGTTGTGACAGGGACTGTATCAGCCTGTCTAAGGAGGGATACGTTATATTTTGCTGAAGTCCATAGGCGTTTTCTGTTTTAATTAGTGAGTTTTGTGTTAGCACTTGAATTGTGATTTAGGAATAGCAATAATGAAAATGCAGCACCCCTCTTCTGAAATGCCCCCTGTTCTGTGATCAGAGCACACTGTGACTGAGCCTATTTTCTAAATGAGGAACCTTTGGCCCAAAGGTGCATATGATTAGCTCAGGATTATTTAGCAGACAACAGGAGGCTCTAGCTCTTCTCTGCTTACTTGACCAAGCTGCCTTTTAACTCCTAGGAACTTAACTCAGCTGTTAAGTGTGTAGTTTGTGAAAATGAGTGTCTGCAGGTTTAACCTGTGCAGATAAAGCAGTGGTGCTCATTTCTAGCAGCCCTTTGCCACTGAAAGCCAGCCAAGACCTGAACCCATTTTAAGATATAACTTTGAGAGCTGAAGGCAGATGGGAGTGCAAACACATATGAAATCCACGTTTTGAACTTTGCAGCTGGTCCGCAGCCCACTTCACTTATTGACATGTTCAATAAATCAGCTTAGTAAAGGTGCAGGCCAAGGAAGATTCACTGGAGTTCAGTGACAGATTTGCTGTGTTCAGAGCCTACAAATCACCCATGGAGCCTTGTTACCCGCCTGTAGGTGCCACTCAGTGCTCTGCAGCGTGTGGTGCCTCTTGCCCTAGCACAAGGCAGATCTGCTTCACCATCTGCTTGCTTGTCTCTCTGGTAGGGAATGGCATTTTGTTTCTGCATCAATGGCTGTATGTAAAGGGAATGTCACAGAAGCCATGGCTACAACATGGCTATTTCAAAACAAGACTTTCTACAAACAGCAGGCCCAATATAGCCTAGATTTGTTTTCTCTTTCTCATCTAGGACCTAGCTATCCTCTTCTCACTTTGTCCCCCTGTGATGTGCCCACCACACAAGAGACGGTACCAAGCCATGGCAACCCACAGTGCTCAACCAACACCTGCTCTCAAAATAAGTAAGAGTGGAGTTTGACTCTGGCTCTCCACAAAACCCGTAAGAATGTTATAAACCTCTAGACTCTGAGCCCTGCATCAAATTTGGCTGAAAATGGCCAATGCATTTAGGAGTTATTAGGAGTGATAGTTTATGTGCTCTGTTAAGCCCTGTTTCCTAAGGAATCTGGGCTAAAATATTGCTCAGACCTCTGAAGACAGTTATGCCCAAGTGCACACACTACTTTAAATCAGGAAGCGTGAAAGCAAATTAAGGTTTTAAATCACCATAGGTCAATTACCAAGTGGCTACTGCAGCCTGCTATCTCTGCTGAACTACTGTGCAGGCATGAACATCTAAATCAGTGCTGTTTAACCCAGAGCACTCAAAACAGGACTTATTCAGTGCTGCTGAATCTCACAACTCTGCAATCATCTTGCTTTCAAATCACTGTAAGAACAATAAAAAAGAAACTCTGTGAGAAAGGTTCAAGTGTTCCTGTAGCTGTCAACCGTTCTCAGTCACCCAACAAGTAGACCCAAACTGTTGCTTCAGTTCCTAGGATGCAATGTATATTTTAATTCTTCCAGCATCTGTAATTCAGAATATTTTGAAAATATCTTTGCCACCTTTCATCCCAGCTGCTTTCATAACAGGAATTGCTTCTTTCTTGAAAACAAGCTGTCACTGGCCTGAACCAGGGTACTGGCCTGATCGTATTTAGGGTCCCACCTAAACTAGAGTTACAATGAAGTGAGAGTAGAAGTATGATTACCTGCCACCGGATTATGAAGCAGTTGAATTTCACAAGGCAGAAGGGACCTTAAATTTTTGTTCTTATAACCCCAAAGAGGAGAGTATGGCTTTGGGCTTTTCCACTGCAGAACATTGTTCATAGAACTAGCAATGCTCAATTTAGTTCCTAAATGGAAGAATCTATCCAAAATGAATATTGTCAGCAGTAAAAAAGCTAGCTTTTGGGAAGAAGATAGCACATACTGTAAAAAACACGACCCCACAAACAGAATTTTCCCCTATAGACTGATAATGACTCATTTCAATGTTGAAAGCGTAATTGAATTGCTCCTTGCAGCAATTAGGAAAGTCTGTTGATGTGCAACTACTTAATTGTGTTTTGATAGTGCGGACTCACTGTGGCAAGCTGAAAGCACCATTTTGCCTATGAAATTAGTTGGTCTTTGCTGCTTATTTTTTCCCAAACTCCATCCTGGACCAGAATTCACAAAGATGGGAAGATGGTGGGAATTTTGTGGAGACTACAGGCCGGAGTCTTTCTCATGCCTTTAAACTGATTGCCCCTGTCCATGCTGTTCAAGGTGAGGGTGGTTAGCAAAGAATTCTGGGTTAAACTGCTTGTGCTAATCCATTTGTTACATCTGAAGGGGATTTGGGAGCAATCACTTGTGCAGCTCTTGTTACACTTGGGCATCCTAAGAGAAAGGGATATGAGATATATCTGGGCAGAAAGTACCATCTGAAGATGACCTGGGTTCACTGTGTGGGTCAAAGCAGACAGTATGGCTAGAAGGGAAATAAAAGTATCATTATCTTCTGTCCATCCCCAGTGCCAAATGGATAAGCACTTTCAATAAGGCCCCTGGAAACTGATGCACATGTCTGGTTTGGATGCCTTAAGCAAAGGCACAAATCCTGGCAGGGCCAGATGTTAGAATAGCAAGGACAGAATTCACCTTGTTAGAGTGGCCTGGAGTTGCCACTCCAGTCCAGGCAAACTTGTGTTTAACAATTTTTCTGGTGTGTTCATCCCAAGAGGGAAAGTAAGAAAAAAGGTTGGTTGTTTCTCTGCTAAGGGGAGTCTCAGACACAATGAGAGCCACTGCCAGATGGTGTGCGGGACCCAGGGAATGAAAGCTGTGCCCAGGAACATCAGGATTCCTTGTTAAGAGATTGTGTAGGGAAAAGCCAGCACGTCTCTGCTGCTCTGGCTGCCTGCCATGTTTCGAAGCATGAGGCAGCTCTGTCTGGGCAGCTGGATCTGCTCGAGGACTGTGCCAATGACAAGGCAGCCAACTTGTGAGCATGAGAGGTGGTCAAGCTGTCAGAAAGCATCCCTTACTCAGAGCTGTTATGGAGGGGACACAGATGCAGACCTAGCTCCTTCACTCTGGCCAAGACCAGCACCCTGGGCAAACAGGCATCCCCTCCTGCCCATCAGCCTTTGTGATTTGATATGGGCAAGCTGATGAAGAACTTTGATCCTGGCATCCACTGTTTTGGGAAGGCTGCAGGTTTTTTTTTTTTTTTTAAATCTAGCATGCCTTCACTTTAGAGCTGCAAAATTTTTTTTTTTGAGATAAATGAGATAAAAACAATGCATTGTTGAAGAGAATAGACATTTCCTGTAGAAGTATTTTGTTTTCCTCACTGTGCTGTAGAAATCAATAACGCACCACGTCTAAGCATGGGAAGTAGCTGAGCACTCTCTCTCCTTCTTGATCTGGGAAAAAAAAAAAAAAAACGAAGAAAACTTCAGTGGATCCCAGACAGATTTGTGGTTTTCTTGCTGAAATGAATCCCTCTCTTCTCTTCCCTTCTGGTTCGTTTCTCTCTTCCTCTTTATTCCTCAAAATAGAACACAGAAAAAATAATCTCCCAACACAAAGGCTTTTTTATTTTTTATTTTTCTTAAAACAACAACAACAAACACCGAACTAATTCATTTTAACAATGTACCAATTCACCGTTTGGGAGTGAAAAATCTGAAATGGTTTGGTTTTAAACTGGTAAAATAAGTCCAGCTGGCATTTAATGAATTTTCTTTAGCTGAAGCCATTGCTGTCATAACCCTGAAGAGTCTCTGCTCCTGCAGCAGTGGAAGCAGCAGTAGGAATAAATTATTTACCTGCATAAAAATACTTACTCCAAATTCACCTGGTCTAATTCTAGGCCTTTGTATATTTTTGCCTCTGTTTGTAAAGGTAAGTATGCTATTGGTGTAGTTGGACAAAAAAAAAGAAGGATTTTTCTCTTTTGAACGGTATGAATGTGGCTTTGTCTGTTTCCAAACGTTGTCCACCCACTTTTAAGGAGCCCAACTTTGTTTCAGACAAAGATCTGAAATAAAATGTCATGCTTTGCCTTAGGAAGCTGTGTTGATTGATGGATAGTTTTCAAACTGTCAGGGAACCGTATGCTGGATGTTCACAGAGTGCTAGGAGTTACGTACCGCTACAGATGAGGAAACTGAGGCACAGATGGGGTTCCCCTCCCCAAAGTTGGGTGGCAGTGAGACCTGATTCCCTTCACTATGGCACCCTGTTGACTGAATCCTTTTGCAGTCTTTCCTTTTGCAACTATCACATGGACCAGATCTTACCTTTCACATGTGCTGTCAGCAGCACAGGGTCCAGGACATAGTCCTGAAACAGGCAATGAGCCCAAAAAGGAGGGAAAAAAAAAAAAAGGCTTCTGGAGCAGCAGGAATGGCAGCTGAGCAAGGTTCAGCAGGTCCAACCTGTGTCTCCCGCCCGTAGCACCCCGGTCCTTGCCCAGGTGTGCAGGTTTGGGCAGGAGGACCCCATTACAGCGGCAAGAGATGGTTCTCTTTGCATTGCTGAATCCCTGGTGGCACAGGTTAATTGAATGGACATATTTCATTAAACACAGCCTTCACCATCTGTTCCATCCCAATTATTAATGCAAAAAAAGAACATATTTCTCAATTTCAACAGTGGAGAAGGTGAGGGGAGTTATCAGTGGCTTGAAATCCTGTCATTTTTCCATAAGACAACCACACAACTGGGAAGTTTGATTCACTTCTTTGGCCCAGTCTCCTCAGCCACTCATTTCTCTCCCTGAAACAGCAGTTTGGGGACTTCTGCAGAGAGGTGTCCCCAGGGTTGTCACCTGGCAGGGGAGAGGGACAGGAGGGATGTATGCTCTGCTCACTCCTGGAACCAAGGCAATGCGGCAGGAGTTCCCTATGAGCTGTTGTGTTGTTGTTCCTTCCTTAGAGGTGACAGAAATCCTACGTGCATGCAATGCCGCATCCCCAGCTCTTCCTGAAGGAGAGCATCTTCCAATCTGAACTGAGGTACTGAGTAAAAGATCTCTTAGAATTTTATTGGAAATAATAGTTAATATACAGACAAGCAAAAGTTGCACTCTGAAATTAGAGAGCCGGTGGTGTAAATCACTGTTTCCGATCATGTCCTCCATCTCTGGCTAAGCACGTTTAGTTACCGCTCCAGCCGCTCACCTGGGGTGTTGGGAATCGGTGCCTATCAGCCGGGAGAGACAAGAGGTGGATGCCCAAGCAAATGCCTGATGTTGTCCTAGGAGATGATTGCCAAATCTGGAGGCAGGTTTGCTCTGACCTTTAGGAGGCAGAGCTGATTTGTTTTGTTGCTGTGCTGTGTTTTTGCTTTGCATTCCCATTAATCATTTTCATTCAAATGAAACCTGCAAGCGTGCAATGTACAGAACTCATTTCATCAGGCTTGTGTGTGCATGTTTGTGCGTCTTTAAAAAAATACCGCAGCCAATTCTGTTAAATTATTAGTCCTGTATTTCTCAAATTTACTGTCACCCTCAGGTAAAATTGCTGCTGCAACTAAATAAAACCTCTGAAAATGAATTCTAGCTCCTGACAGCCCTTAAGCCCTCGAGGCATTTAAATTCTGGATTTAGCGGCAGGATTATTACTTCAGTGCAGCAGTTAACCATGTCTTTAAGCAGAGTTGCCTGTAATAGTCAGTCCAGATTCCACAGCACTTTTACAATGGGGACAGGGAAATGGCCCCTTTTGTTACAGACTTTTAATGTAAGTGGTGGGATCAAGCATCCCTCACTGGTTAAAAGACCCACTGTAAAGCTGCAGCCCAAATTATTTTGCATCTGCCTCCTGCTGCATTGTGAATGTACCTCATTTCCCAACCCGGGCCTGTTTGGCAAAAATTTCCATGCGTTCCTCTGTTTGTTTGCTGGTGCTGTTGCTTTCCTAATGGCAGCAGCACTGCAGGAGGCTTCATTTTGCTCTCGCTGCTTTTTCATGGTTTAAAACTATCTTTATTGCTGAAGCCACCCTGTCCATCTGCGCCGGTTCAGGAGATGCTAGTGGGGCCTCGCGTGGCTCAGCTCACACGCCTGCGACTGTGGCCCCTGAGCCAGCAGTGCTGGGGTTGGCAGGAGGGGCTGGGGGCTGCTGAGTCACATCCTGCTCCCGGGTACCAGCTGGTCCTGGCCAGCAAACAGAGGGATGCTGGAGCAGGAAAGGAGGATGAAACAAGCCAAGAAAAGTGCCAGCAAGGATAGGGCTTTTTGTTCTTCATTCATGTGAATACTGTAGTAACAGCCCAGGCTATACCCTCTGCCTCTTCTTTTGAGACTTGCGTCTTGGGCTCCTGTCCTTTCGCAGACGCAGCATCAAAGCATTTCACCTGTTGTTGCACCGGAGAGGAGGGAGCACACCCCACAGATGGTGCCTGAGGCATGGTGGTGCGCCTGGGGAAGGAGATCCGTGCCTGGGGAGCCGGGGGCAGCACAGCTAGCCAGCAGGTGCTGTGCTGATTTACCACTGGAGATAAATACATCACGGGGACAAGCAGTGGAAAGAGTTATTGATAATATCTGAGGTCTTGGCGGGCAGTTCTGGGATCTAATGTTTAGCAGAAGGTCCCTAGTAGAAGAAGACAGGATTGAAATGTCACCATGCTCTTTGTTTTGTAGCTTCTCTGAAGATGATCTTAACTCTGCATTAGTCTTATTCCTGATGAAATCCCCTGTGTAAATGCTGACAAATTAATGAGCACTTGAACTCAGAGAGTTTCTGGCCAGCTTCTGGAGATCCCACCATCAGACAGGGTCAGTCACAATGTTTGAGCTATTCGAGGAATCAAAGGTCAGGATTATCCCCCTCCCCTTCCCCTTCCCACAGTTTTAAAGATTTCGTCAGTCTTTGGAAGAGGGAAGAACAAGGCTGGCTGCCCAGAGCCAGTCACATCAGCACAGAGCCCAAACAGATTTCTCTTGCTTGCTATTTGTGCCCAGCTCCTGATCAGTGCAGCTGCAAGACATTTATAAACAGACTTAAAATACATCTGTGCTAATTGCTGGCAACTTTGCATGAGGATCAAATCCTGAAGTA
The DNA here is from genome assembly GCA_013399475.1 of Chauna torquata. NCBI lineage: Eukaryota > Metazoa > Chordata > Aves > Anseriformes > Anhimidae > Chauna > Chauna torquata. The sequence goes on from VXAL01008568.1 coordinate 340,572, forward strand.
GACCAAAGTGATGATGATCCCCAAGCTTCTTAAAGATGCCTGTTGCTCAGCTCACAGGCAATCTTGGTCAAGTCCCTAATGGAGAACCCATAATTAAATAGTTAGCAGTAAGACACTGAATTACAAAAGCTGTGGGACTTTTGCTGGCTTGTCCCAGCCTGTTCCTTACCCAGCTTCCCAGAACTCCAGAACTGAGGAAGCAGAGGTAGATGGTGTAGGTTAGGCTGAGGGATGGAGCCAGCCCTGGTCCTGCTGGAGTTTTGAACGTGGGCTTTGCAGCAGCCCTGGTGATGCATCTGGTGTGGCTGAGATGAAGGCAGCAGCCCTCAGACTGGCACTGGGAGGAGGCAGATAACGCCAGGGGCGAGCAGGGGACTGCAGTGCTGCCTGTGCTCCGTGTGCCTTGGTGCTCTGCAAAGGTTTATGAGCTGGAAACCGGGACAGCAGGAGAGTCAGCCAGGATTCAGTGCAGTGTTCAAGCTAATTAGGCCTGGGGATCCTGTGCTGAGCAACGCTGAGTCCATGCACCCAGATGTCTCTACCCCTCACTCCACTGAGCCGCGTAATGGAGAGCTGACTGTTTGTGACAACTTAGGGCAGTGCTCTGGCTGGAAGGCCGGTGTAAATCAGATGGCATGATGAGAATAGTGAGGACATAACTGATGGGCTTAGCATTTTCTAGCTGGGAAAACACAAATGCCTAAGCATCGCAAATTTAAAATGAGCAAAAAGCATTCAGTCGCCTCCTCGGTGTGCTTGTGTACCCACTGACAGACACTAACACAATATTAGAGGCTAGCCAAAATAGCTTTTACAAGCCTGACGCACAGACCAGCGCTCACCCTTCTCTGCTTGCAGGCACATCTTGGGTCTAGTACAAAATGTGTGCGTACCTTAGGAGAAGGTATGCAGACTGCGTGCAAAACTGAAGAATAGTGTCCTGTTAATGTCTCACAGAGCCGAAACAGTCTTGTTGACTGTGGCCAGTTCGGTCCCATCCCTTGCACAGCGCCGAGCACGTCTGCCTGCCAGTTCTGGTCAAAGCTTCTGGGTGCCACTGTCAAAACAAACCTGTTTTCTGGCACTCATGTTTTAGATAAGGACGTTTGCCAGCTTCCATACAGAGCACATAGAGCAGGATGCAAAGTGTGTCTGTCACAGAGTGGAGCCATGCTGCCCAGGAGGACGGAGGGAGCTCTGGCACGTAGGACCTTCATGGCTGTTGGACAAGAGCTGGGTACAGCTGGCATAGTGCTCTGGGATGGGTTCAGAGTTTGCTGCTGCAGATCTGGGCTGCGATTACATTGTAGAGCTGAGAGTAATGGCTAATTAATCTGCTGAGTGATGGAGATAGGGGGCAAACCCACCCCTCCTGGGCCTAATTCCAGCCACAAGCACTATGAGGCCCTGCTCCATGCAAATGTGAAATTGTATGAATAACGTGCCACCAAATCGCTGGTCAGGACTGAAAAGCTGTGAGCAGCTTTCCCCTCCTCTCCCAGCAGGGTTAAACAGAAAAAAGGGTGATTTTTACCTTCCTGTCTTTCTTCCTCCTTTTCCAAGTTTGAAGTCCAGATAGCTGCCACAGAGGCAGTGAAATAAAAGGTTGTGTTCCTATGGCTGTATTCTTTTCCAGAGATGTGAATTGTGTGTGTGTGTGCACGTATGTGCACACATGTACATATGCAAATGATGCATTTTAATTATCCTCATAAATGATGAGGAACGTGCATCTGGGCATGACTATGAGCCAGGAACAATGCAGTTGCTCACCGTTGCTTTATCCCTTTTGACCCTAATTTGAATCCCTCCAAGCTGGATGGTTGCATCTGTCAGGGCGGCTGTACCTAACCTGCTGGGACCAAAAGCCTAATGCAGGGAAGCTCCGTGCCATCCGTCTCTGCCCACAGCCCGGCACTGCCTGGTGTTCTCCCAAGCCCTCCCTCATTGCTCCCACCCTCTCCTGCTTCATGCATTCAGTCTGTGTTTGCCCTTACTACTTGCAGCAGAGAGACTGAGAGCATGCAGCACTGTCCCCTGCCCATGCCTATGCCCACGCAGCCCAGCCGTAGTTCTCAGCTGCTGGCGGAAGGACTGGCGGCTGGGGCCAATGCAATAGGCAGGGATGTGCAGCAAAATGAGAAGGCTCTCGTTAATTCTGCTACCATCATTTCCCTACCATCATTTCCCCGGCATGCAGTGTGGTTGATGAACTTGTTAGTCATCAGGTGACAGCAAGACAGAAGGTCAGTTGTTGCTAACAATGACCAAGGAGCTTGACCTGCGTAGCATGAGTGTGCTGTTGAAGAGGGGCTCTGACGAAGTCTGGTCCTTTATATAGTTTTCATAGAATCATAGAATCCTAGAATGGTCTGAGTTAGAAGAGAGCTTAAAAACCATCTAGTTCCAACCCCCCTGCCATGGGCAGGGATGCCACCCACTAGATCAGGTTGCGCAGGGCCCCATCCAACTTAGCTTTGCTGCAAAACTTTCCATCCTGGAGCCTGCATCCTGCAGATTTTCCCAACCTAATCTGAAAAATGATCCCCCCCTTACAGCAAGTGTGTTTTCAGCAGTTAGTCACAGTCTGAGGCTCTGCAAGCTGCAGTTCTTCAGGTGGAAAGGAAGATGGAAGGGGATCAGGGTGAGGGGATGCTGTCTGTTTGTGAGGTGCAAATGGAGAGTTGGTTCCTTAACCCTGTTTCGAAGGGGTGTCTGCAGAGGTTTTTTACGAACAACTCCAGGCAAGTGCTCCCAGTGCTCAAAGGCAACTGGACACCCTGGAACTGCGTTAGGTGAGACGTTTGCAGAGACCTGATGCAACTGGGGGTGATTGTGCTGATACCCCAGCAGCAGCATCATATTGTATGCTTGTGATATCCGTATTAATAACTGTGAAATGAGCCTTAGACTCTGCTCTGCGCTTGCTCCTCACAATCCAGTCTATGTTTCTTCAACTTTGCCTGAGCTCAGAGCTTTTCTGCAACTGCTCGTCCCTTGCCTCCTTCCTTCCTCATTCTCCTGGCCCTCTCTCCGGAACAGAGCTATGGTCAGCATCTCCTCGCTCGGCAATGAGGAGCTGGATTCTGTGTTCCAGCCCTCCCTGCAGAGCTGCTCTTCACACTCAGCTCCTGCTGACGGGAATTAGAAAGGCCCAAACTGGAGCGTGTCCCCAGCAGAGGAAACACAACCCTGGGGTTTAACACAACCCACCCTAAGAACAGATTCTCCCCAGAGTCTCATCCAGCTTTCCAAGTGGCCACAGTTCATGCTTTCCACATGCTGGTGCTGCTGTGGGGATAATAACCCACCGCATCCTCACTCCTCCCCAGCAGCACAGGGATGGATTTTTTCTGGCTATTCGCAAGCAGCATATCAGTACCGACCTTGCCAGACCACATCCAAACAAAAGAGCAGTGGCTCCCCTCGCTCTCTGGTTATTTATTTATTTGGAGGCGAGTGGCAGGGATCCTGTCTGTATTTGGCTTCCAACTCGTGAGGCAGAAGTAGCAGAAGGTCTGCTCAGATGGGCACGGTGGGCAGATGGCTCGAGGTGACCCCCAGGGCAATGCCGACTAGAGAGCCGCTGGGATGCGGCCAAGCGGAGGTCTTCATAGGAGAGCAGAGCGTGGCACTGATGCGGGCGGCATGGGGCCCATCCACGGTGCACACCACAGAGGATTCACGCCTTCATAGCAGCTGTGGGGGGGATGCAGGAACCGTCTGGCCGGCACTGCTGCCCTCCTTGGCAGGAGGAGGTCTGGGAGCAGTGGCTCAAGCTGCTGGTAGCCCGTGAGTGGCTGCTGCTGCTTAGCGTGTGCTGGCTGGCTCAGTGCGCAAACTGGGCTGCAAAAGCCCCAAATATCTTAATGCTGGGTGAAAATCTGGGGTGGTTGTTCCCTCTGGAAGCTGGGGGACTGGCAGTGGCTGCATCATAGCAAAAGCTGTCTGGAATTGGTGTTGGGTGTTTTTTTCTCTTTAGCTTATATATAATTAATGCAGCAGCTTTTACAAAGTTAAGTTTTTCAGCTTGAGCCTTACCTTCTGCATCCAGATGCTGCAGTACAGCTGTGACTATAGTCCAACAAATTCTACCCTTATCCGCTTTGTCTTTCATATTAATGCTCATAATGAACCAGAGCTTCTTACCTTGCACGTGAAAAACAGTTCCAGCAAACCTAGATACAGAAGGTTATTTTGCAATAAGCAGGATAACCTATTGCTCAGTGTCATGGTGTCTGCTAACACTGCACTTGTTTAAAGTACATTTTGCAGTGAAAAGATGGCTCTGCGTGATGCAGAGAAAGTCCCATTTCCATCATTGTAGCTGACCAACAAGGACTGGGCTGGAATTTGAATTGAGAGGGAGCTCACTGGCTTTTACCACTTGTCTGCTATTTTTCAGGTAATCCTTTTCTTGCTTAAAAAGGCTTGTGATGGTTTTTTTTGGAAAGACACAGTATAAGGTCTGAGGAAAGAACAGTGGTTGAAAATACCTAATTGAGCTATAGGAAAATATAATTTATGCAAGGAAAAATGACTATCCTATCCAGTTTATTAACCCATGGCATGATTTTTTAATGACAGTGTTATAGGTTAATTAGTATGTGTGCTGTCCTTATGCCTACTAGAGTTATTCACAAGGGATCATGGGTCATGGTCTCATTAGGTGGGCCTCCCATAAAGACAGTCCTTCTGTAAGTGGTTTAATATCTGTGTGTGTGCATGGAAATTTTTTGCCCTTATCAGCAGAAAAAGTCAGAGACTAAAGGGGCCAGAAATGGAAATACTTTCAAGTGACACAAAACCTGCACACTATTGAAATTCTGATTGGGTGCTTAAGAGGAATTATTTTCTCTTATATCTTCCTACACATTGGATTTCTCAGCCTGGCTCAGGACTGAATTCAGGCACTGTGAGCTGCAAAACATTTATTTCCCTCTGAAAGACCCTGCTCCCTCTCCTAGCTCTTGTGTGTTAGAGGTAGCAGCCAGAATAGCAATGATCCACCTCCCTTTGAACAATCTCGGCATGGTGCGGTAGTAAAACTGGCTTAATGTTCTGTGGGCCTCTGCCTGCGCTGGCTGAACACAGCAAATATCAAAGGTAATGCAATGTTCGGGCTCAGTGTAGAGAGTAAAAAATGCGGAATGACCTTTTATTTGTGAAAGTGAACAGAAACAGGAAGCACATATGTCTGTAATCCAAGAGGCAGGGGAGTCTTGCCCCGGGTGAATCTCCTGGTACAGATCAGAAGGGAAGGCTGAGAAAAGCCCTGGTTTCTGTGCCTCATTCACTGTGAGTGTGTCACACACCCTTGACACATACATCCACTCTCTCTCTGTGCTTCCCTGTAGCTCAGAGTTGCCCTGTTCTCCAGAAGTAATGGGGTGGCTGGACGATCACAGCAGAAAATCTTGGTTTCTACTGGAGCTTCCAGACTGATGGTGGTCCCCACCATGACGGCGTGGGGAACTATGTGCCCTGTTGACTAGCATATTTGGTTCCCAGAGGGCTTCCCACATAAAGAGGTGGTTACTCCCACCTTGGATCACATATCTTTGAGAGAATTTGTAGCAACCCACACAGATAATTAAGGCAACTGTGCCTTGAAAGCTTCTGTGATTACATTTCTGAGACCAATGTCAGAGGGATAAGTGAGCACTGTCTAGAGGATGGCAGCGCATTCTCGTGAACCCCCTACCAACTGGGCTTCTGGAGAAGCCGAGGGTGGGTGAGCCTGGACAATCTGATCCCCCAGGTCTCATCTCTTCAGGGCAGGGATGAGGTTTACCTTGGAGTATGTCCATGTCCCCCAGCCATGCTCATGCTCTGCCTTTGCCAGGAACTGGGAGGCAACACCCAGCTGAATGTCACTGCATGATTTCTGGACTGCAGCTAGCTTGTATTTGGCTAGTCTCTGCAGGTGGAGTGAATCTGTAATGACTTTGCAGGCAGATGGTAAAAAAAAGCTTGGTTTACTGTTTATCCTGCTAGACTCAGGCTGGGGTAAAAAGCCATAAACGTCAAAGCTATATGTCAATTTGCTTTCCTTGGAACGGTGTAGACACTCCTGAAAGGGGAAAAAAATCACGGGGAAGTTCATTTAATTTTTTGAGTACTGCAGTCTGCTTTGTAAAAGATCTCTCAGGATGAAGAATCCATAAGGTTTATAAAAACCACTAGTAAAACCTGCTTTTTACTGTGGTTTTTCTGGGAAGGAATACTTCCCAAGTTGACAGAGACCATACCTGCATCTTGTTTTGAATCTTGAAAAGCAGATCGCAGGCAAGAGTAAAGAAAATAGTGACCACTTGGTTCTTGGAGAGAAGCCCACTTGCTTCATTAAAGAAAAGTTGTCACATGCTTGTTTCTTAAATCCTGCTAAATACCTGCTTAGCGGCATTATTGACAGGCTTTTCTCATGAACACTGAGCTGTTAAGCTGCTCCTAGTTTACAGCAAGAGGTTAAAGGATTTCTCAAAGCTCCCAATGAAAGCCTTACTAACTGGATTAACTGCTAACACGAATTTAGGCTTTGAGTCAGATTAACCCCAGTTGCTCAAAGTAGGTTACTCTTGTTCATCCCTGCTTCCCTTTTTCTTCTTTTTCCTCTCAGCTTTACCCTTTTTGTTTGTCAGGAATAAAGGAAATAAAATAATCTTCGGTGGTTGTGTTTCAGCAGGGGGACACCGCGTGCTCACAGGGCTGGGCAGAAGGAGGCTGCTGCTCCAGCATGTGAACTGTGAGTGAAACAGCAGCTTCACAGCACCAGAGACCTGAAGTTAATCTAATTTAGGCTGTACTTAAATGCGTATTTCTTCAGCATCTTAGGAGGACTTAAGCATCATCTGCTCTCCTGCTTTTGGCTGATTGTTTCTGCCATTGTTGTGGTTTCTGAGCTAGTGTATGCATTTGTAAGCCAGCTAGTCAAACTATCTAGTGCCTAACGTAGAGGCATTTCCCCCTCTCCTGTGTGTATTAGCATGCCTGTCCACAAGAAGTCTAGATCCCTCATGGAGGTGTGCATTCGGCAGCCCCACTCACTACTGTGTGAAGGCCACAGTCCTGAAGCTGGTTTCTCAAGTGAGGATCTGCTCCACCTCGTTTCACAGTAACTGCAGTGCAGGAAGCTCTTAGCAAATGCTGAAGGATGGCAGGGGAAAGCAGAGAGGTAGAATGGAAGGAGTAGGGGCACAGCAATGTGGTCTCTCTTGCCTGACCAAACTGGTGTATGAGTTGATTCCCAACCTAGAAGAGAGATCAAGCCAGCACTGTTGCTGTTTCTCCATCATCTTCTCACTGCACAATTCAGACCTCTCCATTATCTGTTTTCCCATCGCATGACGAGCCAGGCGATGGCCACATGATGGTTAGCACACCGGGGGCATGCCAGGGAGTCACAGTGCTGGGCTGCCCCTGGGGAGCAAGTCTTCTACCAGGGCCACTCGGAGCCCCCATCGGGGTGATGGCATGTCCCCAGGGACAGAGCTGTCTCTCTCATTTAGCTCTCTCTGTCTGCTGTGTTGGCTTGGGTCTAAGTCCAGCTGGCCCAGGACCTTGTTGCTAAACAGAGATCAAAATGTAAGAAACTCATGCCCAGTGTGTGCACCCCATTTAATAGCAGCTGATGGATTTATCACCCATGAGTGTGTCTAGTGCCCTGGCAGCAGCTGGGTTTCACAGTATCACTGAGTTCCTGTACTGTGCAAAAAGGGCTCTTTCTAAGCTTGCTGTCTGATGATCCCAGTGGGTTCTCAGAAGGTTTAGCAGTCCCTCTGCCCTTCTTTGGGCCCCTTGGGGTTTTATGCAAGTCTCTTGTTCTGCTCTGAGGCTATCCCCCTCAGAAACTGTTCCACCTCTGCTCATCTGAAAGCCATCAGCAGGATTGAGGTGATGCTGCTTTCTCATTTTCCCTGAACACTGATCAGCTCTCCTGTGCTTGTTTGGTCCTGGGCATTTCTTAATCTCACATCCTTTGACTCCCCCCCTGCCCAGCTGCCTTTATCCCAGTCTAATCCTTTTTTATCTGAATTGCTAGCCTTCATTTCTGGTTTCCCCTCCACCCTCCTTACCCCCACCACATGTGTCTCTAATCTCCCAGCCCTTCATCTCCCCTTCACCCCAGAGAGCAGCTCCTCCTCCCCTTCCCTCCAGCACATCAGGCTTCCTGCTCTCTCTCTGGTCTGCACCAAACCTCTCCCAGCTGCTCAGCATCAGCCTGATACTGGCTCATCATTGCCAGGTGATTCTCTCACAGATTTCCTTCACTGATTTCTTCCCAGCCCTCACTACACATCCCTTAGGGGAGCCTATGTCACCCGTTCTGTGCTTTCCATCAGCAAGAGCTGAGTTCCTCAAAGCAATCACTCCAGGTGTGTGACAGTTAATGCTGTCACCCAGGGGCACTGGTTCTCTGCAAGATCTCTCTCAAAGGTCTGAGCAAGCTCAGACACAGCCATGCTGAGCAGAAGCACATTTCTCTCTGCAGTGCTGGTGGACTTAGAGATACACTTGGGAGCCATCCGTATCCTGCCTATCCCCTTTGGACATCTGAACCATTATTTGTGGAGTTCCTTATGGTTTGACATTTGCCATTTTACAGCATGGGTCTGTCATATCCCTTTTATATCAGATGGTAAAAATAATGTTTCCTAGCCCTACGGCCTGCATTGAGACTGGCCAAAGAAAAGGGAGAGGGGAAAAAAATAAAACAAAAATCTATCAAGTAAGAAGACTGGAAGAAGGGAGTCAGTCACAGGGCATGAAGGAAGGTCACCCTCTCGGATTTAGTGCAGAGACTCAGAAGGGCTAAGGGTAGGTCCTCGGGAGTGTGGCAAGATGCTGCCATAGCTATTAACTTAGCACTTTCCTCTCTGGCTCTTCTCTGGGGTATAAATTCACCAGCCTTGTGGCAGGCATGAGAAGAGAGAAGTTGTAACCTGGTTCTTCCTTTTACTTCTTACAGATACTCCAGAGCTCTTCTGAGTTTTATGCAAACTGAAACAACCTGAAGTTTCTCCACCTTATTCTCTCTACTCCTTTAATTCCCTTGAGCCAAGGGAAGCAAAACCTTTGATGTAGTGACAAGACTTTGCTTCCTACTGCCTGACATTCAAGTGCCCCTTTACTGAAGATGTATGGGCTCTGCCTGGGGAAGAGCCATGACTTCAATCGCACAGCAGTCGGGAGGCCCCCTGCCCTCCCAATCTTCTTAAGGGGCTGTTTTTGAAGCTGCTCTGCATAGCAACTGTGGCATGAAAGCACTTGAGCGAGACTAAGTATTGGCCTTGATGGATTTCCTAGGTCTAATCCCAGGCGCATTATCACAGGATTGGTGTTACAAGGAGAATGATGAATTTTAATAGCAAATCAGAGACTTCCTGGTGGTCACGTTCTGTCTCTGAGGGAGGCACTGGGCAGAGCTACCAGCTGTGAGATCTGAAATGGGCTGTGGCCATCCCTCTGCCTCTGTAGGCAGCACAGAGTTGTGAGTCAAGCATTCACTTGCATAAGGAGATGTTGACCCATCCTCATACTCCCAGGACTCCTTTGTGCCCATAGGGCACGGCCTAATAGTTTCATCCTTGGAACAGGACTGACTGGCTTGTGGGGCCAAGTTCCTTTTAGTCTGCTCCCCCAAAGCTGATTTAAATTAGTGTTTTATATTAGAAACTTAGTCAGTTTGTGATATTTAATAGTTAAGAAATGTCTGCCAGGTATTATTGGTTTGTTTTTTCGGCATGTAATGGCCGGGGTAGCAAGCACTAATAGATGGTTCTCTCTGACCATTTTCAGCAGTCACCTTGCCTACTTCTTGCTGACACAGTTCTTACAGTAATTAATGAGTTGGCACATTACTAGGAGCCTTGTCAATGAATTAATCTCTGCTCAGAGGGAACAGCTGAACACAGGTTCCTCTTGTTGTCTCTGGCAAACAGGAGAGATGGAGAGCCTGCAGGCAGGTGGGGAGGGAGTCCCATGTGTAAGGAATCCCTGCTTAAGGGGTGGCTGAAATTAGGTGTATTTCATATGCTTTGTGTATGTCGGTTTTCATCCTCTGAGTTTTCAAGTGTCCAATTAAAGTTTCTGAGAGGGGTTATTTTGCCCAGCGAGGGAGTGCAGTTAGTTATTAACTTGATGCTACAGGAGCAGAGAAGAGATTCAGCTCCATCAGTTATGTGAAGACATCTATGTGGAAGCATTTTGTCCAAGCAAGAGAATAAAGGTGAGCTCTAGAAGGACAATCAGCTCCAGGGGCTTGTCCTTGATAAATTGTATTTCATGTTTGGTCACACTCTGGGCCAGAGGCTGGAAGTGAAACAATGAGGTGAAACAGTACGTCTCTGCAGGGCTCCAAACATATGCTTTCTCACCACCTATGAACAGGTATCCTTGAAGGCAGCAAAGGAACATACTCTTTCTCCTCCCAAGCTCATCAGATTGTAGGGAGCCCTGTGGCCTCACACTGCCATCCTTCTCTTCTGTATCCCTCATAAAGCTCAGAGACTCAGCAACCTGAAAGAGCCTCTCAGGGCAGCTCCTGACTTAACTCTCCAGAAGGATCACACATCATGCAGCTGACCTCGTGCTGCTCCCATTCTGCAATATTTTTTTAGATGTTGATTGAAGCCACTCAATGAATTTCATTAAGGGGTAGGGAAGGATGAATGGGTCTCTGAAGTTGCCTCCAGTGTGAGCAAAGCAGAAAACATGGACGTGAAGAACTTGTGGCTAAAAACAAAGAGCTCTGCCTTGAAATTTTACTGAGGTCTGAGTCTCTGTGGCTTTCCTGGAGCTGTCTCCTGGTAAGTGCATCAGTGGATCATCATAAATCCTGTTATATGTTCACAGAGAAGTCTCTGCTCCTCCAGTCTGACTTTCCTAAAGGAGAAGGTTTGGCACTTCTACAGTAGAGGTGGAAATGAGTCAATAGTGCGGGCCAGGGGGGCAAGCCCAGGATTTGATACTACTTCTCTGTGGACAGTGTTTTCAACCTAGTACTTGAAAAGCTGTCAAGGGAGGGAGAGGAACAGCTTCTGAGAAGAAGCCAGCTCTGTATTAGAGTGTATTTTGGTTTTATATTGATAAATAGGAACCAATGAATTCAAATGTTAAATTGAATTATTTGTTTATTCTTTGTAAAGTTTAAAGTAACTCCAAAACATCCAGTGCTTGCTCTGTGGTTGTGGATCGCCTGGGCAGAAGGCTATTTAAACTTTTAAGTTTAGGTACTGTTATGTGATTTAGACGGAGTGCTCAGCTAATAACCCGGTTATGTAGTGAATGTTGTATTAGAAGATCCAGGGCTGCTTGTACTGGTCCCAGTATTGTCCTAAAGTAACTCATGCCTCCGTTAGGAAAGAAAATGGCATCTTTGCTTGAGGAACAAGGTGGTCCGTGAGACCTAAGAAGCAGGTGTTTCCTTACAGTGGCTGGGAGTGATTTAGTATTTACTTGCTCTTTCCTCTCTACTTGCTAGTCCCAACAAGCCCTGGGGAAAAATCTTAAGGCTATAGGATACCTCTGCTTATTTGATTGTCCAGGAGGCTGGGAGATGCTCTAAACCAAAGTCAAACCCATCCACAGGTAATGAGGAGACCAGCTTATGCAAGGAAAGGTTGAAAGCCAGCTACAGTTCTACTCTGAAGCCACTAGGTTGTCAAGAGATAAGTCTGATTATTGCCTGCCTGTGGGATACTTGCTCTCCCCAGGACTGTGCATGTTTCACTTTCACTGTTGCTAAGGTCATCTCAGTGATAAAAACAAAAGAAAAGCAGCATGACTGGTTTTCATAAAAATATATTTCCCTCTTAAGCTGACGAGGGATTCCCCCAGGCTTTTTCTTTTCTAAAATCATCCAGGTGCATCAGAGCATTTCCAAGTCAATTTGCCATCATTTCAAGAACTGACTGCCTGAGTAACAGAGAGGACAGTGCTATTGGGTGCTAGCCCTTTCATGTACAGGTTTGTTTTACCCAGCTCCAACCCACAGTATCAGAAGGATTTTCACAGTGTTCCTCCAGGTTCAGTGGTTTAAATTGAGCTGTATTCTGCACAGATTTTTCAGTTATACTTTTATTAACATAGAATTACATTAAAATGTCAGCTGGAAGAACACATGAATGCTGCACTTATACCTAAGGACATTATTATGGTCAGTGATGCAGCTAACACACACATGTCCAGTCCAGCATGGATACAGTGACTGTCTTGCTCTATTGAACTGCTAAACAATTTTTGGTTCACTTAAGTGCTTAGAAACTGCAATGATAAACAGACCAGAAATTTTTACAGAGAGCTGAAATGTTTACCTTACCTCTGCCTTGATATTGCAGAATCCCTAGAGGTTTATCATAAAATATTCTCGTTCTCCCAAAGAAAAAGGTAGACACAGCCCAGTTTAATGGTTGAATGAAGTTCCTCTAGTGCATTGCCTTCTCTCTGAGAATATTCACACCACTTGGTGTTACCCAGCTAATTTAGTTGGTGAAGCTGGTTTATGGCAAGAGAGAGGCTCCCTCTGTAGTTCTGAGTGTGAGAGAGGTGTTTCCAGAGGAAAACTGAGCTGGGAGGTGGCTCAGCTCTTTCAGATAAATCTTTCTACAAAGATTTGTTGTGTGGCTGCAAGTTCACAAACCAAGCTTCATCTTTGGGGAAGGGAGGAAGGAAGCTTGCCAAAAAAAAACAAAAACAAACAAACAAAAAACAATATGAGCCAATAAAATAAAAATGTTCAGGCATCTCTCATGCTAGAAATCACATTGCATTGCCACTAGCACTAAATAAGCTTTTTTAGGTTAGAAAAGGCTATAGCTGGTTCCTTCTGTTGTATCATGCAGCAAGGAATTCCAGTGGTTATTTATACTTAATTAAAAAAAAAGTGTTTTCTTGATAGGTCTTCTAAGCAAGTTCTGTTTTAATTATACTGATTGTCCCAAACTGCTTTCTGAAACTAAAAAAGCAAAAGTGCCAGAAATGATACTTTATGACCACACGTGCTATATCATCCCATTCATTTTACTGAATTTTATTCAGTAGCCATCAGCTTTTGTCTTTTGTCCATGGAGAAAACTCTTTATTATCCTTACAGTCCTTTTTGAAACTGTGTTCATTTTTTTTTTACCATTTACTTTTGATCCTGAGGTCACAGCACTCACCAAGGAAATGACTCTTGGTCATTTAGTGCACTTTAGTGCATAACATGGGCACATTTTCTGTATCCCAATATTTTGACTCTGAGGCAAACATTTAAGCACCACAGATGCTCTGAGCAGATGCGTCACAGTGTTTGATCATGCTGAGCTGATTGAAATGATCTGTGTGTTCTCAGGCTTCCTTCCCCTCACCAAACATTAACGTTTATATCCTTTTGGGCAAATTATTCCAATCAGTACCAGAACTGGAACTGATACCAATAGCGGAACCAATACCTATCTGGGTACCAGTACCAACGCTGGATGTGATACCAGAAGCAACATCAGAAATAATACTGAAACTGGAAAGCAAGGCTAGCAAACTCATCTCTGCGTTGTTACAGCATAGGGACAACTTGTTCGTGTCACTGATAACAGAGAATTGACCAAACAGAGGAAATGAAAGAAAAGGCAGTGTGACTTCGCCTGCCTGAACGACACCTGTGTTGGATGCACCCGGAGACTGACATAAACATGATAATGGGATGCCCCCAGAAATGCTGAGAAAGAGCAATACAAGTCTGAGTCCTGACAGTAGCCCTGGAGGCAGAACAGTGGATCATGTTTCAAACAGTTTTTTTGGGCTCTGATGAGCACATACAATAGAAACTTTCATTATTAGGGGAGAAGGGTGGATATGGCAAAAGGAGGACAGAGAGGAAACTTCTTTCCTCCAAGGAAGTCCTTGAAGATGTGACTGTTGCCTTTGATTTCAGAAGAAGGTTTGTAAGGACCAGATGATGTTTAGAGGAGATGAGAAGCTTTGACAAGTTTTTGTTTGTTTTGGGCTAAACCTTCCTTCCTACTTCCTCTTCCCATTCCCTCATCCATGTGGCCATGCACAAGACCTCCTCCCTGCTCTGTATTCTCTTCTATGGGTAGGAGCCTCAAAGACTCAGGGATTGTCAGAGACTGTAATGAAAGCAGATCATTTTTCCACAGCTTTTAAGTCTGGTTTCAGCTCTTCTGCTAAAACATAAAAAGGCACAGCAGAGCTTTGCAATACTATCAAAGAAGAGGGGAGACAGTCTTTTTTTTTTTTTTTCCTATTTTCAGGGCTTTACAGCTGACTCCAACAGGTGCCCCATTCCTAGCTGTAAAGGGTCTTCAATCAAATCAAAATGGAATCAGCCGACATCCCCCTCCGACGCTGTTTTTGTTTGTTTGTTTTTTAGATAAAAGGGCTGCCTCTCATAGCACCATGGGAATCCTGTTAAAAAAGGACCCCCAACAATGATGCTCCTTAAACTAGGCCACTAATCTTGCACCAGGGAGTTGCTAGTGAGTTAGTGAAGCTAGCTTGACATTGCCTTCCCCAGGTTCTTCCCCTAAGAAACATAAATTGGAAATCTGAAAGGGGATGCTATTAATGGGTCAAAAATGTGCAAATGGGGACACTGTAGATGGGATAGCAGAGCTATGGATGGTCCTTTTCCTTTTTTTTTAGCTCTCAGCCTTGCTTCTAGTCAGATTCTCTTGGTTTGGCTCAAATCTGCTGGTGTGACGCTCTAAAAAAAGTTCCATGGCCTGAGATTAACTCCACATAACCTTAGCCATCACAAAGACAGGTGTAAATAAGTAATCTGGGGAGAAATTCAGGTGCTACACTACTAATGCTACTATGGATTCCCAAGGGTATCTGAGACATCCACATAAGATTTCCTCGAGACCCAGCACTTTCGGAAGTCAAGTGGGAGACCCTCAATTATGTGAAGTGGTACCAAAGGCCTGCGCTTAGGAACCTGCATCAATCCCATAAATTGTCCTTGGAGGCATCTAGAATATCCAAGGACAGTTCAGTCCATCCAAAGATACCTGTAGATAGCTGAAGTGTGAAGGGTTTGAGAGAAAACTCCAAACCTGTATGATATTGTTCTTGGATTTTCATGTTATTGCAAGTTTTCAACTCAGTCCTCGTGTAGGGTAGACCTAGTACATTCTAACCGTGGGCTGTGAACCTACTGGTGAACTGCTGCAAGTGGGAAAGATCATGCAAAACAGGGAGTGTAACTGTGTTGTGCTAAGGAGAAAAACTTGGGCGCTTTCAAAATCATAAAGGGAAAGGGAAAGAAACACAGAAACATCGCATTCACTTTTAATTGTGTAGATGTAGTCACATGGTAAAATAAATGAAGAGGCAAGATTTTAATTCCCCCAGTTATTCAGGACATGTTTTCACCCTAATATGTTGTGATTCAGATTTCCTATGAAACCTCAGGCTGCAGGAGAAAAGAATCTGTTTTATTATGTTTTTCTTTCAAATTTCCTTGCTCCCAGCTGTAAACACCTGGAAATCCAAGCAGCATCAGCAAAGCATGATGCAGTCTTCATGCTCAACAGAACATAAGAGAAGCTGACTGAAGATTGGGTTGACTGGACCACAGCAGCCCCAGCACATTTAACTTCAAGATAAGGTCAAATGCTTTGTCAGCACCTCTGCATGCTGTAAGCTGTAATATGGATGGACTAGCTGGCAGTAGTGATTCTTGAAAGCTTGCTACATGGAAGCAACATCGCTGCCCCATGTGGTCTGGATGTCATGCTCATGCTAGTTAGTCCATGACCAGTGCTCCCATTCTTCCTAGTCCCATAGATAAGCTGGTGTTTCATTCAGAGGTGTGACAAAAGGCATTAAAGGCAGGTTGTGTTTTCTGTTTGTTTTGTTTGTTTTATCTCATGGAATTCCTTTGTTTTGTGGGTTGCATTTCAACTCCAAATTTTATCTGGATTCAGCCTTGCAGGGGTTTCATTAGATCTATGGAAACAATTGAACACTACAAAATATAGAGGCAGAATGGAGATCAGCTTTACAGTCGCATTTGACCTACAGGACTGAGCCAACATATTCTTAGTAGTTCAAGCTATGGGTATCATAGAGTTCTCACACAGGACAGGCTTGTTGGCTCTTCTTCTCAGTGTACACGATAAAGATATATTTATTTTAGAAAAACACTTAGCCAGAAGGAACACAACGTGTAGTGAGAGATAAATTATGCAGATAATGTTCTATTATGCACACAGAGTAGAAAGTACAAGGGACATGAATTTCCCCAGGGAGACACCTCTGAGAGGGGAGGCTGGGACAACACAGAAAAATAAAATATAAAATAAAGAAGAAGAGGAAGAAGAAAATGAATTCGATGTAGTCAGTTCTGGCAGATTTTGCTTGAAGGAGGAGGAAGACTGAATGAGCAAAAAATTGTACTGGGGGGCAATTACTTCTAAAGAAATGACTGTATAGTGGCTGTGTCACTTATCAAGGTCACTACTCCAACTCATGAGGACAGTGCTTTGACCCTGCAGGTATTTATGAGGCTTGGAGTGGGTGACTGAAAAGTGTGAAAAGAATCAATGTAGAAAACAACTGGCAGCATCTCTTCCCTCCAGCCTTTCCCTTTGCTCTAGGCAGGGAATGCACTGGCTTTTTTAGCTTTGATCTGTGCTACATGGCCTGTTGAGGCCTGGCAGTATCCATTCCTGTGGATAGTGCAGCAAAGCAAGATCACCTACAGCAGACAAAGCAGCCCCGGTTTTATCAGAAATGGGCACAAAAGCCCAGCCTAGGATGGAGTAATAATTGTACTTGAGCAGAAGAACATGGAGAGAGTCAAAGTGGGCAATAACACTTCATCAGGAACAACAAGAAGAGGGCAAGAAGGTGTTTCTCTAAAGTCTCTCTTTCTGTACCTTTTAACAGCAGGTCTCAAAACTGGCATTTTGAATCAGCCCCTGCTACTGCTCACACTGATGCTCAGTTCCACCGCACCGTTCCTTCTGATATGTTTGTGCTTCTCCTTCACAGTGCACCGCGCTGAATTGTGCTTAAGTGAGCAAATTAAGGGAATAAGGTAGGTTACTTTGTTTTTCTCCAGACCTTGAGATAGGTCCATAAGGTGGAAGTCTGCTCCTGTGACTCAGTGCACGCAGGTTTTCCTCAATGTGTTCAGCCTCAGACTTTCTGACCCAGCTTTTGCGGTGCTTGAGATGAGGCACTGAAGGGATGCAATATTTCACAGGGTATACTGCAACCATTGGCAGAAGTGTAATTGGCTCTTCCCATGTGGCTGTCATCACAAGCTTCATTACAGATAAAAAATGAGATACAAATTCAAGTGCTGGAACCCCTTTGGCTATACCTTCACGTATTTTTTGAGGTGATCACCATGTTATATACTGACCTCATACAAACAGCCACTGTAAGAATCACTCCCATTCTCTGTGCTTACCATGCTACACCTCCACATTAAGAAAATAAGCTTATCCGTCTTTTGAGTTTGTGTAGACACCTACAGGGTCAGGGACTTTTCAGTTTTTGTTTTTCCTGTTTTCCTCAGTGTGTGATTGGCCCAACAATTCCTGTTTTGATTGCTATGCACCAGGCATTAGTCACAACTGGAGGCTGGACTAATTTGCTGATGTCGTACTGAGAATTCTGTCTCCTGGAGACCTAGCTGGTGTGATCAGAAGAACTCACAACTGATGTTGTACCAAAGGTTCATTCAGGCAAGTGGTTCTCTGTTTATTTTGATGCAGGTCATTGCTGTTCCTTTTTCCTTGTCAAGTCCACCACCTCACTTGCTATTTACGTCTTTTTTCCTCTGTCTTTTGAGTTGCTGACTCCTTGCCCTCAGATCTGGGATGCTATCATGCCTTTCACAGCATGAGCACCACGGATTTTAGAACATATGAGAAGAGGGTCCAACATTTTCCTTGTAGCTAATATGTCATACCTTGCTTTCCTTTTCTGCTACCTCCTTCTCACAACAGCTGCACCTTGGAGACAAAACAAAGAAACAAGTCCAGGTAGCTTGCTTTCTGCTTACCCTCTCTTCATCTCATGTCAGAGATATTGTCAGTGGTTGCATGTGGTCTGTTGTTTTTTGTAGCTACTGATAGTTCCACCATCTGTGAATTTGTCTAATCCCAATAGAAGTTATTGGCCTTGACTTAAAATTATTCCCTATCCCCTTTGTTACAGCTGCTCGCAAAGCTGCTGTTCTGATGGATTTTGTTGGGTCTGAGTTTGATAGCTCACTTATGACAAAGGCCAGCAGTCTGTTAAAACAGTATCATCTCTACATTTAATCCTTCTCTACCTCCCAGCTCTCATTTAATCTAAGCATTAACTATCATTCATAATGTTGCAAAAAGCAGTTACTGTTCGCAATATTAGGAGGAAAAAAGACATAGGAAATAATGGATAGAAAAGGTAAATACTGAACATCAGCATCTCTAGTTGTGGTGTATTAGTAAAGGATAAAATAACTGTTATCTCATGCCCTCCTACTGGAAAAGAGCTTGCCCTTCTTGACGAAGTAGCATATGTGATGGTGAATGTCTGTCTATCATCATTGTCCTATCTGTCAACTCACAGATTTTCCTGCCTTTGTGCTGTTATTTACAAGTAAAATGTCTCCAGTTTTTATTCTTGGCTTTTCCTTGTACTGTGTAAGCATATCTTCTAAAGTACTGCTAAATGACAGAAGAAAACAGCTGGTGCCCTCAGGGTAAACCTTTTAAAACAAAGCCCTACTCTGACAAAATTCTGCCTTGTCAGCAAACTGTTGTGCATATTTCTTTCATTGTTTTGCAAATTGCAATTGCAAAGCGCTTTTGCATTTAAACAGGATCTCTCTGACCTAAGAGATAGTAAGAATTATATTAGAGAGGGCACAATAACTCAGTGCTCTGACCTACCCTAAATAGCTGGACTCGTTTCACTTGGGCAAATTATATATTTATAACAACCCATTATGTCATCAGAATACCTCTGCAGAGATGCTGCAGCTCCTACTTATATGAATATTCTTTTGAAAGGCTAATCAGAAGAGATATATCATCAAGATTATGCACTTTAAAAATACAGTTCTAGACAGCACTGTCCAAAATGGGTAGCAAAAATTAATCAGTTCCATATAGATCCTTCCTTCTCACCAGTTCTCCATGATCTTAGCTCGGATCAAAGCTTAGGTTGGAGAGATGAATTTTGCACCAGAGTATGAAAATCAAAAATTGTTCTTCAGGTCATATAAAATTGATGCTCATGAGCTGCCTTACTTAATGAAAGCAGTAGGATGCACTTGAGGATTTCAGCTTAAGAGCCTTCTTTAAGCACCTTCCACAGGCCCTTCCTGCCTTTGCTTGCCCATACGTAGCTAACAGGGGCTACGTAAGAACTCATTTAAGTTCTTCATAAGTAGTCATTCTCATTTAAGTAGTCTTTATGCTACAGGGACTACCTGGTGGTCTCGTAAGTGTCCAGAAGATGAACCAAATAGAAGATTTTGAAAATAAAATCAGCTCCATGTGCTACAGCCAGAGAAAGCAAGTGCAATGCACAGTAGTTGCTGTGCTGAGTTACCCCCATCTCTTCCCACTTCCAGCCCAGCAAAGAATTTCAGCTGGCTGGAAGCAGAGGCTCAAGGACAGTGTACTGTATCATGAGACAAGTAGATCCAGTGCAACCCATCTTGTTGGGTGAAGACAGGAGGTTGTAGAAACAGCGTATTGCACATAACTTAACAAAGAATGTTAATTTCCATGAGGGTTTGTTCAGAACCTTTCATGGCTGTTGAGATAAAATGTAAGTCAAGCAAACAGGTGACTTGTAAGAAAATAAAATGTTTTTTGAATCAGAGGTGCCTCTCAGTGCTTGTCAAGGGAAATGCCTGGTGATGCATTCCCGAGTGGCACAGCAAGTGTAGGCATGGTTGTGTTTATAGCATCAGCTCTAGAATGAGATAAACAATATATGTTGAAGTGGTCAGGCAGGAGCATGTGTGCTAATGTGTCTGCATGCTAAATATCCTCTGATCTTGCAGTCAGTATGTGAGGAAGCTCCCCTTGAGTGGGATTTCTGTCTGGAGAAGGTACATCTGCTGTGAAACATATTTATTTTGTCTGTCCACGTAGTCAAATGCTCAGGCTGGGGCTCTAGTGATGGGGCTGGAACCGTTGCTGTTTTGAATCTGGCTACTTTGTACTTTTAGAAAGCAAGGGGAAAAGTAGCTTTAATTCTGGTGTGTGTTTTTTTTTTGTTTGTTGTTTGTTTGTTTCCCCCCTAGAACCATTTTTCCATGATCAAGTTTGTAACCAGAGCCCAGTGTTTCTAAGTTATCAAAGGAAATCTGGAAGAACAGTGTGGTGCAAAATCTTACCTTTCCATACTGCTCCCTTCTAACAGACTTCAGTGGCTCATTATACATTAGAAGCATCAATCATTAGGATAAAATTAACTAGGTTCCTCTGTCTGCTTAGGATATGCGTATGGCACTTCCTGAACTTCAGTTATTTTTTGTGAAATTCTGCTAATGAAAAGCTGGTCATACAGGGTGATTTGTCCTTTTAAACCTATGGCACAGGGATGACATCACTGTGTTGCTTCCCACCTGCTGTCACTGAGGTCACTGTTCTGGCACAGAGCACAACAGCTGCAGAGATGAAGTGATAGCCCTGCTGTTGCTTCCTGGAGGGATGAACGTGGAAATAAGCATCAGGACAAGGAAATTGCCAGCCATTCTCCCTGTCCTGGCCACTTGAGTGTGGGAAAGGTTTGGCAGGTGGCTCCATCTTTTTCCATGGAGGGAGGCGGGATCTTTTTCTTCTGTCTGCTAAGCCTCTGCTCAGATAAAACTACCATAAAGTATTGTCACTGCTGATTCCTGACCTCACCCCAGTTGAGGTCTGGGCCTCATCCCACTCCACTGTCCTGTGAAGGTTGCTAATGTTGAGGGTTTTCTCCAGGAGCTGCATCGAGAAACCACTTCTGCTCCTTTTGCCACAGAGTGAAAGCTGTACTTCACAAACCAGGACAGTAAGGAGTAACTGTCCTACCTGGCAGCAATCAAAAATGTCCCTGATGGTTTCCTGTGTCCACTACACAGCTAAATACATGCTAACTTTCATATAATACAGGGGAGATATGAATGCAAGGCACGGGGACAGCTCATGACCTGAGAAACAGGATATACATGGGAGTGAACTTGTTATTGTGTAGACTCCCTGTGTGGGGCGCTCTGTGGAAAAACTTTGTTGGCAAAACAGTCCTCAAAGAGCAGTTACAAGCTAGCACGTTATGGCAGGCATCACGGAGAGGATGAAGGTGGCTGCCCATCACCAGCTGTTTTGAGTGGAAATCCAGCACAACAGAAAGCTGGGGCCAGGAGGGACAGCATTTGCACAGTTCACATTGGCCACTGGATAGAATGCCTTTTCAAAGCTGTGTCTTCACACCTTTACAATCCAAGTAAAGTGGAGAAATAAATCATTGTGCACAGTTGTCATCTTTGCCCCAGTAGCACCAGCCAAAGAGTTTAAATATAGATAAACCACTGCATTTCCCAAGAATAAATGTTCAAATACTCAAAATAAATTGCTAGGTCCTGGTATCACAGGAATGATTTATAAACCAATTATACTGGGAATTTTATTCTCCATTGTTGCTCTTATAGATTATGGGTCAATTAGGTGTTTTACTCCTGTAGGAACACATTCTTATTCTGCCATAAAATGTCTGAACTTGGCATAGAGGGGTTGGTTCTGTCCCTCTTGTAAAACACTTCCAGTTCATGGCAAAGCTGCTAGAGTCATTCTGCCAAGGCCCAGCTAATTTTTATGCTGTTCTGTCCCTGTTTACTCCTGAGGATATCAGCAGGAATGAAGACAATTTCTTTCTAGTAAATAATCTTTCTCCACCTGATCTTCTCCTCTCCTGTCTGTCTTCCCATCAAACTTGGAATGTGCAGATGATGTTCATGGTGCAGCTAAGTCTGGAAATAATTAGCCATTGAGCAATGGGTATCTCTGAGCCTTCAGCATAGCTCAGCGGCATCAATCATAGGGGCAGCAACTATGAATTGTCCCTAAAGAAGTGTATCTCTAAATAGTCAGTGGATGTAAATCATAGGAATATAAGATTAGCAATACTGGTTCAGACCATCTAGGACAGTACACAGTTTCCAACAGAGGCCATAAGCAGACATCTGGTAAAGAATAAGGATAGGGCATGCACGCTTTATCTTTCTCTATAACACTCTCCCCAATCTGGGTGTTCAGCTCAGAATTTTCAAATATTGGTGTAATTCTCAGTAAACCACACTGGGTCTCTCTTGCAGCTGCTTATCCAATCTGTCCTTGAATATCAACAATTCTAGCATCATTCTGAACCAGCCACATTAGCTTTTAGAGTGAAACCTGTTATCCTGTACACTGGTGCAAAACCATAGTTACTCTAAAGCCTTTAGCTGAATCATGTCTTATTGGTGAAATCTGAGCAGCGAAGATAATTTGACCAAGTCAGTTACTGGGTATAAAAGAGGAAATTCAAGGGAAAACAGTTTTATGATTATTCCCTTAAGGACTTTCACCACTTCAGCAATGAAAATTGGTTAGTACATTTTAATTCTCATTATATGGACTTTTCCACTCCTGTATGTTTTTGTGTCAATACAAGCCAGAAAGAGAATCCAGCCCATGGAGTTGCGTACCATCTTTGTATCTTGCTCCTCCTCCTTTTTTGCAAATTAGAATAACAATTCCACAGTCTAGAAAAACATTGTATTTTTCTTCTACAAGCTACAGTCATCTTCTCTAGCCGTAGGGAGGTTGAAGCTGAAAGAAAAACAAAATCCAATCCCAGTCACATTTCTACAACAGTGATGCAAGACAGCAGGCAAATGCTTCGGTATTCTGACGCCCAGCCTCTTTTGTGTCCTGGATATGGCTCTTAACATCCCAGGGTTGTTTGCAGTAAGCAGCATACATTGAGGCAGACTTTTCCTCACAACGTCTGACTCTCCTCTTGGCTTCTCCCCTCACATTGCAATTCCTCTAACATGAATACAATGAGCACTGCAATAATTGGGACATTATACGGCATTCACAAATTATTATAGAGCAATTCTGATTTCAGCATTAGCAGAATGGACAAGTAGTCAGAAAGAATAAAGAGCCCTACTGGTGTGATCTGAAGATCGCTGAAGTCAATGTACTCACATAACAGATAAATACTAAGTAAGATAAGCGTGTGTACAAACTGGAATTAGAGAACTTTTTTAGCTTTGCTCTTGTTCTGGGTGAAATAGCACCATAGGTTAGAAGGGCGAATTGAACTCATTACAGAGATGGATGCCCTTCATGGCTTATTTCTCTGAAGACAAGCTTTATTATATTTGGCTTCCCCCAGCTGGGTGAGAAGTTCTCTAATATTTGCCTGCCTATTATTGTATTGCCATTTACTAGTTATAATGAGTATTTACTGTTTTCAATTATTTGCTGCTTCATTGAAAGCACAACAGTCATTGGAGCTATTAAGGGCTTCTTAGTCAATCCACTAAATAATGAAAAGAACCAGAGAGCATATATAAACTATGAGATTTTGCTGACCTGTTTGTCAGCTGGGAGTGTGAGCAAATCATACCCACTAGCCATCATAGTCATGCTGACAAAAGCTTTGAGGCACATGCAAAAATGCAGATAGCCAAATGTTCTCTGGTTGTGTCTCTGGAGAAATATTAAAGCTGGGCTTGGAGAAGACTCTTCTGCTGATGAACTGCATGTCCTTTATGGATGATTGCTCATATACACACAGTGTCAAGAATTTTAGTTAGACAATTTCATTCAGTATTTTCTCCCTGATAATACATTTCTTTCTAACTGAAATACTTCAGCTACTTGGATGAAAATTGTCTTTCAAACGAAAAGGCTGACTTCATTTTTTTTCCCCTAAACATTTTTAATGATGTGAAATAGGCACGATAGGAAGAATGAATCTACAGACGGAAGAACAAGTTAGGCAGGGAATGTTAGTGGGTGAGCTCCCAGGATGTCAGCTTCTCCACAGGAAGCTCCAGGACACCTTTTTCTTTGTTTCTACAGAGCAGATGCAAAGTAACCATCCCCTTTTTTCCTGAGGACAAATCACTTCCAAGTACATCTGGTTGAGCATGAAGAATGAGAATATGAATACAGGCAATTATGATGGAGTAGAGGCCTTGTAAATTTGTACCCAAACTTACCCCCTGGTAACTCATTCATCTGCACGTCTTGACAGGATGCATGTGAAATAGTGGGACAATAAAAGCTGTTGTTATGCTGGAAGATGTTAATAGCTGGCCTCAGGGTGAGCTGGGTTTCCAAGACAATCACAGATAATACAGATAACATGGTGGAAGCATTAGGTTCAGGAGAATGAGCTCTCAAGCCTTTATTTTGTAAAATAGAGAGACATAGGCTGTCTCAGAGTGGGGATTGTCTGAAGGTATAGGTTTTACAAGGTTTTATTTTTACAGAGCAGTACTTTTTAGGACAGCGGGTTATCTGAAATCCTGCTTGCACATACAGAAATCTACAGCGAATATAGTTGTAGACAACTATGCCACTACAGGAGTAGGTCTAAAGACACGTCAGACGGCATTGGAATCGACTCCTTCTGCCCCTTTTGCAGTGCAGTGCCCAGTCTGTCTACTACACTGAGAACAAAAAGAGAGACTTTTTCCATCTGTTTTCACTATTCTCCCTACACAACCCCGTCTCACAGGGAAGACGCTCTTGTAATCACTGGACTATCAGGTGTTCATATATGTTCATAGGGCTCCAGATGTTTTCTGATAGTTCCACAGTCTAATTTTGATCAACTTGGTTCTATGTGAATATAGTGTCCTTTCCAAGGTGGTGCTTTCATGAAAAAAATTAGGAACAAATGACTAGAATGTGGATTCGCCCCCATGTACTGAGGCAAATATGCAAAAATAGTTTGTGTTTGAGTGTATTCCACCTAGTCCGAATGTAACTGTCTAAAAGTTGGCTTCTAGTCTAAACAACTGGGTTGATTTGCTCTGTAGTTAGCAGAGAGAGAATGACGCTTGCAGAAACTAATCCCATTTCTCTTGAACAACCATTTTAGGATGAGATAAATGGTCCCTGGGAGCTGTTTATCACTCCACTGACTACAATAGAAACCAAGACATCTTCCTTGGTCAGCTGCTTAAGCTCTGTTGAGAAGACTCCCTTCCAGAGTGCAGCAGCATTGGCAGAAGGTTGGCTCCATGTGCCCCTGTATACTACAAGCTAAAAAAACCTTTCCAGACCTTACAGCACAGCTGTAAAGCACAATAACCACAACCATTCTCTGCCAGAGGAAGAACAAAAGGATATCCTGAGGGAAAATGCACAGATGATCCTAGGAAGTACTTACTTGCACCTCAATTTGGACATGTGACTAGTGGGAAAACGCTGAGTGAGCAAGCAAGAAACCTGAGCTTTCGAAGATAGTGCTGAAACTGATAACACAACATATCAGAACCTTTGAAGGGATAAATGAGATGCCAGTCCCAAAAGTTGCACAACTAACTAACAGACGTGGAATGGTGCACATTTTGGTCTTGTCATCCATAGTATAAGTATACCCACTTATTTATTTTAGCTTTTGTGTTCTTCTTGCCCTTCTCTCCTCAACACAGATAGCTTAGATCAAGCCACTTAAATCCATCCTGAAACAAAATGTAACTGTGTGATTAATACCTGTGAAAACTCAGAGTGACATAGTAATAAAACCATAAAGGTTTGGATTCTTTCAGGGAAATCCAGTTGCACTCACTTTGTTGTCAGAATAACGAGGTCTCTATTTTGCGGTCATGGAGTTAATGCATTTGGTGCAGGTAGAACGATTATCAAGTCATAGTGACTTTGGAAGGAGACTAGAAGTAAAACTTTTCAAAGATGAGTGGTTCTTGTATACCCAGATGACACATCATTATGGACTATGGGTCCATAATGCTGACTCTCTATAATCCTACACTAGACTTAAGAGATAGCAAACCATTCCATGGCATAGCCCTAAGCCTGTTCCTTTGTAATTACCCTGGATGGTGCATGCAATTTTCTGTAGCATAGATTAAGACAACAGTTCAGTGCATATATTCTTTGGATTGTTGATCCCATTGGGTTAATAGGTACATAATTAGTGACATCTAACTCAAGTATTTGGGCTGTCTGTATTTAGTGATTTTGAATCAGTTTGCATTGTGTCTCATGAATATGGAAAGATGCAAATGCTATTTGTAATGAAATATCAGAAATGTTTTAGCTGATATAGTGGTCAGCTTATTGTTTAACATTTTGTCCCTCCTGGGGGTATTGCATCACCATGCCAGATACATAGTATTGACTGATTCCTGATGGTGAGTGGCTGAGACTGACTGTTGGTGCTTTGGAAGAGAATGCATTCACACTTTTGGGCAAAGCAGTGACAAAACTGGAGAAACACATATGTACTGAGGGTTGAGATTTCAGATCAGGTGAAGAATTTGGACTTCAGGAAATTAACTCAATGTTCCTTGTGCTTCAGTTCACCCAGAGGGAAAACTTAAGCAAGAAGTAGCAGTCATACTGAGAAACAGATGCCAGCTCTTAGAGCAGGGCAAGGAAAGGACAACAAATACACAATGATGCAAAACAGAGAGTATCTAACGGGTGGCAGACGATTGCTTTCAAGATGGTCAAGTGCAGTGTTTCCGAAGTAGTGCTTAGTCACGAATGGTCTCTTCCCATTACTGAGCAAAGTGAGCATTAGCGCTACCATGTTCTGCCATCCAAGGAAGGAGACATTATAATATGCACCCCTCTCTCAAACAACAAACATGAGATGCATGAGATGCATTGCAGAAGCTGTGAGTTCAAATCAGATTGCTGAATATGCAGTAACTGGCACCATACTGTGAAGTGTGCTTGTATCCCCTTATACAAGCTAAGGGAAGGTAGGTCTCTGTGGCAAAGCTGGCGGTCCTTTAGTTCATTCCCACCCTGACCCCCACTTCATTTGTCCGTAAACATTTACTGATGGCTCTGAAGTAATTAGGACTGGAAGTAGGAGAGGGATATATCTCGTTACAGGCACCAGGAGAATTGTGGTAGGAGCTGCAGAAGGGAGAAGGGATAAGATATGTGGAGCCCACAAAGGAGAGATTGATGCATGCAAAGAGAATGCAGTATTTAAGATTACACTGAAAAAAATGGTGGTGAAATTTATCTCACATCACTGCAGATGTCTACTACAGGGATGTCTCTGGCTGTGTTAGGTAGCTAAACTCTCATCAAAGTCATCAAACTACTCATCTGGTCTGACTTAGATTTCTACTTTAGGATAAAATGAATCATAGTCTAGAAATATCTGTTTCTCTCCACTGACTGTAGTCAGTGTCTAGTGCAGATGAAGTTGTCTGAATTGCAGCTATCTATGTCTGGCGAGCTGGATCTGGCCCCGTGTGAGTGAGAGTAAATTTGTCTGTGCAAATCCCAGTTTGAGCATTTGGGTATTGCTTCCTCTTTCAGCACAACCTGCTTGTATAGCCATTTCTACGCTCCCAGCAGACTAATTATTACAAAAATTCTCTGTCATTGCTTTGCAACGGTCCATAGCTTAACTAAGTTAAAAATGCAAATGAATGCTAAATTGCAGTTGAATCTGAACCGTCTCCTTCCCCTTCTCTCTTTCTTTTTTTTTTTCCTTTTCCTTTTTTTTTTTTTTTCTGCACTGGGAAAAGGAAGGTAGAGCAGACATTAAATGCTGATAGTGGAAATCAATCTTTCATATTTGAGGGAATTTTGAATTTGGTCCCAGTGCCAGGAATAGTGACATCATCAGAGCTGCTCAATTGATCCATGATTTGAGGAGAAACAACTTGGACTTGATCCTCCCTTTGTTCTTCCACAGAGAAGAAAATGCTGCAGTCTTCAGCTCTTTCACTGGGAAACTATCATACTCAAACGATCTCAAATGTTCAGGAAGAACATAAGCAAATACACGAGCTAAAATACAACAACTCCTATTGCCACCGTCCTGATGTGTCACGTTAGAGCTCAGTTTTGTAATCACATGTGGGTGATGTGCCCAGGTGGTTATGAAGAATCCCCTGAAGGGACATTACCTCTTCAGCATCTGTAACTAGCTGTTTCACACTAGTTAAATTGTTGATACATTCAGACTTTGTAGCACCAGTCAAGATTGTCTCATTATCATCTCATCATCCCTATCTATCTTTACCAAAGATGTTTTCTCTGAGACAGTAACTTCTTTGGGGAAGAGGTTATCCTATAGTTACGTGTCTGAGGGGGACATGAACAACTTTTAGCACTATGATTTGTTGTCTTTAGCTGCAGGATCATATAAATAATAGTAATAACCATTCGTGGACAGTTTTGTTGCTTTCCTAATGCCAGCACTGCACTGCACAGCACTGAGGTTGAATGCTCAGGAATGGGATTCCACTGATGGGCTCAGAGTTAGATCCTTCCCTCTGTGGACAGGATAAGGCATGAGAGTCTGGTAATCCAAACTGCTTAGCACTCTCTTGACCAAATAGCCTCATGCAGTATAGCTGAGTTAGGTACCCAGAGAAGAAGACCTGAAACAGGACCCCTTTGTGTTTCAGGGCTGCGGATAATAGACCTTCTTAGGGGATCATCCTCAGCTCATATACTGATAATAGTTTTCATGATAAATGACATCTTGCCGAGAGAAATGTAGTAAATAACAAGAATCACCCCAGAGGGCAGCTGTTGGCAGCTGTATACACAAGAATACATTGGTGTTCACAAAGCATTTTTCCTATTTTGCAAATTGATGCAGAGATGAAATTTCATGAGTGTTTGTTGACACTTTCACATAGCAGTCAGATTTGTAAATGGGCCCTGCATAGATGATTGAAATTCAAACTCCAGTCCCCACTGCATCCATCGATCTTGTATAGTCCCATGGCATTTACTGGCCTGATGCGTGACAGGAGATAAACATGGCTCTTTGGAGCAGTGAGCACCCTTGTTCCCCCCGAAGCAGATGCTCACAGACACACAACTCCCCTGCCAGATCCCAGACCACCACAGTATGTCAGGGAGGGACTGGGACCAGATTCCTGGTTTTCAATTAAGATTCAGACATCACAATGATAGAGTCCTTCTAATCCTTCTACAAAGGTGTGTGTGTGTTTAATCAAACTGCAATGCCTCAGGCTCCAGGCGGCTTTGTTTAACATCAGCTTAGTGGCAGATCTCTAGGGAACATGTTCACCTGTTCTGCATGTGCAGCGTGCTTCCAGCCCTTGCAGAGGGGGAACGCTGCTCTTGGTTTTAAGGCAGATGTAGCTGTTGCATTGCCTAAGGTGGCCTTTTAATCGTTGCTGGGAGGAAGAGGAGCCCTTGGCCTTCTCTTCTGTGCGGATGAGCATATTGTTCTGGGTGCAAATTTTGCCATGTTCCTGAGGGAGAAGGGAAGTCATTTTTGAAAAAAATGGATCTGTCCAGCACCAGGCTGGCAGTTTTTGTAAATTAAGCATTTTTAACATTCTTCTGTACATGCCTATTGAAGCCCTCAGGAGTGTTGTGGCAACTAGGTTCAATGGCACATAGTGAAGACATGGCCTTGGGAATTTTCCCAGACACTTCTCTGGCCTTACGTCCAGATGGAAGGTGACAGAGGAGCAGTTATCCAGGCTGGAGAAGTCCTCTACAGCCAGTCATGCTTGTTCTGCTGCGGGTTTGCATTATCAGAGATGTTTTCCTAGGAGCCTTTATATGCACAGAGGGCAGTCTTAACTTTGGATGCATATACAAGGCCAAATCTTGATTTGGTCACACCAGTGTAAATCTGAAATTTATTATTATATTCACTTCAAAGTAAGCTCTAGGCAGTAATAATGGGAGCAAAAACTGACGTGAGATCCCTTTCTGGATGAAAGGAGAAAATGCATCTTTGCAGTAGAAGAGTATGAGAAAGAAAAACTGATCTCTTACCACCATCCCTCAGCGTATGGTCTGGGCTGCTGCAGGTCTGGGTGCATGTTTGCACTCGTCTATCTCCATGAGTCACAACAGCCCCTCACCTCATGCACAGCTCATGTGTGAGTGGATCGCAACAACCCATCAGCATGCACTGAATCTATCACTTGAGCATAACAGCTTATGTCCCTTATGCCTCAGAGTATGTTTAGGGGGGAAAGACTGAGACTAAATCTCTGTGTGCATGTGTCAGAATATACACATATATATAGGTATTTTTGTGTTCCCATATTGCCTCAGGCTGTTTCTTATGTGATTCTGTACTAGTAGGCACAAAAGCAGTGTTGAAGATTAATTCCGTTTAATTTTAGCAATAAAGAACATTGCAGGCACAAGAGGCTTGCCATCAATGTTGGAGGACATTAAGTATTTGGGTTTTTTTTTTTTCAGTTGCAAGATAATAATGTTCTGGTGTAAATGTTTTATAATTATCTCATGAATTATTCACAGTTAACTTGATAACCCGACATTTTATGGGATATAGTCTCTAGAGTGCAAGGAGGGAGGGAAAATTTAAAAATAAATAAATGTGAAGACAGGCCCCAGCTGCAACAGTGAGAAAGCACTGAGGCTTCTGATTTATTTTCTGTCTGCACTGAAGGGTGGTTTCATTCTTTTATTTATATTTTTGTGGTGATGAGCCACAGAATGTAAGTGGATGAGGCTCATTATTTTCTATATATATAGAAGCAAAAGAAAGATTGAGAAAGAAATCAAACACCGTTCAATATTTTTGTAATCTGAAAGCGGTGCTAGAATTATTTTACCTATTGTTGTGGGGCTCAGAGGTTCTATTACCGTTGATGCCATTTCCATCTGATGAAGTATTAGTGCAAACCAATGTGGATTTTTCTTTAAGCACCTGTGCCTTTTTTCTCCCTTCCCTTTCCCTTCTCATCTTCTCTTCTCTTCTCTTTTTCATCCTTATTCTCATTCCAATTCTTTATTCATTTTCCTTTTTTTTTTTTTTCCTATTTCCTTTTCAGTCCCTGTCTCTGTTCTTCTGGGGTTATTTTTTCCCCCCACTTCTCTTTGCTCTTTTTCACTTCTTTTCATCTTTTAATGGTTTCTTCTGTCTACAGTTCCCTCTTTGTTTTCTCTATTGCTAACAGGATCTTATTGATATCTGCTGAAGCCCACGAGCCTTAACCTAAATCAGCTGAAGAAAGAGTCAGACCTAAAGAAGAGTTGTTGCAACTTAATTAAACTTGGTGACAGCTTCTGGAAGAAAAGTGTTGAAACTCACACCTGGACATCCAATCTAAATGTCTATCAGGCCCTGATATCCAAAATACGCTGGAAAGAAATGCAGTAACTTTGTTGCCGTGCCCTAGAGATCAATGGCACAACGTACCCAGCAAGGATCTGGAGAAGTGTCCCACCTTTCCAAGTACCTATGAATCCAAATGTAAAACAAAACATATCAAATAAAACTTAATCCCCACATGAGCAAAGACTGCCCTGGTATCCAGAGAAACAACTGATAGCTAATACAGGGCTGAGAGCAATGTCTCCATTATGGAGGACAAAAGCTTGGTGGAAACTCCAAGGTCTTCTCTCTGTGGGCAGAGGGAAGACAACAATATTTGGGATGGCTGACCACAAAGTCATCTGAGCTAGGTGGCGTCCAGGTGCTTAGCAGTAGGTTTGCTGCACAGGAGTTTCCACAGAGAGTTCTCATTAATCAAGAATGCATGTAGTTTTTCAAAGAAACTCTGGGCTCTGAGTATGCTGATAAGTTTCAAAGAGGAAATTTGGAGAGCAATTTGGAGGGTGGCTGGTGAGACATGAGCCATTGTAGAAAGATGAATTCCCAGGCAGGACTTTTTAGAGAATACATTTGAGAATGAAAAAGTGATTCCACCAAGCTGCTTCACGCATTTATTTAAATTTATGCTATAAAATGAAGAGCAGAGGAAAGCCAAAGCTTGCACTGATGATTTTTCTTCTTTTTCCCAACCAACTTTCTTTTAGTTATTAAATTGCTCTGGATATACCTTCCAAAGGACTTTTTTTTTTTTTTTTGGCTCATTGTTTATTATGGCTTCATCAGCCTTGAAATGGGAGCTGCAGGCAGCTTGATAAATGGATCGAAAAGCTGCTTCTGCCAGAATCAAACAAACAAAGAAACAAAACCGCAATATCCATAAAACCTTCTGTTTTTGCATTTCTAAAATGAGCACTATTTCCCTCTGAGCTTCGTTAAGGAGCAATTCACCCATATCCCTCATTGTTTCAGCAAAGAGGTTTCTTTATCCAGTTGTGTCCAGGGCAGAAGTTCATTACTGGGTCATTGCCAGGACTTGGCCTGCAGCAAAGGAGAGCAGGGACAGCTGGGATATGATGGAGGGAGAGAGAGACAGTCCTAGGAAGGCAAATCTTGACTCCGAAATGTACTGAGAAAATCAGCCCAGATGTACAAAGTCGGGTCCTGCTCGCAAAGATCTGTCTTGCTTCCATACAGGTGTTTTTTTTCCTAGATGCTTTCTAAACTTTCTCTTACCTTCCAATCCTTCTTTAAATATCCAGGGCTAAATATATCCCTGATTCAATCCTTTTGCCTTTAGTGTTCTTCCACCAAGTTCCAGCATTGGCCCAGCCTGGCAATAAACCAGGTCTTCGTCTACTGTGGTATATTGGTAAAGGTAAGTGGTTCAACCCCATCTGTGAATGTATAAAATGTTCCTGGGAAATTGAAGTGGTAATGGACCATCAGTTGCGAAGCTCTCAAAAAGCAAGGTGAAGACGTTTCATTTTCTTCTATAGTAAATAGCATGAATGTTGCAGCAAAGGATGAGGGAAAAACAAAACAAAACAAACAAAAGAAACAAGGCTGAAAATGTGTCTTGTGAGAGGAAGGACCACATGGATGGGTAGGTCTTGTGAGAGGAAGGATTCTAGTGGTGAATCCTGAGGGCAAAATGACAGAGCTTTGTGTTTCTTTCCTTACTGCCTCCCTTTCACCTCTACTTGCAAAGTTGGTTAATATGCAAAGCAAAGGATGTGAGAGTTGCCTTGGCCTAAGCTCACTGCTGAGTAATTTGCCCATGTGGGTCATACTGAGAACAGTGCATCCTACTCTTCTCACACAGTTTCCAGTATGCAGCAAGACAGCAGCACCCAAGGGCTGATGCAAGGATACCTGATGTAAAAATGGGCTCTGCCAAAGGCAACAATCTTGTCTCTGTTCCTATCTATTGCTTGCCTGGCTTCTGACTGTGTTTGTCATCACTGGGCTGGCCAAGTCCCGGGCTGCTTAGGGTCACATCTTCCAAGTAATGATTCCAGTACCATGGCCACACTGTGGACTTACTACCCAATTATGGAGAGCCAATATTACTGAATTATTGCAGTAGCCTCACCCTCTATCTTTTTTTCCATGTGCTCCAATCCTTCTTTATAGCATTCTGATTTTTGAAAGACCTTTGCTGTTCCTTGAGGTAGGAGGTGAATGTGAGCAAAGAGGGATGGAGAGGCTGAGGCTGCCTTTCTCTTGCTGGAAAGATGTGGCGTGCGCAAGGCCATGCAGACAGGAATACTAATGGGAATGAGAGGCAGGAGATCAGAAGGTACCCTGACCCTTGCAATTCTCCAGGTGTTTAGAATGCATAATTGCAGCTTGCTTAACACCAAAGGATAACTGATCATTCACAGAGGAGGAAGCCAATGGTGGGTGATCAATATTTCTATTGTTGTGTTAGAAAAAGAACAGAAAAGGAATGACTGTTTATCTCTTACAGCAAAGCAGCAGAAATATATGCTTAAGGCTTCTTGTGGTTGTCCTTTTCAGAGCCAACAGCAGGTTTGTTCAATGCTGGCTGTTGTTTCAGTCGTGAGCTGCAGCGCATGTGTGTGGATGATATATATCCCTCATTCCAGATGTGGCCTGACTGGAGGCAAGGCAGGGTAGTTCCTCATCCTTGATTTAGAGAGAAAAAATAAGTCACTGTGAAGGTGAAATAAGGAATATCTGGGCCCCACATGGATGGGTAGAATAGTAACTGGAGGAGATCACAACTGGGCACTTCCATCTCCATTTTCTATGTAGGCCATACTGATACATAGTTTTATGTGGATCTATGACTTACCAAGAGCTGACTTCACTCAGTAGAGCCAGAGCTGAATTTGCACTGGCATATGTGGGATCCTACAGTAAAAGCATAGGTTCTTTTTGGGGGAAAAATCTGTTTTATCAAAGTGTTTAACCAGGGGAGTTCGTTTCCCATCAAATATTCATTGAACCCTTCTTGGAGTATCTCACAGGAGTGCGAGGAAGTGACTCCGTGAAGTTAGGTCCCTGGTGTTCAGCATAAAAAATCTTCATTATTGGCTCTGGCAAGGAACGTGGCTCTGAAATAAGTTTGTCTGGACTTGTACTTGTGTTGGTCCTGCATCAATATCCTGATCTGTCATCCACAGCATGCAACCTATATACAATTATGATGACACTGTCTTTTGAAACAATACTGGAAGACTGAGAACAGCCCTGAAAACAGTATTTTTCAGGTCAGCTTGGATGAGCAGGCCCTGGAACGAGGGGAGTGTAAGTACTGAGCCTGACTCGCCAGCTGCACGGTGCCACTGCACGTGTTGGCTTGGAGGAGCACCCTGGGTTTCCATGAGCTGTGCTAAGCACAGCTTCTGACCAGCAAAAAAGAACTACAAAAGAAAAACATGAAGAGTTTCTAAATCATAAATCATCGCTGAGGGATATGGAACAGGTTCTTTCTTGAGGCATCTTGTGCACCTCACACGCAGGCTTAGGGTCCAGGCTGCTGGAAATCACAGGGCACCCACTGCCTCAGTCCCCACGCAGGCTTTCACGGCACAAGACTGACCTCCAGTGGGCATTGACTAGTGTCGTTGGCCTGTAAATCTGGGAACAGTGTGTACAAGCACTTTTAGAGGCTATATGTACAGATTTCAGAGCAGATATCTGCTCCGTGCCTTCTTCAGGCCCTTCTGGCCTAAAGACAGAGCTTAGGAACAGTCTCCTGCTGAGCTGATAAATGCAACTGTAGCTGCACTGAGACAGATAATTCTGAAAATGTCTTTACAAAGCAGGGAGGAAATATCCAGCCTATGTCGCTTCTCCCTGCAGAGCAGAGGGCACTGCACAGGGATGAGCAAGCAAGGGGCAGCAGAGAAAGGGAAGAGCCTGAAGCCTTTGGGGCAGGAAGAGCTTCATTCTGAGTGAAGCTCTATCCCTTGGAAAGTCCAGGACTAAGGGCAAGGACCCTACTTGTTCATGTTGTGTATTCTCCTCGCAAGTGTGTAGTTTGTGTACCAGTATCATTCCCACAACCGCATGGGTTGGCCACCAGAGCCCCAGGAATACTTGCCCTCTAGCTGCACTGCTGCCAGTGTTCGAGTTAGTTAACTTGGGTCTATGTGCATGATTTGCAATTCTACCTTTACAGGTTGAGGGGGGAGACATTCCAATTTAACCTGTGGTTCCACTCTCCAAGGAAGCGAAGAGCTGGGCAGAAGTGCTCATCTGAATGAGGAGAAGCCATCTATATAAAGAACCACCTGGGCTTTCTTTCCTTTCTAGAGACAACAGATGTCTTCTTTTAATGGCAGAAACAACAGCTCCATGATTCCTCTCGTGACTGCCACCAAATTCTCCCTGACTTTTATGATACTGGTGGGAGTTTAGTCTTCTTTTCCTGTGTCTTCACAGATGACTTCATAGTATTGCACATATCCTCAACATAAGTCTGTTGGTTGCTGCTATCTAACAGCTCTTTCCTGACTGTGTAATTACAGATCTCTCCTTCACAGAGAAGCAACCTGTTTCTACCAATGAGGAATCACTGACATTGACAAAACTCGACGGGCTTGGGAGCAGATGTCCTGGATAAGTAATATCCACTCAACCTCCAGCAGAAGGAAGATGAAATTTCCTCTGCTGGTGGAGAACTTTTGCAGGCGGTAAGCCACAGTAGTGCAACCTTACCTACTAGAAGGAGAGAAAATCACTAACTACTAGAGGCAGATCCCGTTCATGATTTCCCAAGGAAATCTGTTGTCACAGGCTAAAGAGAGGATGAGACATGAGGGGCTGTTGTGGATCTACTCCAGTTAGTGTATTTTTAACTCAGTGGGGATTTTCAAGGGGAGAGCTATCATTGGTGTATGACTTTTGGGCAACCAGAGCTATATTAATCAAAAGAGGTCTTTTTGGCTGACCAAATGTGCAAGTAATTTGAGGTCATCCCAGGCTGAGTACATCCAGTATTCAGACTCAATATGACTCAGATTTAACTCAGATTTGCACCGAGGGCAGATTCCAATAGGCATAGATGTTGAAACTAGGCACTTTGCACCTATCAGAATAGAGCAAGAAGACGTGGAAAGATTGCAGTGCCCTTGGCATTTGCGTGAGAGAAGTATTTGCCAAGCAGTTTATGAAGCTGACTTTTGTGGAGCTCAATGGTTGTGAAGAACTTTGGCAGGCTACAAAATGGATAGATGGAATGCCTCACTTCCGAGCAGCTCAGAAGAAAGGCAGGAGCTATGAACAACTGGGGGAGGTCTCTGGAGGGAGCAGGACAGACACAGTTGAGCTGCCTTTCCCAGAGACTACTTAGCATAGGCCAAGACCCCCATTTGCTGTTAACTGGAGGGATGATTTACAAGTGCCCCTTCTGGTTTTGAGAGGTATGAAGTCTGTGAGTAATTAAATTAATTTGAGTTGCACATGGGCAAAGATAATGAGCTGGAAATAACAAAAGAAGAGTAAGAAGGAGGGGAAGAGGTTGCTAAGAAGCAGATCTATTTCACTAAATCCCCCCAAAAATCAAAGAAACCACTTTTAGGATCTGGGTGGCTGAGTAATGGGGCAGACAGAGCTCAGGCCTGGAAATGATTGTTATATCAAGAGTTCAGAAGAATTAGGGAGATAGGAGGATCATGACTAGAGGAGCTGAGAAAGACAAAAAAGAGATGGCACATTATTTCTTTTGCAGGTGACAGCTGTGGCCAGTACAGTTTAGTGGCAGAGCAGTGGCTTTGGGATCAGCAGAGTGGTGGCCTGTGCCTGACTTGCCTCCTGGCCTGAGGGAGCCCCTATGATGCCCTGAGCCTCCACTGGAAAGTGCTCAGATATGTATAAATAAGGAGTGAATACCACCATGTCTTGCTTACCAAAGATCAGGAAACATGCCCTCTTGAAGCGCAAAGCTTTTACCTTCTCCAGTATTTGACCCTGGTGAGAGTTCCCATTGGAGTCAAGCTCCAGGGTAAAGACTTAAGACTGTTTCTCCTTGACTTTTAGAAATGATATGAAAAACAGCACGTTCAAGCCAAAAGGAGGATGGAAAAGAGGACTGCAGAAGGGACCTGAATACTTAACAGTCAGCAAAGCATAAGTAACTAGACAAGTTATGATCAATGAGTTTGTTTGAATTTGACAGAGCTTTCCTGCAAATGTGGGGGAGGGAAGGGGGGGTGAAACATTCCCCGCCAGTGTGAGCTGTAATAAGGGACCTGCTGTTTTCTGATTCTCACTCTCTGTGAAAATTGAAAAGGTTAGCCAGGTAATTGAAATCGGGACTGGAATACAAATATGTTGTGAAAACTCTACAGCTGGCAAATAAAGTTGCAGGGAAAAGAGTCAATTCTCAGTGGAACTTCTCAGCAGCGAAAAGATGGGAGTTGCATGGTTGGGGGGGGGTCTTCAATATACCTGTTCCCATGGAAGGGAAGAGGGAAGAAGAAATGAGACCTGAAGCGACCAGATGGAGTCTAATACTTGTATGAGTGCTCCTTGTTGTTAATGCAAGAGACACTGTAAGAAATTGGAGTGAGCTAAGCTGGAGTGAGCTGAATCACGGATGGCAGTCGTTGCTGCCTCTTGGAGTAACACAGGAGTTGTACTGGGATTTGTTAGGTGCTGTGTTAGACCCAACCTTAGGGATTATTTCTTGTTATATGCAGAGCGAGTGAGCAGCACATGACTCAGCTCCTTGTCTTGGGGATGAGATATTTAAGCGAACTAGATGCGACTGGACCGATATCAACTGCCTGTTCACCTTTGCTGTACGCAGGAACACAAACATTTACTTTAGGAGTAAAATTTACTAGCAGCAGGGAGGTAGGTGGTTACTGCAAAGCAGATGAGGAATGGTTCCTTGCCACCCTAGCATGTGTTGCGTGTGTCTAAGTCTTGGTGCAGGGTCCTGCTGTCGCTACTTTAATGTTGCTATTTCCGTGGTCTCTTTTTCTGCAGGAAGAGATTACTTGATCTGGGAGGAAACATTGCAGGGCTCTGGGGAAGCTGAGTTGTGTGGTACTAGCCAAGTTCATTCACATTCGAAGAACCCCTCTGCTTGTAATATTTCCCTAGCACCAAGCCAACTAACAGAAACTCCAGTATGTATGTGTTTAAATAAACAGTAAATATAACTCCAGGTTCCTGCATTGGTG
The DNA here is from genome assembly GCA_013399475.1 of Chauna torquata. Classification (NCBI taxonomy): domain Eukaryota; kingdom Metazoa; phylum Chordata; class Aves; order Anseriformes; family Anhimidae; genus Chauna; species Chauna torquata. The sequence goes on from VXAL01008568.1 coordinate 379,028, forward strand.
TTTTATTTCCTTTCTCATGGGAAGGCTGAGCAGTGCTTCTATTTCCCAAAACCATGACGCTCTTCTGAGGTTTTGCTGCAGTTGCTTAGCGCTGCCCAACTCACCTGCACTGCAGTCAACAGCAGCCTGAAAACACTTCCCTTTGGAGCCTTTCCATGGAGTTTAGGTAGCTGTTTAGCACATTCTGTGGCAGGCCAGATATCTTTCCTGCCCTTGCCAGCTCCTACAGAAGTAAGGGAAGGAATATGCAAGCTTGGAAATGGGACAGTGATTGCTTTCAGAGCACTGTCTATCTTTTGACACTTAAAAAAACCTGCATTCATACTGGCAGAGCAGAAATAAGCCTGCAAACAGGGTTCTCTCCCCCCTCAGAGAGGATGCGCTTGGCATAGGAATGGATCCAGCTCTTCAGAAATCCCCAGCTTGTGAGAGCGTGGTCCGGGCATCCCAGAGGCACCAGCTCTGGATCGACGAACAACCCGAGGATGTTCTCTTCTGTCCCAGTGTTTTGCCATGAGTTAGTTGTTAGCCATTCATTTTGCTCATTTGGAGCACGATTTTCTTAGTAAGTCATTTCTAAGGGGATCTCTTGGGCTCTAAAGAAACAACACAAATTGCAAGGGACTGATGAAAACAGCTGCTCTGCCACCTCCAAAACAGAGAACTTACAGCATGTCAGAGTGACCTGTACCAAGCTGCCTGGCTTTGCTTTGCAAGTATAGAAAATATGCATAAAAACCACCTGCAAAACACCTCAGGTTCATGACAAATAGGTCAGATAAATCGATTTTAGTACAGTTTTTTTCCTTCTTTGACTGTAAAGGGAATCCAGGCTTCCTGTGATGGAGGTCTTCATGTAGTAGACATCTGAGACTAAGTCTCTTTTGGAAAACCTATTTCTAGCCAAAAAAGCAAACAAAAGGCTCTTCCTCTGGGAAGGAACTTTGCTGCATCTCATAAGCAGAGGAGGTATGAAAAAAGTTGTTTGGGCTTTTACAATGAAGACTTCAGTGTCTCATTCATGAATTAGCTATGCCAGTGGGAAGCAAACTATTTCAACAGCTCTCATACTCCTCTAACAAGCCTATCTTTAAAAATTAAATGGATTTAAGATAATTTCCCTTAAACACAACAGCTGCAACTTTCCAATGTTTCACAAAATCTAGACAGTAACAGTCTTCCACTTCTGGTGGCAAATGAGCCAAGCTCTCTCCCTCTCTGTCTGGGGCAACAGCAGGCTGATGACTAGCCAAATGTGAAATCAAAGGAAGTGTGGAAGAAAATCAGCAACCCTTGACTCTCCAGGTGAGGTTCTTACACTAGGGTTCTTGCCTATTTCACACACGGCAAATTTTTTTTTTAAATTCAGGGAAACTGGTCCTGAATCACGCACAAGATGGTCACTGTGTTTTTGTGTGTGAGTCCTTACAGCGCATGCTCTACCCTAAGAACTCCAAAAGTGTTTATTTTCCTGGACAGTGAAATCTGCTAGGCCCAAGCTGGGTAATTCTCTGCAGAATCTCTTTCCAACCTCTTTTATCCCCCAACTCCACCTGAAGGACTTTTGCTGTCATTGCATCAGCTTGGACCAAATTCTAAAACCAATTTTTAACCCTTGTAAGAGTGACTGGTTGTTTGATTTCTTGTCCTTTCCTATTATTCCTGCTTAGTTTATTATAGAAAGTAAAACTCCAGATTGTTTTTCTATTTTTGTCACCATGATTTTCCCTAGGTTGATTTCCATTTGATATGGAAATGCTGCAGCCAGCAATTTGCTATGTATTTGCTAGTTTGTGGAACAAGAAATCTCAGTGGAGGAAAACCCAGCAAGTGTCTTAATGAACAGCAGAGAAAATAAGGCAAATGACTGTAGAACAGCAGGCAGGGAGAGCAAACCTGGTTGTCACGCAGCCTGCGAAGTAGCACTTTTCCCTTTGGGACCTTCTCCAGGCTGTGGCAACCATGCTGTCTGGTTTTTAAACTTGTCACCTGAAGAAACCGTCTTACAGAGCACTTTGGATGCAATAAAGCATCCTGAGGTTAGTGCTGTATTTTTGTGCATAAAAACCAGCTGAAATAATCTGTTTTTGTTGTTGTTGTTTTTGTTTGTTTTGTTTGTTTGTTCATTTGCTTTAAAGTACTGTAATTGGTAGTAAGTCCTCAGTGTCCTGCATTTGGTGCTAGCTGAACCTCCAGGAAATTTCCATCTTTTGCTATTCATGTGAAATCAGAGGCAGAAATAAGAGGTATTATAAGGACTGCTGGATGATAGACCAGACATAGGAAGAGAGACTCTAGTAAGTTTATTTTCATGTTACACACAGATGCATATAACCAGCTCTGCAGCTGAAGTGTATGTTTAGTTTTACTGATAAGCCATGGTTTAAACACTTGAAAACACTGTAGTTTCCAAAAACTCTTCATAAAAACCTAACAGAATTGTTTACTTGCTGTCATGATGTTTTTCAGTACTGAACTTGGCATTAGATCTGAGTACCACTCATCGGCAATGCAGGCAATTCTTCTCTCCTTTAAGTGCTTCCTTGCAACACATTTCAAAATATCCATGTTTTGTTCACAGTGCTGGAGTGTTGCCCCTGCACTCCACACTTTCTGCTCACACACTCTCATGTTTCCCAGAGGGAAAGAGAGGCAGAGAAATAAATCAATAGATAATTCTGCCTAGGAAGTCACGCTTGATTTCAGATAAATATATTTTCATCACACCAGGCCACTTTGAGGGAAAGTGAGTTGTTCTCCCTTTTCTTTCAACAGGAGTTGATCTTGACCATTTATCAGCATTTTTCATCACTTGGCTGTGAAAGCAGCTAAATGTACAAATAAAAGAGTATCATGGGCTTTCATGACATATCTATCCATCTTCCCAGTATTTTCACGTCTGTGACCAGCTTCCAAAATTCAGACAGGTAAATAACAGCAGAGTGATAAATAACACATTCAAGCACCAACCTTTTGGGAGGAAAAGTCTCCAGTGGACATCAAATACTTGTTAGGGACAAAGTGCATCGACTGCCCTTTAGGAACCCTCCCACAGGAACAAGTTGGGTACCGAGCTTCTGCTATCTCAGGGAAATGAATGGAGGGCATTCAGCCTGAAACCAGCCCACATTTTATTGACTACTTTTTTTTTTACCTTTTAACAGAATTTAGCAGAATTTTGACATGTCCACCCAATGACATTTTCAAGGAACGTTTGTCTTGATGCAAGACTAAATGGTTTCAGCTTTGCTCATGGTTTTTGGCCAAAAAAGCTCAACAATTTTTGGTTACAAGTATGACCTCTTTTGACTGATGCCAAATTAAATGTGCTATAAACTGCTTTTAGGACAAAAAGAAATTTTCCATGTCAGTTTGTTCAAAACTGGAGGTGAGTTCCTGGCCATTTGATTCTCGGTATTTCTCTTCCAAAAATCTCCCTCTCCATGCACACTTTTTAGCCCCAACACTTCCCCTCCCTCCCAAAGCCTTTTGTCTTCCTTAGGAACAAAAACGTGGCCATTTTATTTAAGATCACACAAAACCTTCAACCTACAGCTCCACATCCCAACCTTACCAGAAGGTCTGTGTGCTCAGCTGCAAGTCAGAGAGGCGTTTCTCATCCTCGAGCTTTGCAGCCAAGGTTGCAATTCTTCCATGAAGGGAGGAGAAGAGGGTGGCACCACTCGTGGACAGAAGTGCTCCAACACAAGACACTGGCTGGTCCTCAATGAGTAAGATGCATTCACAGAGCCACAAAACCTTGCAGAGGAACGTCTCTACCATATGATGGATGTGTATGTCAAACTATACTCTCTCTTCTGTGGTTCGGGTGTCTAGGACAGCGGAGGAGAAGACATGCTTTCAGTGACACACAGCTGGGGTGGGAGGAGAACCCTCTGGGATCAGCCAGGGAGTTGCAGGGGTGATGTACAGGGTGAGGGAGGGAATCCCGTGCAGCCCCTCACTGGGAACACCGTGCTCCGTGCCCTGCAAGGGGTGGGAGAGCCAGGACCTCAGCAGTGCAGGCAGCCAAGCACATCTGGCATGGCAAGCCCGGGGGAAAATGCACTTTATTGGCTGGTAGGGGGCAAAATGGTAATGAAAAGTTGGTTACAGATGTAAATACCACTGATATAACTCGAGTGTCCACTTGGGGGTGGCAAAGTATTTCATCTGTGTCTTCGGGGAGTGGGAACTACTGTCTTCTCTCCAGGACCTTGTGCATATCTGTTACCTTCTCCTTGGTTGTTTCTCAAGATTGCAGCTGGTAAAATGGGTCTGACAGAAAACACGGGCTAAAATTCCCCTTGAGCTGCAGGAAAAGGGAACTCACCAGCTATGATGAGACCACCAGGTCTCACCTCTTCCAGGAGTCTGTCAGCCAGAAACAAAATGGAAAACTTGGAGAAACAAGGTAAGAGCCCGTGGTAGCAGGAATATAACCCATTCCTCCTGTGATGGGAAATGTCATCCGAATCCTCAGTGACCACACTGGAATAAGCATTTATGCATACAGTGTGCCATCTTTCAGGAACCAATGTCCTTACCTGTTCTAATAACTCTACATGCTCTGTGTACGGCAGTCCCAGCCCCCTGATGACACACAGCGGATGATTTTATGTGGCAGTGCGTGCCAAGCCTGAGCACATCGTGGTGGCTAAGCCCAGCCCTGCGTAATGATGCACGAGGGAGGCATTTCTCTGAAACACAGCAAATGGGCTTTGCAAATTGGGACACAGAAGTCTGTAAAATTCTCTCCCATGGGATTCACCCCAGCCTCCCTTCTCAAAACTCCGTAGGGTCCTCATCTTGCAGTCAGCGGAGCTCCGGAAGTCATGAACTCGGATGTAAGTGTGCTGCTTTTGGGGTCTGTTCTCATGACTGGGATGCAGGAGAGTTTCCCAGACCTTATATTGTGTTTGTGGCAAAAACTAAATTTAATAGATGCAAAATCACTGCAAAATGCCCCTTTTTAATGTCTTTGTATAAGCTTCTCTGATCCTGCAGGTTTGTCCTGATTTCATGCCTTTCAGGGTGTTCCTTGGTGGTTGCTGACCCCATGCAGATCTCTGACCTCTGCAATCCACCTGGTATGGACAGGTGTGAATTTTGCTGAAGCACAACCGCAGTGCTTCACTGGCTGAGACAACACTTAAGTAACTGAAGTTCAAGCAATGATAAGAAGCTGTTGCAAACTGCAGCACGTGGGCATAGCAGGGACCTACCACAGTCCATTTGTACGTGGTCAGACTCAGCTCAGGAAGACAGACAAAAATAAAATTGTCTGATGCACAGCATAAACCTGCAAAGGCTGCAGACCTTTGAGGTTCCCTGGACAGTTATCCTCCACTAGCTCCATTTTGGACAAGGGAACATCCTCAGCCTCCAGTAATGGTTATTTCCCAGGTAACGTAGATAGATTTGTGGCATGCACATGCCAGTTCAGCACTGTATGAATATTGTCAGCCATAGTGCAAGGAGGCACAGCAGTGACTTTGAGACTTTTTAAAAATAACCCACTAGAGTGTAGTGTTTTGACAAAGTGATTCAAGGCATCAGTCACAATCTGCCACCCCAATCTTCACCTAGCTCAGAAAGCAAAAGTTTTCTTTATCTAATTTTTGGTTCCTGGATCTTCTGGCCCAGAAATGGCGATTGCTGGTGCTGGTGTCTGACGTTTACCAGCCCAGCCCAGGGCTCATTCATGTCTACTCGATCATATTGCCAAGACAGGCTTGCAACAGCCACATCTCAAGATCATAGGAGAGAGAAGTGAGACTGGCTTCCCTAAAGCATAAGGGGGCAGACAAGGCTGGTCCAGAAAGCTGCCCCAGTTCAAGCTGAGTGAAAACTGAAGTTTAGGCTGGTGCACCAAAAGGCCATTGGGTAAGACTCAGATAAGCTGTGTCTCTCTTCTGTGCTGGTAGCATCGAGAGTGTGTGCTACTTTTGTAAGGTAGGTCTTTGCTGGCAGAGTTTGCAGACAGTAAGCTGAGATTTCCAGCCCTCTATTAGCTTGAGGGTAATACAGTGCCTCAATAACCTGCTAATTACAGTCTCCTCATTCATTCATTCAATGAGACACAGTGGTCTTTTCTTGCTGAAATCAGTCTTTTAGGGGGGTCTTTTCTCTAGTTGTTTCTTGAAGTCATTTTCTTTAACTTTCCTCTCATGTGGATCACAACATGGCAAGTCACAGACCGGTGGAGAGTTGAGAACTGCTGACGGATGTCCTGTGGGTGCCAGGGACGCTTGTGTCTTCAGCGGAGTCTGCGAGATTGTGGTCCTCAATCACGAAGATGCTCTGCTGAGCAGGAATCTTGCCGGTGGGATGTTTAGGGGCCCAGTGTTTGCAGCGAGGAGAGATGACACTGAGGAAAGCCACCCTGAAGCGCTGAGACAACAAGTTGTAGATGATGGGGTTCACAGCTGAGCTCAGATAGAAGAAAACACCTGGGAGAAAAAAGGTGGGGGAAAGGAGAGAGAGACCTCATTTGTGAGTGGAACAAAGTCAGAAGAGGAAGATCTGTTCATTGCAGCACTGCTCCACCAAGGCTGGGAGCAGGGCTGGAGGCAGCGACAGCACATCTGGACAGCCACCATCCAGGCGGAGGCAGAGGCACGTCTCGCCAAGGCCGGCTCAGACCCTGCAGCACACAGGGAGAGGAAAGTTGTAGACAGTATTAACTGGAGCTCGCTATCTCCAGCTGCTCAGGAACCAGCTCTTTTGAGCTGTACTGACCTGCCTCCAGCACGGCCCTCATCCCCACAGCAGGATTTGCACAGCTGGAGCCCCATCAGAGCTGTCAGAGGATAACTTCCAGCCGAGGGGAGCTAATTTCTTGCAACACCCCAGGACAACTGCATGAGATTGGGTCTGTCTGAGCTGCATAATGGTCACATTCAGTGTTTTCCCATGGCATACAGAAAATAAGATTCCTCCTTGAAAAAGCCCTCATTTTATGGTTGGCTGGGCCGTAAGTGCTTGGTTATATCACACAGTTCTGGGCAGCGTGTAAGTCCGTTGTCTTGCCATTCGGTAAGGTTTCCTGTTTGCTTGACAGACCCTCTGGAAGATGATACCTGCTGCTGTGTATTCATTAGAAGAAGCTGAATGACAACAACATTCATTTCTGAACATTTCCAAGAAGGAAAAGCAGCTGGTAATGATGTATGATATCCTTTTTTTTTTTTTTTCATTTTTATTGAATATGCACACAACTGTACTGGACAACAACTTGAAAGCTGCAGAAACTTGCTTGCAACTTTTATTTAAGGCATAATTATCATTACTGGCTTAAGAAGCTTTTTCATGCATGCCTCATGTCCCCTAAAAATAAATGACTTCATACTTCAAGTAAAACACTCACAAATACTTTTTTTTGCCAGCCCTTATGCAAGTGGAAGAAGAAAGCTTTACCTGACACCACGTGAATTAAGTTGAATATATTAGCCAGAGGCTCAGTCCATTCCACAACAAAGCTGAAGAAGAGCCGATCTATATGGAATGGAGCCCAGCAGACAGCAAAAACCATCACGAGGACAACTAGCATGGAGAAACGGGACAAGAAAAACTAGTCAGTTGTGCAAGGATGCAGTTCACTGGTGAACACAGAGCAGAGAGAGTTCAGAAAGCTGGAGAAAAGACTCAGCATGAAAGAAAAATGTTTGCCTCCATGCACAACTTGGCCTCCGGTGGATTCAGTAAGGACTCTTGCAGACCTATTCCAGATGGGTCCTAAGAACATCTGTGGTCATGGTCATGAGGCACAGAAAATCAGGCTGATTTGAGAGCACAGTTTTCTAGTTCAGAAGCTGCCTAAAAGAACAATGTTGTTGCGTGAAATATTGAAGGTGATTTACATTTCCTGCATAAACATTAGCAGGGTTTACTTTGCCTTAAAGACAGCCCTAAATTATGAAGTATTGTGAGTGCTTTCAGGGTAGTCGCAGCACCAAGTCTCCAGAGTGCTGTACAATGTGTGAGTCTGCCTAGGTCCTGCTTTTTCTTGGGAAGGTTTAAGTGGTGAAGTCAGTAGTAGGTGATGAACGTGGCTTGACAGGACCTTCCTCTTCATGAGCAGAGCCCATGGTGTGATGCATTACAGGCCCATGAAACGTAGCTCCTGGGAGCCGGGGCAGGGAAAGAAGCATCTCATCAGTTATTGGTTAAACAACAAAACAGGTGTACGGCCTCCTTTCAAAATGTACACGATATAGTATTTTCACCCTGAGAAAGAGGTCTGCAAGAGCCAGGTTTGGAGTGAGGGAGGAAAATTTGCCTATGAGTCTTTTGAGACGAAAAATCTCAAAAAAAGTCCAGCTAAAACAACAAGACTTCTATTTATTTATTTATTTATTTATTTATTTTTATAATTCCTCAACTATCTAAGATATACACGCACACTCTTGTCCATGGTAAATAGAACACAGAAGGACCCACTACTTACACAACATCTTGGTGACTGATTTTCCAGATGGTCTCTGAACATTCACAGACATTTCTTCCACTTCCAAAGATTTGTCTCCTTTCAACTGGCAAAAGCAGGGAAGCAGAAGAAGAGCTTAGATAGGAGACAACAACCCCACCACACACATTGCTTTTGATATTTTAATAGCTGTAGTTTGAGTTTAAGAAGGCAAAATTTGAGGCAACTCAGGACTCATTGAAAGAAACCTGCATTTAAATTTCACTTTTAGTCTGCACTGAGCATGGAAGCCTTAGGTTCAAAACGATCTGCAGGTTTCATGTATCTGAGACGGCAAGTATGAAGTCAACAAGAAATTTGTATTTCCGGTCTCCACTCATCCTTTCTCAATGAGTCAATATTTCGTTCATAGTTTGTGTTTAATTTCAAGATTATTTTGTCTTCTAGCAAAATATTATTTGTTTGTTTATTTTCCTAAAAGGGTTCCCCACAATTAGGCACAAACCAATGATCCAAAAAATACCCAGAGAGGCCTTAGTGAAACACAGCTGCAATCACTGGAAAAACTCATGTAGAATTCAAGGGAGTTTATTTTATGTCCTTAGTGTTTGGACTAATTGATATTCAATCCATCTAATGAACAAAAACCATATATGCTCTATTGCATACAGACAGTGCACATGATATGCACAGATTCAGCCACACACTGCTTAATTACAAGTATTTCATTTTATTTTATTTTATTTTATTTTATTCTATTCTATTCTATTTTATTTTATTTATTTTATCAGTTTTCCCTGGACTTCTAAAAAAATAGATACAAAGAATGACAATTTTATGCCCCTAAAGTGCTTCCACCATATGCTTACAGTGACAGCACTGATGCTTTGGTGAAGAAAAGACCATGGCAAGATAATCAGTACAAAAACACTTTTTTCTTTGGTTATGAAAAGATTCATCTATAAAGACTGCATAATTGCAGCCAGCTTCTTGAAATGAGAACTGCTGATTATCCAACAACTTCAGAGTAATGCTTTTTTTCAAAGGAGAGAAACTGGAAACAAAACTTTAAATTACATGGGAAAGAATATCAGGAATGAGGGAAAAGTTAAAAATCAATCTGGACTTGTAGAACTCTTGTGAAAACATGCTAGTTGTGCCATTTTCTTTCACAATTCGTACGGTGATTTTGTTTCCTGTTTTTTGGTTAACAGTATTATTCTAAGTTGTTGTAACCCTGATCAGAGACCTTCTTTCAATGTTTTGTTTATTCAGAAAACCAATAAAGGGGAAACATATAAATTTAATTATATTAAATTATAATGCAATTCAGCTTCCCGTATTTTACATTATGCCCTTCTGTCACTTCAAGTCATAGTCACTGTTGCTTAAGGAATAAAATCAACTGATTTGTAACACACCTAGTGGTAAATGTCTGCTCAGATTGATTCAAATCCCTAGCTTCCCCGCAGTGGTTTTCAGTCTCAACAGTAATTTATTCCACAAATATTCCAAAGCCTCATAGAATACAGTGTTGTGATGCTGTAATAAAACAGAGACACATATCTTTATTTTTCACCTTCCTCCTGTCATTTTGATGATGTTTTAAGGCTCCTCTTTAGCCTCAAGTGATAATACATGGGGGTGTAACTAGTAAGAATAACTCAGCAATTGCAATTTGATAAAACAAGTTGTGACAAAGGGAAAAAAAAGGAAGAAAAAGAAAAAGAAATGAGTCCATGACAAAGATTGTAGCTTGCATTCATGCCAGTGGCATGACAGAAGTCCTGCCAAGATAATGGTTACTTTTACATCACTGCGGATGTGCAAGACTATATAGGGTTGCCTGGAGATGGATGTTACCTATTCACTGCAGGAGAAATACAAGTGTCTGGAGCAACAAGCTGAAAATTTGATCTCCCCCTCCCCCCCCCGCCCCCCATCTTAATTAGCTACAGCGTGTCATGCTAGAAACCACAAGGCAGAGTGAAATTAGGGCCTCACCTATCCCCAGGCCAACATAGTGAGGCCACTCAGCAAAAGCAGGACAACCTTTTTATGTAAACTTCTTGGCCTGACACAAATGGTGATCAAATGTTTGCTTCAGCTGATGGAAAATTTGGTGTTTAAAGCCACATGGCTTGTGCTGGGGCGTGCAGTCCTGCCTGCCTGAGTGAGTTGGCTGATGCTGTTGCCACCCATGTGCTGAGCTGCCATTGCTGCACTCTTAGCTCACCCCCATTGCAAAGCAAAGTGTGTTCGTAGGTACAAGGTTTGCAGAACAACCTCCATGGAAAGGGAACAGACCACTCCAGAATCGTGCTGGGCTCTGCACAAATTAGCCAAAGGCTGCCACTGTCAGCAACTGGTTCTGGTTTTAACAACCGGGTATTTTGGGGTGGCAGAATAGATTTTGATGACACGTTTGCTACCATCTCACAGCTGCTCGACATGTCACACTTGCTCCCTTCTATATTGCATCCTGAGGCACTCAATCCTTGCACTGGCAAAGCTTGAAGGAGAAACTATGGCAAGAAAAATGCCTTCCTCAAAGCCTGGTAAATGTTATGCCTCTGTTTGCCAAACTGGAGCCATTGTAGAACCTTTTGCTCAACTCTGAGCATTTCCGCTACTGTCTATGAGCAATACATGGCACTCAGGAGACTCTGGAGTGTTGCTGAAGCTTCAGAGATTTCATCAATAGTGAGTAGATAAAAAAATGTCTTCTGTTGAAAATTATATATACACACCATTCTTCTATCATTTCTGTTGGGGAAAAAAAAAAAAAGAAACTATTTTGCCTAGCATAACTTGGAACACAATGCAGATATACCAGGGATGGGTGTTGTTTACAATTTGGAAGTAGCAATTGGATATACAGAAAAGCAGAGACATAAACATTACAGCCCTCAGGAAAAGCAGCTTGAACAAATCTGTGAATATATAGAAATCCCTGGTAGCAACCCTTGTTAGTCACCTAGCTGCTCTTCTGGGATGGGGATTAGGAATTTGTCGTGCCACAAATAGAAGTTATTCCAGTTTTCATATTTCTTTTTATTAGTTTGGAAATTTCTTTTTCTTTTTTTAACGGGTATTAGTTTCAGCAGTCCCCCCTCCACCCCCCAGGTCTTATTTCGCAAAATTTTCATCAAAGAAACTATGAAACTATGCAAAGACCCCACAACAGCCACAGAACTGTAGTACTACAATAACTTAACCAATTTGTTGCTTCTAAGATCTTCTGTGTGTTATAGATTTCTGGCAGTTAATCCTTGTAGCTTTTCCTAAGTAGGGAAAAATTGCTTTTCTATAGTTTCTGATAACAGTAAATATCAGCCAGCACAACAAAATGATCTATGAGCTAGCACAGAGTTGGCTGAATTTCTTGCACATTACTTGGTAAGTTAATCTGTCTTTACAAGCATATTGCATCCCTTTCTTGCTCTATGAGCAGACACAGCTTTTTAAACTCTAACTTATATTCAGTGTGGTGAGATAGGATTTATATTTTCAAAATTTATGTAAAGAAAGAGAAGAAAAAAACCATGGACTGTCTATGATTAGCAGTGCATTTCGATGCTGGGCTACATAGGTTACTAATACTGTGATACAGATTGTTTCATCCCTGTATTTAAATAATAATACTTGGTAAAACTAGTCCCACTTTCCGAAGAGAGCACAAATGTGAACTCTAAGATAGCCTTAATCAATCGTGAAACTGTGCCTTAGTTATATAAAGAAAAGATTGCTGAAATTGCTAGCTGCGGCAATAAGGTAGCATTTCAGTTTATGACAGCTTTGTGAGTTTTAACAACTGGATATTATCACCCTCTCCAGGGAAGGAGAAAAATTAAGCTGTGTAATGGAAACTCTACAGTCACAAGAAGAGGGAAAACAAAAAACTATACAAGATTCAATCACAGGCCTGTTCCTTTTCATTCTTTTCACATTTTCCTGTTTGTCTATTTCTTACTAGTCCCTGCTGCAAAGGTGTAAATCTCTGAGAGGCTGGAATCAATCTACAGAATGGGATGTTTAAGTAACATTCAAATACGAGCAGCAGCAATGGTAAGTTTTTTTAAAAAAGATTGGGGTAAATTATTCCAAGGCGTAGCTATATTCATTTGAGAATAGGATTACAGCAAAGAAGGAGTTTGATCCACTGTTTCCAGGGGTTTGAAATACTTTTACTTTTTTTGGGAAAACAGATGGACAAGAAAAAGCTGAAATCACTTAAAAGACACATACAGGCACAAACACACAAGAATGAGCTAAAGAAACACTGAGCACGGTTGGAGCAGGACTTACTCTTAACCCCATCAGATAGTACAGCACACTTATGACCCCCATAGGCAGCACATAGAAGAGAAAGGAAGTAATCTGGACAATGCAGTTGTAGATCCACATGGGCATGACCACAGTGCAGGTAGCAGAGCCAGGGACCAGGGTGCCATTGGGGAAATACTGCAGCATGATGCCATGGGTGCCCGTGTTGGGGAGGGCAAAGAGGACAGAGAGGGCCCAGAGCACCACGATGGTCCTCAGGGCACGCTTGCGAGTGCTCTCCAGCTTGGCACGGAAGGGATGGAGGATGGCAACGTATCTCTCCACGCTGACCGTGGTCACGCTGAGGATGGAGGCAAAACACACTGTCTCAAAGAGTGCCGTCTTGAAATAGCAGCCAATGGGCCCAAACAAGAAGGGGTAGTTGCTCCACATCTCGTAGACTTCCAGGGGCATCCCAAAAAGCAGCACAAGCAGGTCTGAGATGGCGAGGCTGAAGAGGTAGTAATTGGTTGGAGTCTTCATGTTCCGGTTCTTAAGGATTACTAGGCAGACTAAGAAGTTACCTACCACCCCAACAATGAAGATCAAGGTGTACACCAAAGCCATGGGCAAGAACAGATGGCTCCTTTTGGGCCCACATAGGAAGGCTAAGTAATCCTCAGTGCTGTTCAAGTATCTCCCGAAATGTTCTTCATGTAGAGCAAGGTGATTAAACCAGGAGGTATTTCTGATCCAGGCCATTACTGGACCTGCTGAAATGTTCCACAACTGAAATCCAGCCTTCTTTAAGTTTCTCTGTGCTAGTTCACTCACTTTTTGCAGAGAGAGAGGAGGAGAGGAGTTGTCTTGCCAGACCCAGATGCACAAAGCCACTGAGAGATGTGAGTGAGTGTGTTTGCCTGGCTTCGGTTGAAGGTTTGCTGTTGTAACAGCTGTTCCCCTGCGAGGAGTCCCTAAGCCAGAAAGCCCCTCCTTTCACACATATTCATTGGCTCACTAAGTGCATTGGATTATAGAGTAAGAAAAGAGGTTCTGGCTACTTGTATCAGCTCCTGTAGCAGATGTGTTTACAGAATCAGAAATGTGGGATTTAGAGAGCTGAGAATCTGAAATATAGGATCTTGCTTGCTGCAAGATGCTTGTATTTGTCAGAGGGTGGGAAACCAGACACAAAAAAAACCTATATTAATGCTACAACCAGTTATAAGCCACAAGCCAAAAAAAAAAGAAAAAGAAAAAGAAAAAAAAGAAAAGAAAAAGAAAAAAAATCTGGTATGATTTTATTTTTCAGATCTCTGTTGATTTTTATTCTGTTTTCTATGGCAGCAAGTACTTGGAAACAGAGTATGATCTGCAGAAAGCCAACTTGTTTTTGTAGTCACTCGTGGAATTAGACAACTATACTGTTTCAACCTTTTTTTTTAAACACTGTAATTTTCTTCTCCTGAAATCTGACATAGGATTTTGATTGTTCTTATTGATATCAAAATATTTTTTCCCACTTTTTTTTTTTTGTAAGGGAGTGTTGTTTCAAAGTGCATGCAAAATTTTCATTGAGGGTTGACAAAAGGGGCTGATTGGAGATTTGAGAATACTGGAATCTAATTCCATATTCGTAGCCTTGTTTTGGGAATCTTTCTGAAGACCATGTTATTCCAAAGACATGTTTAGTGCCCCCAGTACTAAATTTACATGCATTTTTATAAATTCCTATTTCTTCCAGAATGAAAACCATTCTGCAAACGTACTTTCTGAGCCAAAGAAGTGTATGCTACGAGGACAATGGCTGTGTCACAATAGATCATTTAGCTCTTGATTAATTCTTGATTTCTTACTGAATTTCTCTAAAAACAACAGCAACAAAAAAAGCTTCAAAGTGCATGGATGTCTTCCTTTGAGAATAGAAAGTTTAGCTGTTTGGAATCAAAAAATTGCAAAAGCTGAGATGTGGCATAGGGGACTTTGTCAGCCTGATGTGCAATTTGCTCAGTGCCTCTCACTAGCGCTCTCTTTTGAGTTTCTGCCCAGATCCACCATGAATTGATGAAAAATTTTACACCTTAACACCCTTTGGCAAGGAGCTCTTTGGGTCTTTCATCCATGCATGAAGAACCACCTCCTTTCCTCTGTTTGACCTTTTAACTTGAGTCACTCTGGCTCCTAAACTAAGACAGTATATTTTTAATCATCCCAAAGCAAAAGAACTGGCCTCTTGTCTGGCTTCTCCTCCAAAATCCTGACAGAAACAAGTTTTCTGAGGAAGATGTAAGCTACTCTACTCTAGGTGGCTAGACAGTAAACAGATCCCACAGAAAAACTCTTCTCAGTCTTCAGAATTTTGGCTGTCTTAGATTCTGCCTTCTTTACTCCTTCCCTCTTTAACTTTTTCCAGTTTATTAGTAGTCCAATAACCTTAGAAGAAAAAATATATTTTTGTAATAAACACAGACTGCCACCAAAAATAGCAGCAGTAGGCAAAGAACAAGGTCTGGTCCCACAGTGGCATATCTGGTATGTGGAGCTCTGAGGATTTTTTGTTTTACGACAGTGCATTCATTTAAAATGTTAGCAGTCTCAAGTACACCACAAGAACTGTACCAAAAGACAGAAACATGTCTCTCGTGACAACTTTCAAACCTGCTGAAATTATCTCACACATAAACTATCCCCATCAGAAAGAATCCGCTAATTTATTCTAGCATTGCACAGAAGCATTTTGTTCAGCAGATTGCTAGGTTTTATTGGATTGGTGAGCTACAGGTGTGCTCCTTTGACCTGTTTCTCCCTGCCTTAGTGATTCAGCTGAACAAGATTCCTTGCATTTTAACGATGTCAAAATAATGTGAATTTGATTTTGAACTACTGCTGGCACAAAATGTAGGAACAGGGAAATCGTTCATAGGGTGCCTGGTCGAGACCAGGATCGACTGTTTCAGGGCGCAGTAGGAAAACTATAGTTGTAAACGATTTGTTCAGGACTAAACACTTTCTGTACCTCTGTTTAACTTTCAGGGTTTTTCTTATCCTCAGTCTCTCATTGATATTTCATTTATTTCCATTTCTCTCCCCTCCCTGCACCCCCCAGTAAGTTCCACCAGTCTCTGTACAGCATCATAACTGAAGTGAGTAAACACTTCTAAAATAGCTACCAAATTGGTCTGCATTTTGATTCACACGTATTAACCACTATAAAGAAACTGAAAAGGAAGCTTGAGGTCTGTTCAGCTTGAACTCAGTCTTGCAGAAAAGGAAACCAAAATGGATTGAGTTATTTATTAAAAAACCAACAAGGCAGCCATGCCGGTTTTGAGCTCTGTGAGAGGAAAACTATGGGCTGAAACACCTGAGGGCACTTGAAAGTGTGGATGTGCCAGGCTTACCTGCATCCACTTCCACTTGCTCTCCCTCCTGCATCCTTTCTGATCCTGCTGGGTGCTGTGTTGACTGGCTGTACGAGCAGTAACACAGGAGAAAAGTTGATCTGTTTGTCTAGCAGGCCACCCCTGGAATCATGCCACTACGACCACAATTAAGTGGCAGATGGAGAGGATGAGAAGGGCCAGGAGAGTGGCAAACATATTTCAGGTCATTTCTTGAAGCTTTATTCCATGTTCTTTATCATATCTGTCTTAATAAGGATAGGAGAGTATATCTAGGAATCAAAGACTAGCTCTAGTTCTGCATGATTGGAAATATTTTATTTTTACAATGGAGATGGAAAATAAAAATAGATTTTTCCTTTTGAAAGTAATACTAAAGCAGTTAGTATTTTTCACTGTAAAGCATACTTTGTTGGTGCTTGCTTTTTACACTCAAAAGAGGATAGTGTGCTGTATGCTGGCCTTAGAAGTGTGCAGTTTAAAGTAATAATGATGTAATTAGTGTAAAGAAATATTTACATTAATGTAATGTGTGTTACATAAAGTATATTAATGTAGTGTACTATTTGGCAACATAAAAGCCAGACAAGTTCTTTTTTCTCAAAGTCCCAGTGCTAGTCCGAGTGTGGCATTATCTCCTTAGGCATTGACTATGCCCTCGTGCTTGTGGTGTTTCTCTTGCCACATTTATATTGCGGAGTCTTTCCCTCAGCTGATGTAAGAGCGCTACAGCATTGCTATGTTCCATTAAGGGCAGCATAGTGCACATTTAAGAACAGGTAAATTCAAGTGCCTTCATATTTACCAAAGCCCTCACCCATCATCGAGTATGTATTAGGTCAGTAAAGAGTGAGCAATTTTATTGTAGAGAAAATTGGACACATTCATCAAAAGAGCCAGAGAATGGTAGAGGTAATCAAGAGTATAACTAATGTATAAATCCTCCATGGGTCATGCCTACGGAGGGATATATTTTGAAGAACTGAGTGCTTGCTCATCTCAGAATACAGAAATTTATTCATGCTAAACAAGCTCTTTTAGATATCTATATCTGTGTTAAGACAAGTTCCTCATCCAGCTTCATATGTTCTGGCTGTAGAACTGGAAGTAATATAGTTGTGCTACTGCCATACTGTGCCACACTAATTAATTCTGTTGATTAGTTGAGATGCAGTACTGCACTGACATGCCTGCTTGGCATTCCGGACCCGAGCTGACCTCTCTGAGCAGCCTGGGACATTGCTCAATGTTTGCGAGAGAGATGCCATATTACTTACTGTACAGCCTTAGAAAGACATCCTACTTCAGTGGAAGGGCTTGAAGAAGTATAGGATTCGCCATAATTTCTGGCAAAGCAGGTCCACTAATTCTTATCTTCAGCAATTACAATCTAGCATTTCATTTCTAATTTCCATTTGCAGCAATCAGACTCTGTTGTTTCAGTAGTTTCACCCTTTCTCCAACTTGTAGCTACTGAAGGTAGATGTAAAATCCTGTAGAAATTCTTCCTGTGGGGGCTGCTATCCAGCTGGTCTGAGCTGGCTTTCCCTAATTCCTCTCTCAGAGCCCTTAGGAGCTGCGCATGGAGCCACTGAGCTCTGTCAACTTCAGGTTCAAGCTCACTGTTATAGTCCTTTAAGAACTTGTACCAAGTATCTCTGGACCATACGGATGAAAAGAAGAAGATGCAAATCAGAGGGCACAGAGCTGGTAAGCAGAATGTTAAGCTGTACTAGTTTGAATATGTTAACACCGTTGATAGAAAAACATTGCCTCACTCCCCTTAAAAATCACTGAGTTATAATTATAAATTATGGATTTGACTTTTTTTTTTTCTCCTTTGAACATCTTGTTTGGTTCAGTGCAGTAGCTAGAGTGTGAGTCCTTGTTTTTCTAAGTATTCAGCGTAACATTCAACATGCCGTCAAATGCATAGATATATTTTGTACACTCTCCCTCCAGGCAGGATGAGTGAGCTGCACTATAGTAATAGCTGGATCTGCAGTAGCCTTTCCATGTCTTATTGTAAGTCATTTCACAATTATCTAGGCTCTTCGCAGACAGCTTCTCCATGGCTGTGCATGATATCTGAAGTCCCCAGGATATCAACCAACACACATGAGAAGTGGATTTCATGACTACAGTGGAAAATAGCTAGGAGCACACCTCTCTGCCTAGAGCAGCTGGCAATCTGCACAGACACAGGCCACTTCAGCAGTGGAACCCATTTTACCTAACTTTAGTCATTAAAAACAGCTAATGAGTCTATGCTGATTTTTCAGGTTTTTGCTTTAGTCAGTAATGGAAAGGAGAACCTGCAGAAAGTGATTTGTCCTAAACCAGAGTATAAGATAAGCAAGAGATATGAAATGGAGGAGCTTGTTGTTTTTCCTATTGTCTGCAAAAGGAAGGTGGATAATAAGGTTTAACAGCAAGATTGTTAAAAGCCGAGATGAATTTAGACCCCAGTTTTGTGCAGTCTTTGGAGGGAGTCATGTTCAGGCTTCATCTTGGAGAAGGTGCTGGGACAGCCAAAAACAGGGCCAGAGAGCAAGTCAGCAAGGGCAGTCCAGTGTTAACAATCGGTCCCTGGTCCTCTCTTACCTGGCAGAGTGGATGTACCTACTGAGATGACTTTCAGCAATGGATTGCTTTGTTAGCGTTGATGATGGAAAATAGTGGGAATGATGTCCTTTTTAGTAAGCATTTTGTGTTTTGTTTGTGTGTGTGTGCTCATGCTTTGAAGAGGCAGGGGGTGGCATGTACGGATGTAGTGCAGACTTGATGGGCAGGTGAGCAGCAACAAGAGCTGAAAAAGAACACTGATGCAGAAAATCTTGTCATATTGAATGTGTCCATCACGATGAAGTGACTCAGATTTATATAGGGAAAGACGAAAGGATTGTCATGGCAGAAAATGTATTGAAACTGCAAACGTTGTACAGAATGACTCAGATTGCCTGAGTCAAGAGGGATCTGATACTACAAGACTTTGACTTACGCAGGTAGAATCAGATTATTCAGCATCTCTGGCTTTTGGCATCTTACTACAGTATTGATACTCCATTGCAGATTCTTCTTCCTTTGATTTATATGTTGCTCTGGAGAGCTCGACTCACTTGATTGTCTGACCCACAAGACACTTAACTAGTTTCTTTTTTTTCCGTGATGTGACTCATCAGTATTATTTTTCAGCTCACGTCCATTTGGCTTTTCTTCCTCACCTTGGGATTCGGGCAAGGATTTTTCTCCACTGAGAAAAAAACACCTATATCATAGAGTCTGTATCAGACATATACTCTGATGAGACAGAAGGAATCACAGTGACGAGTCTTATCACATTCAAAGAAATACAATGCATGATGTGTAGTGTTATTAGAGAAGGTAGAAAGTTTGTAATTTGTTAAAGGAGAACTGAATCTGTCAATGAAAACAGTAAATGGGACACATGGAATCTGTATAGCACATATCATATATAAAGGAAATAGTAAAAGAAATGTTGAGAATCCCTTAAGTAATCATTTCTTTGTTTCAGGATTGGTACTGAGGTACATTTGCTACAGGAAAATAAATTTTATTTGAAAAGTTTTGCTCCTATTGGAAAACAATATACATCCTCTATTTCCCCCTGAAATGCAGTGATGTGCTATTGTATACTCTAACAAACAGCTCAGAACTGCTTACATAGTAATAATGCAACTTACAGTAAGTGGAAGTGAAACCACATTTTTTCATCTTCTTCTAATTTTAGGAAGGGCATTTTTAACCTGTCTACACATGTTAAATTTTCTTGGCTCCAGTAAAATTATTATTCTACTGCTCATTAGGGTGACTGTTTGGCAAAAATACTTGTCAAGAGTTTCCATTCCCTTCCTCAGCTGCTGATCAGATTACTTCACAAGTTGGGTTATTCTGATCACCTGTCTTCGTGTCACATTGAGAATCAATGCTATTTGACTTGGAATTAATGAAACCATCTTTATGAAGAAGGATGTGCATAATTCAGAACATTAGTATGCTGGCAGATGATGTTCTCTTCCTGCTCTTTTCCCCATTAGACTATCCCCAGGAGCCGAATCTTGGCTCAGCGCAATGCAGCGAGGGATGGTACTGTTCGTTTGAATGTCTCCTGTTACAAGGTTAGAAACAGAAAGAAAGCTCCAGACACAACAGTGATGAAAAAGATACATGCCAGAGGAATAATTTACCATAGTTATCAAATAACCTAACAAGCCTTAGACACGCAAAGGAAACTGGATCAACTTATTAAAAAGCTTGTTTCAAATTGCAGTGTACACCTCAGAAACGTTTTTGTGGTTTGCAGCCCACTCAGTAGTGAGACGATCCCAGGCAGACCTCCAAAATAAGGTGAAATAAGCCATCTACGCCCTCTAGAGCTGAGGAGCAGGAGAACAGGAATGGTCCCCATGCAATGAGAACTGCTCTCGTATGCAGGACTGGGGTGTGAGGCTGGCTCTATGACTTGGTGATTTTGGATTCAGCGTTTTTGCTAGGTCAGTTCTTTGATGCCAGGATTCAGTGCACTCTGTGAATTGGGAGCCTTATTCCCAACGCCAAAACTGAAGATGAGTATGAGGCCCAGGGTCTTCCCACGCAGACCCCTGCAAACAGACAAGGGAGGGAGGGCTTTGCCCTCTTCATTGCAGGTTGCAAGAAAATTTTATTTGGGCATTTCCTTACACCATGGCCCACCGAAGCCAGAGCTGCTGCAGTGCAGCTCTCTCTATTCTTCCCCAGCACTAACTGTACAGTGGCTGTACAAATTTGGTTTAGTCCGCCTCACTGGGAGACTGATTTAGCATCCAGACTGATAGATGCTTTGCCTGGCCAAGACACCTTCAGTATCTGTGCTCGTCTGCAAATGCTGATCCACAATTGGATCTGAGCTGACCCAGAACTCTATTGATTTGCTGTTATTGTGCTAAATGCTAAACATCTCTCTTATTGATGAACACCTGAACATGTTCTACAATACCTTTAATAAAACAAATTGCTGCTGCAGACAGAAATGACTCGAATATGAGTCAAGTTATCGTTCTTTCAATACAGCAAGCTATATTTAAATGGACAATAATACTAAATCTGAAATGGCATCAGAAATTAAGTAACGAAAACAGAACTAGAAAGCCTGATGTTTTATTTTTCAATTTTGTTCAAAGATCAATGGCTGAAGATTAATATTGCTTGAAACGAGAAAAACTTCATCCAGCAAAGGATGAAGGAGGGAGATAAAATGGAGGAGGATAAGACCTAACAACCTTGAAACAATAGTCTTTTAGGAACCTAAACAAAGACTGACCAGGGACTGGAAGTGAAAAAGGAATGGCAAAATGAACTTAGGACAGGGAAATGAACGGAATACACAAAATGAAAAACATGTATGGGTAAAGATAGAGATGAAGAAAAAGGAAGACAGAAAGAAAGGAAGTAACAAGGAATTTGGAAACAAATAAGATTGTAGGATCATAGGTTAATGCAACCTGGAAGGCACCTGTGGAGGTCTTTAGTCCAATCTTCTGTTCAGAGTAGTGTCTGCTGTGGAGTCAGACCACAGAGTGGACCATGGGGTGGCCTCCTCTTAGGTACTGCAGGGGCTGGCTCATGCTCAGATTGCTGTCTACCAACACCCCCAGGTCCTTTTCAACAGAGCTGCTCCCCAGCCAGCTGTACTTTAATATGCACTGGTCTGCCTTTCCCAGCATTCCCCTGAGTGGAAGCTGTTACTGCTAATATTTGAGGAATGGCTCTTTACCATTGCTATTTCCAAGATAACACTGTGTATAAACCTGATTAGTCCTACATTGTTATTCATTATTCTCTCTTCTGCTCTTTGCAGTGATTCAATCATCCCAGAAGAGAAAGGAAACAGCACCCACAGTGCAGATTTATGTGGTGTCAGGGAGCCTAAGTCTCTCTGGTACTCATGAGACTTCAAATCTTAAAGGCTGTTCAGAGTTTCCGTTCCTAGCCTTATGTTACCAGTAACAGAAGAGAAAGACTATATCACAAATTTTCCCAGCACTGAGAATGCCTTATTTAAATCGACCTTACCATTTCTCTGGAGGATATAATGCATGATGAGTTGATACTGGAGAGTCTGCTAGCATGTACAAATGGCCTATCGAAATCATTCAGGACTTTTGCTCAAGGCATAAAAAAGTTTCAGGGTTAGAACTGAAGGTTTCCAGGCTCCTCGCTCCAAGCCCTGCTGATTGCCCTTGCGTTGCTGCAAACTTGGTCAGTAAGCCTCCTATATTTTTGGGGTGTTCCCCAGTTGCCAAACGTTCCAGCACCACTGTAGTGGAGCCCTTCATTTCATCCGAAGAGGCCATGCTTTCTTTCTGTTGATTGACAGTCACCATCTTTTGAAATGCATGGTCTTAGCCAAACCGGTTTGAACTGAGGTCTCAGAGTTGATGACCAAGCCATTTAACACACAACAGAACTGAAAGGGAAGACATACAGGTAATATTTGGTGCATCTCTCATACTTGCTAATAGTTTTATTGGGTCCCTAGAATAGGGAAGATGATCAGTCAGGCTGACAGCATTGTATGTGCCTCCAAGCTAATGGAAACCCAGAGAATATGCTGTGAAGGTACAATGTTTAAATGATACCTAACTGTCAGAGAGTAAAGAAGAAGTCCTACTCTTACTGGTTAGCTGGAAAAAAGGTTCAAACCAGAACACAAGGCAGTAATTGGCACTTCTCTGGTTCCTTTTGAGAAACATTTATTCACAGACCTAAATGAGACTTCCTATGGTGAGTGAGCAGTTCATACTCTGGTTTTGTGCTAAATAGCTACTTTTCCGATGAAGTGTACAGGCCTTGATTTTGTCTTCAGGATACGAGAATCAAGGACCATGCATTTTGCCAGTGATTCTTTCAAAAGGATTCTACAGTGCAGTGTAGATGGTGCTTCACAGTGTTAAAAAGACTGTGCTCAGTGGGGAAAAAGCTCATCTTCCTAAGCATAGTTATCCTTGCATCACTATAAAATTTCCCATAAGATTTTCAAGTGCTTTATAGATATAAGTGGCCCGTACCGTCAAAGCAAGATTGTCCCCCTTTCCCAGAGAGATGCAGAAAAAGTGTAAAGTTCTACAGAAATTATAGAGATTTAAACTTTTTGGCATTAGGCCCTGTGCTGTACCAGCCAGAGCTGACCCATTGGAGGAAGATCATGAGGCTTTTTTTGCCTCTTTCCAGAAGAAACACTATCTTCACTTCCATCCTTTTGGGAAAGTTAAGTAGATTCTGCTTTGAAAGACATCATGTCTTTCTCTGACAACAATTGCAATAATGTCAAGAGTCCTGGAGTACTTCAAAGCCCATCTGAATCTGCTGTATGATATTTTGAACATTTTTAGATTGCTACCAGATTTTGTACACATTAATTTGAAGGCTTTTTCTTCAGACGTTATACATATTTATACTGAAGTGGGTGCTTTTTTAATGTGCTTTTGGCATTTTTAAATTACAGACCATGAAAGATGATCTCTCACTAACTTTACACTAAAGGAAAGGGTGAATATAGGCAATTATGTAGTTTTCACACTCATAGCTATGCTATTGTAGAAAAGAAGCTAAAGTATAGTTTTGTTGCAGCTAGACTTCTGAGATCTGAAGTCAACTGTAAGAGGAAAAGTGGGCCCAAAAGCCCAGACTGAAAATTAAATATGCTTTTTAATGGAAAAAGATGATTTGAACAGTGTTGTATTTCACTGCAGAGAGGCATTACTTTGAGCGCGTTAAAGTATACACACCACAACATTCAGATGAAACATGCTCAAATTTGAGGCACAAAAAGCTCAATATTTTGGAAACATGTGAAAGCACTTCCTGAAGAGCAGAATTGAAAAACAAACAAACAAACCAAAAAACTAGACAAACCCAAAGAACTGGACAGCTGAGTGTACTTCTGAAACCATGTTGTTTTCTAACAGTATATTCATTAATGCTGGTGAACAGATGTTTACCAAATTAGCTGGGGAAAAAAAAAAAAAGTTTTTACTTTTCCACTTTCATTTGCTATTGAGTTCAGATATGCTTTACTTTATACTGGAACACACAAGCTAAAGAAAGCAACAAAGCCTCCTCAAACAGCTCCACCAAATGAACCTGCAGAATGGCAAAAAGGCAGTAAAGAACACGAGACCCCTTTCCCTTTCCCACTCTTGTTGGAGAGGATTCCCTAGATATGGGGCCTGTGCTGCAGCCCATCAAAGCTCTTTCCTTTTCTAGCTTCAGTTGGGACTAGGATGAGAGCCGACTGGGCACAGAAGGGTATTCCTGACCCTTTGTGTTGGATAACACCAACCTCACACCTCAGTGAATAAAAGTCCACACTACTGGAGAGTGCACGGCTGTGGGTTGCTGCATGTCCATGCCACTCCTGAACACGATGGGATGAAACACTAGTAATACTTCATCTTTTTCAATGCATGGAGACATTTCCTTCTACCTGCTTTGTCTTCCTCTGCTGTTCTCTTGCCAAACCTTCATGGCAGCTTCCAAACTCCTCTGCTCCTGATCCTCTCCTCAGACAATTCATGTTGAACTAGTTGGTCCTGCCCCTAGTGACTCCATCTTAAGCTCATAAATGGATGTGTAGAAGTTAAAATAATGAAATTCTTGGTAGGAATCGACTTTAGTTATAAGGTTTTGGTTAAAAGTTTTCTTTCGGGAAATTGTGTTTTTATGAAAAGCAGAAAGATTTTGCACCTCATGAGATTCTACTGATTTTGATGAAAATACTCCCCTCCAGAAAACTTCTGAAAGTAAAACGTGATCTTCTTTGGAAATGACAAAATAAGGTTTTAATATCAAAATATTCTTGTGCTTTTTCATTTACAATAGTTTGAATATTTCTGTATTATTTTGAGGTCTGTCATAAATATTACTTGATAGGCTTTGTTAAGAACATGTCAAGCTACAGTGTGAAATACAGCATGACATAACATGACATTTATATATTCCCTTACTTTTTAAAACAAGTTTTAAGTACAGTTACTACTGAGTAGAGATTGAACCAGAAAAGTAATGCAAAGTCTTTCAGAGTGTTTCTCATTTGATCAAGAAGACAAGAGCAGCACTGAAAGTATCACCCAGGGAATAGATGTTGTCAGCAGCCCGTGATAACTTGGAATAATTTTTGTAATATATAGAAAAATGTATTCTTTAATAAAAACTAATGGATTTTTAGAGTTTTTTCACTCAGCAAAAGATTGCAAGATTTCATCTCTTCCTCCTAATTCAGAAAGAAAACAAGTCTTCAAACATTAGTGTTTCCAATGAACCCAAAGTTCTGACAAATTCTAATAACCATCAATTTTCTTTACTCAGGTTGATTACGTGTGTATGTAACATCTGAAAAGTTCTACAGGCACCTTTACAAATAGGATCTGGAGACTTTATGTAGGCAAGATCACATTTACATATACAGCAGACAAGCTTTGAAAGGGTGCAGCATCAGACACTTCATTTTCATGCAAAACAGACAAGCTGTGAGGCAAGGCCTCAATTACTCACACGAGAGAGGGCAGGAAAGGCAGGGCTTGATTCAGAGATAACATCTTAAATTGTTAACAAGATCAATTAGGGACATGCTGGACTTGTATATGTGTGCACTTCTATGTGTCTACATTCAGGGGTAAACTCTATATAAAGAGTAGATATGAAGCTATATATTCTATATAATTCTTTTTGCATGGTTTATCCTAGTTCTAAGTCTTCAGATAAATGAAAAAGATAAATATATAGATAACTTGACCACTGTTGCAAGCGATATTAGTCTGTATTTAGAAAGACAAAGCTATGTCTCATGCTTCTGACACTTGTTTTTAAAGCTTCTATATTACTCTAGAAAGGTATTGGTATTATTTGAAAGCAAATGCCTTTTATTTACCATCTGCATTTCTGTTGCATTTTTAAGCATATTAGATGACATATATGAAGCTTTCTGGGGACTTATCTGCCAAACTTTTATTGAATATAACTAAATAATTCTGAGGATTTTGTATATAATATTTGAAGCACAGTTTTTGCAGAGTTCACAGTATCTACTGCTTGAGATTGCAGTCTTAAACCTATTCAGCGCAGGGAAGAAAAGAAATACTCCCTTACACTGCTTGAAGGCATGTAAATACGATTGCTTTCCCCCTTAATAGAATTTTCCAGCTCAGCGGGATCCTGGCTGAAGGTCTTGGAATAGTTTTGCAGTTCTGTATAGGTAATAACAGGGGATAGTATAACATAGTATCCCAAAGTAGTGAGGGGAAGGGAAGGGAAGGGAAGGGAAGGGAAGGGAAGGGAAGGACACAATGCATTAGACTTCAGTAGGTAATTTATTCTATCAGTAATTTTTTTTCAATAGAAAGAGAACTGTTATCCAAAAGTGTCAAGTTGTTGTACTCAAAAGCTTTCATGGGAATGCACTCATTTTAAATAATTATTGGGCAAAGATTTCTCTGATTCAGGGTGGGCTCCTAAGAAGCACATTGAAGGACTTTGTCCCTTTCCAAGAACTGTCAACAGTCCAGTATTATGCCAAGCATGTGTGAGATCATGTTCAAACCCCTGTTCCTACACATTTTTGAAATTAACTCCACAGTAGCCAAAAGTCTGGCACTTAAATTCTTTCTGTGGTGAACAGATTGAGACATCTGATCTGGAGCTTCAGAGCAGAGGTTTGAGCCTGACCTGGATGCGCCATCATGCTGAGTGAGCACCTAGCCCTGAGGTAGTACTCATACATATATGCTCTGGGTTTTCTCGAGGTAACATTCAAATGGTTTTTGCTTTAGCTAAAAACAGACCCTAAAGTATTAATGTGGTAGCAGAGGCATTTTTTCTCGAGATCTGAAATGTATTTCAGAAAGTAGCTAAGATTCAGTGAAATACTGGTGAGGATACATACCCACCAAGCACAAGCAAACACAGAAAACAGAGATAGCTTTGAAATTTTTCCAAAGAGCAAGTAAAAACAATTTTTCCTGCTTTCTTCTCCCTTATATGACAAACAAAGGCTATTAATAATGACAAATGAAATGTAAAAACTTCTGTGACTTGCCTAGGGCTGGAAACCGGGTCAGTAATTCAACTACTATAAGAATACAATGTTTATGCTTCCCAGCTGCCTCTTTGCCTCCCTAGATTGTGTTATTTGTTTCCCTGGTATGCTGAAAATGCCCTAAAGTATAAAGAGGAACTTTCAAGAACTACATGTGATTACATAATGACAAAAATGGGATTGTTTGGAATAATTTTGAAATGACTAACTGAGTTATAGATAAAAATTATCTCCTAATTTTTCTGATAGA
The DNA here is from genome assembly GCA_013399475.1 of Chauna torquata. NCBI lineage: Eukaryota > Metazoa > Chordata > Aves > Anseriformes > Anhimidae > Chauna > Chauna torquata. The sequence goes on from VXAL01008568.1 coordinate 406,465, forward strand.
GTGTGATAGTTCAGAACATACCTTCAGTAATGAAACTGCTGCAGCTTAGAAAGGGAAAATGTGATCATTTTGGAAAGATAAAGTTAGTCAGTTTAAAACAAATTAAAAATCAGTGACATCTAATTTATGCTTTATACACCGAGAAACCAAATCATTATAAACATTATTATTATTATTTGCATATTTAGAAATATATTCTAGTAATTTTATTTGGAAATTTAGCTTAAGCAATGAAACATTATATTAATATCTGATATTTATATAAATTTAAGCACAGCTGTTTCCATGTTTAAAAGCACTTATTATCATCATAGCTTTAATACAACAGGAAAATAAAAACCCAATTAACAAAAATATACCTGCATGTTTCAAGATGCTTGCTAACATCAAAGACAGATCATATTTAGAATTCTTTTAGAATCAGATCTTTTCTATGTATAGTACAGGATGCAGGTTTCTAGAAGGAGAAAGAGAAGCAAGAGAAGCCCAGCAAAAGCCAAGCCAAACTTCTGCAGACCTGACTTTGATTTGTTTTTGCCTCTAAGTATATTCAGGAGCTAATTACTCATGCTTTCTCTCTGAACTCAGTGATAAGTACTTTGAGTGACTCTGTTTACCTCTTTATCATAGCAAAAACAACAACAAAAAAATCAAACCCAAACACTACTGCCTTTATGAATAATCACAAATTATTTAACTGTGTTCTTAAAATGTCAGCAACAGGACACGGCATACAGAAGGGGCAGAAATAGTCACCAGAATGAAGAGTGTTGCATGGAATATTAATTAATGTCCTGTTACAGAGAGGCAGTCAGGATCAATAAACATGTAAGGATGGGAAAGCGAATGGTGGAAGAAGAAGACAGAAATAATCAGTTGACAAATTAATCCTGGCTAAACTACCTAAATTAAAGCATCAGAAGTCAAAAACTTCTCACTGAAGAGGAGGAGGCAATCAGGCACGAAGATGAATATTTCAGTTTTACAGTGTTTGATATAAGCACTATTGCTCTGCTCTGAAAGCTAGTTGTGATAGAGAGGTGTTAAGGCAAAAGTCATCCTTGCTTTTCCATGTGTGTGTTGAAGAGGAGGGGAGTTTGGTTTTTCACTACTCACAGGTAGCCAGAAATATTACAGGAGACTGTAATGGGCTCTCACACCTGCAAAAAGAATGGCATCGCATCCTTCTTGTGCCTTTCCGTACCTACACTGTGCATCTCCAGCATCATTTGGCTCACTTAGTGCACCTACTTCCTCTCCGTTCCTTGTTCATGTCTAGATTTCCCTTTGCTGCGATCTTTTCATTCTCTCAACCAAAATAGAAATCTTACTAACATCCTACCAGCATAACTTGAGTCCATGCTTCCATTCTCAGTGCAGGGTATACATCATCTCAGCAGGATAGGGAAGAAATACAGGAGAAGCTCTTTTTACACTGTGGGGCCACAAGGATGGCTGGATGCTCTGCTGCAGCCCTTCGCTGCCATTCCAGTTGCTGAAATCTGGAGTAATCAGCGGTGTCTGACCGCTCTGAAGCCATCCATTCCTGTTTAACCTTTTTTTCTGGGTGTTTGCCTGACATCTGCACAGCTTCTCTTTCTCAGGTATTCCTAGAAATCAAATAACACCTGCCATACAAAGTATATTAAATACATTTACTATACCAACATCGATATCCATCTCCCATCAGCCTTGCCTGACATGCTTGTGTGTGTGTGCGTGTTTGTGTGTGTAAATCATGCCATAAACCTGAGGGGATTAAAATGATCAGTTTATTTCTTTTGACACCACAGAAGGTGGAGCTGAGGACTGAAGATGCTGATCCATCATTGCTAAAAAATAATATTCCAACCATTCTTTGTTCAGAGCTAACCTTCTCCTCACCTTCGGAGCATGCATCTCTGATTTGCTTATTTTTGTGCAGATTTTTTCCATGATTTAATAGCTTTGACAGAAGAATGCATGTAGCGTTTATTGTCAATGTGTCTTAGAAATGCAGATCAGCATGCCCAGAGCAAAAGTAGTTTGTTTGCTACTAAATGGCAAAGTGGTTGAATTCTAAAAAGGGCACTGATGTTATTATTTAAAGACAAGCAGAAAGTAGGCAGTGAAGAGAAACAACCTATTAGAAATTCAGCACTGTCTACAAGATAGTAATAACCTTCTGCCATGGTAGAGAAATGGAGGTAATTAATGCCTTTAAACTCAGTCAGATACAGCATCCATTTCTTTCCTTTCTTGCCACAGTTTGTCTCTGAAGAGGTAAAGCAAGTGCCTGCAACTGACAGCAAAAAGCCATCCCCGCCTGGCTAATTTAGTGGTTCTTCAGCTTTTTGTAAAGAAAGGATTTCCTAACTTTTCTGGGGGAAAATAAATAAATAAATAAATATAAATTGCGCTGCACGTATAGAGATCATAGTGCTCACCCCCAAGTAGGTTTCCCATGCCATCCTCTCCAGGGTGCAGTTCAGGCCACTGACAGAGGCAGCATCACAGACTAGGTGGACTATGGTTTGACCTGGATGGGTAGATGTTATTGGCTAAACCAATAAAGAACATATAAAAAAAATAAAATCCTAAAAGGAAGTATTATGTGAGTCTTGGGGAAATTAAATCTTTGCATGCATTTTGCCCCAAAATTCTATTAGTTTCGCATTGCAGAAAATGCTTTTAGGAACGGTTCCTCAATGTCATGTAATCTTATGAATAAGGACCATTACTGTTCATCGAATTTCTCCCTCTGGTGGAGACAGTGTTATAAACAGAAGATAATCTTTCTGTAGCCATAAAACTGAGGCTTGTAAAATCCCATTGCTCAGACATGAGTTCTTCTGAATGAGCTACCCAGAACGATGTACGCTTCATAACGCAGCAGCAGAGAGCTCTGCAACCTCTGTGCATACAAACATTGCAAACATTGCTTTCCTAATGATCTCCAAGAATGTTGGTCTCATCTTCCCATCCCAACTGATGCCAAAAAAAAGAAACTGTCTACTCAGAAAACAGGAACAATGCAACAGTTTCTCTTTCTCCAAGTTTTCTGTATTTTTGTCTGGAGCAGAGTGATATTTTACTTAGATGTTGGGGCACAACTTCAATTCTACCACCTTATGACAATTTAAACTACATGGAGGAGCAGTGCATGGACAAGATACAGTCTCCAGAAGGACTGATGACAACCTGAAGACGGCAGCACAATGAGGACCACACCTAGGAGCCTGGTGAGCCCTGTGAGCCAGCTGCTCCTTCATGGTCATGTTCTTTTACACGGAGCAAGGCACCTGTGCTGCTGTGGTTTGTGGGATGTGTTTCAAAGTTGTCAATTGCTTGGCAAGATACATAGCTGCTATTTGGGCCATTTAGCAGACAGCTCATCATCCAGTATTTCAAAATGGGGCCATTTTGCAGGAGGCGTTTGTGAAATAGCACATTTGTGCAATCAGAAGGAAATGGGGCTTATTTCAAACATCCCCATAATCCTCACTACCGCTCTCATCAGCATAGTATGAGAACAACTTGCAATCTCCAAGGCCAATAGGCAGGCATGTAGATTTTCCTAGTGAGGTATGCCAGAGGATATGTTACAGCATCTCAGATGCCTTTGGCTGGCAACATCTATCTACACATGCCCAGAGTCATGTTTCAGAGAATGAAGGTTTCACTGCACATGCGCAGATCCAGTAACTTCTCACAGTGCTTGCTGCTGGCAGAGGAGTTGCTTTGCTGGTGATAACTCTTTCCCACCAAGCAAGGAGCAGGGGGTTTTGGGACTGATGTTCTGAAGGTTGGTACATTGTTTCAATATATTCCTAAGTGATGCACACAGTGCACATCCCTATAAATGGCAGGACTTTGGAAGTAAATTATTAATCAACAATATAAGGTGACTTTTCATATAAAACGTCAAAAAAAAAAAAATCATGGCTAGCTGTTGTCATTACAAGTATCATTTAACATCAGCTTCCACCCCAAAAATTGCATTTAATTCTAGAGACAAGGAAGAGGAAAAAGACGGAAGAATAAAGACTACAGTCTGGAAGAAGAGTATTCCAGCAATTCTTTAGAAGTCGTGTCAGAAAAGACAGGAAATAAGGATTTTAGTTACACAGTTTGGCCCTCTTTGAATTTTCTGTCTAGGTGAGTCCAAGTAATCAACTCTTGTAACATTCATAAACTCTCTGGGAATGAATTTCAGCCTTGTGAGTTCATACTGTGAGAAAAATACCATAAACAAGATCCCAGAATAATGATTTGTTTCCACAGAGAGCCAGACCATGGGGAAATGTCATAAAATGAGATGAAGACGCGGCCTGAACTATAACAGGCAGATAATTCTCCCAAATTGGCTCTCTGTGCCATCAAACAATAACTTCAGGTGCTGTTCATATATGACAGTATTGATCTGGCCAGTGCTAATCCCCCAGATCCGTTCTTTAATTGGATATTTCTTGACAGCTTAGTGGCTCCAAGTCATTTCTCGGCAAGGGAGATTCAACAAAAGACTGTTTCATTGCAGCAAGGCAAAATATATTGAATCACTCATGGGTTAGTCTATCTGAAGCCAGCATGGCTGTGGATGTCACAGAGCGCCTGGAAGCCATCCTATCATCCGTGTCATCCCTTCCACCCACGTGCCTCTTCCCCAGTGCCAGGCCAGTAGCCCAGTCCCTGCCATGGCAGCGCTGGAGGATGTTTGCATAGATTACCAGTAAACCCTGCCAATGGAGCAAGTGGGAATTATTCTGCTTGTCACCTGGACGAGAGTTACACTGGGGACAGACTGTTCACCTAACACACCTCCCTGAAGGTGATGTGTAAGGAAAGGGACAAACCATTGGCCCTGAGGTTCACCCACATCTCCCCAGCAGGGAGGGTGCAGGGGAGCCAGTGGGGCCTCCCCGCAAAAAGGACAGGGTCTTTGCACACTGCCACATGCAGAGCAAAGAGGGCACTGGGAGAGGGAGCGGGACAGGAAGACCAGATTAATGTTTTTTAACCTTTTACACCCAGCGAAGGGAGCAGTGCAGGCTCAAACTGAGACAAACCCTCATCCTCCCTCCCTGACCAACTGGCTCCCTGATGCAGATTGTGTCCCTACTTACTCCTGCAGGTTGGTACCTTCTCTGCTTGCAAACCTTTCCAATGCCTGGTCAGTAAGTGTATACAAAACCTTGTTGCATTTTGATTTCCTAGAAAGCAAAGATTATTTCTAACATTTATTCAGCAATACACTTTCTCAGTGCATACAGAATTTCACTGGGACAGAGGCACACATGACCTCCTTTTCCTTCTTCAGTGCTCACTGAGGTTTGCAAGGGACATAAATCTCTGTTCAGACATGCTAGATGAAAGAGCACATGAGTGCTGTTGAGGGAGGAGGGACTGCTGGAGCACCTCTCAGTGACTGCCTGCTCCCCTGCATCACAGCTGGGCAGCACAGATGGCTGTGCCCAGACTGGGGTTACAGATTGAGCCTGGTGGGATCGTTCCAGTTGATCATCCCAAGATCATCCTCTTTTTTTCCTGCCAGTAGAAGACCAGGGAGAGAAATCTAGTCAAGCATCAGTACTGTAGTATTTGGGTGCCATTAGCACATTAAATAATGATACAGTTGCATATTTTAGCCTGGTTTCACTGAGGAAATGAAATTTGTTTGCTCACGGTGACTGTCTATTCCCACCTCAGTAAATTTGAATTCATTGATTGCAACCACATTTTAAAGTCTAAAAAGGTAATCGAGTTCTCATTTTGAGAGAATTAGCAGCTGAACAGAGGAGAGTCAAGTTACTGGTCCCACTAAAGAAAAAAACGCACAACTTTGCAGTCCATTTTGTTGTCCCGGAGCACATTGCCTACTGACCGACTGGCTCAGACAAAGCTCCAGGTTGCAGCTGGCCCGCAGAGGCTGTTCCTGGTAGGATTCATGGGAAGAGCTGGGGATACCATCACGTGAATGGGGAATCAGAGGGGAAAGGACACAGATCCACTGCAATGCAGCTTTCATTAGTTTTGTGTTTCTTGGAGCTACTCCTTTTGGATGGAACAGCACAGCTTTTGGGGTTTATTGATTATTACTTTTATGAGAGAAAATAATTTTTTGAATGCTCCTGAGAAACTGTTAGTGAGATGTTCAAATGGCATTAGACAAATTTATTTAAGATACTGTTGCAATTCTGTAGTTAAAGATGAATCATCATAGTTTTTCATCCAGATAGTTTTAAGCAATAAAAACCTGTTTTGGTGACATTTTAATCCCTGGTGGGTCATTTGCAGTTCTACTGTAATTCTTAAGAATTTTTCATAAAGTATCCTGCTAGCATACATGACAAGTTGGAATGATTTGCAGAGGTGGATCTTTTATTCAAGGAGCTTTTTACCTACTTGTGATATCCAATAATTACTGGAGGGAAAAGAGATTTTAAAATAGGGTTTTAGAAGTTGTTCTTTTATTCCTGATTCAATAGATGCATGATTTCATATTCACTCCATGGGATATCTGTGGATTTATTTATTGAGGCTGGTTGTTCTGAAGTGATTGCACAATCTTAACATGACAGCCAGAGGGTCTGTTCCAATGAATTTGTATCCCACATGTCACAGAAAATCAAGGCTTTCCTAGGAATATTCACTCCACTTCATTTGAATTGCTTAAGTGTATTTCATTCCACTTAGCCTCACCCTATTACCAGTGTGTTAAAATCTCTTCAAATATAGCACTTAACCTCTTTATGGTAGGTTTTAATTAGAGTTAACTTTGACCTTCTCCTTCTGTAGAGACCACTATGTTTGGAGCTAGTATGATTCAGTTTATTGTTTTTATTGTAAATAAGTGGTTAAACTGCTAGAATGGATTAGTTAGAGTTCAGGCTACACAGGGAATATATTGTGTAGTAATCCAAAAACAGAAAGCCACTTAAACGGTATGCTCTGCAAAATGCAGTTAGTTCTGATGCTTTTGTTCCATAGAGAAACCCACAATATATAAATATATCAAGACCAAACTGTAATCTCTGAACTAGAGGTGAGTGGGAAGGAGTCCTTCTTACAAATAAGCGATATATTGGCTAATATTTATCTCCCAGATATTTCTTAGCTCTCAGACCTGTTCCTATTCCACGGTGAGAGGAACACAAAGCCTCTAAAAAGAAGGTGAGAGTGAATTCTACAGTAGAAGTGCTTACCTTCGTTTTGGAAAATGCAGGCTTGGTTCTTTGGTATTTCCTCAAGTGCCACAAAGGTGACATACACACCATCTCCTGATGTGAGAGGTGACACAACTGACAAAATCCCAAGGTCTGGACATCCTCGGTGGACTGGAGAGCACAAACCATCACAAGTTTTTGGCTGTGATCACTGTCAGACAGCAGGCCACGTGAGTAGGAAGGCTCTGGTCCATAAGCATTGCTTAACTAATATGGAAAAGTAGAAGCAAGACATTAATTTCAGATGACAACATAATTCACTTGCCCCTTCAGGGTACATTCTCCATGGTCTTTATCCTGATAGCAAGAGAAAAATGTTTCCATGGAATAAATAAATAAATAAATAAATAAAGAGCAAATGAAGCCACATTGACAGCTGTACTTCTGCAGGAAGGCAAGAAAGAGCTGGCAATTCATGTGAGGGATCCTGCACAACTGCAGCAACTGCCATCTTTGTTCTGAGCATAAATGGAGAGCAGAAATGAAGGCCATCGGTTTCATTTCTTCCAGCAAAGCTAATCCCCAAGAAAAAATATCAGTCTTGTTCCCTTGGTGAATTGTCCAGTGTATTAGATTTCACCAATCCTTTATCATTTCAAATCTTCAGAATTTGCTACTTGCTGAGCCACCTAGTGGAGAGATTCAGTTCCTCTGAGTATTTTTTGAAAGCTCTGCTACAGCTGCTGGGTCTGTTTTGTGCTGAAACAAAATTACATGTTGTTACAAGTCCTCTGCAGAAGTCTGGGATTCATTTGCACTGCCCATGTCCTTGCTACAGGGCAGAAGCTCCTTTTCCTCCCAGAGCTCTCTGTGACTAGATCTCAAGACAGGAATTTGGGCGAGCACTCATGGACAGTGTAGGTATATTAAGCCAAAAGCAATAAAAGTATTTCTTTGCCAAATCCTAGTCGGCAATATTATCTAAAAAGATTTATAGAGATATAACTGTCCAGAAAAAAAATAATAAAATGAAGCAAAGAATTTACCTTGCACTTAAGGTGACATTATTTATCTAAATAGCTCAGCTGATATATTGGCAAGCCCTTCATGGACTTCCTTCAACAGTCCTCAGGAATCTCTTACTAAACATTTGTTTTCACAGAAGGTAATCTTGCCTTGCAAGACTCCTTTCTCTTCTGATGTGAGCACCCCTCCTGACTGCTATTCCAGCATATCTGTACTCCAAGGGCTTGACTTGTCTCAGTTCAGTCTATATTTTTTTCGATCCTACAACAGACTCATAGGCCTACAAGGTGACCCCAAAGCATGGCTTAGTGTCTCCTAAAGCGTAATCAGGAATAGCTATTAGGAATACTTGGAACATTTACTTGTTCTTCAAAACCTCCAATGCCAAAGAATCCCAAATATCCCTGAATAAAGTCTAAAGCTTGAATTCCTTAATCAGATTTTTTTTTTTCTTAGTATCTCTTTTAAATCCCTTTGGCTTCGAATTAAGCCCCATATTTGTGAACATGGAGAAACGCTGATCACTGCCCATGCAATGATAACCTTTCATGCAGGTAGAGGCTTATCAGATTTTCCCTATCACTTTCCTTTTGTAGAAGAAACAAATTAATTTCTGTCAACTGTTCATTGTAACTTGTCTTTCCCAAAACTATATTATTTTTCATTTTATAGCCTTTAGCTGTTAATAGCTCTTCTGTAATTATTAAAATTTACCAACTGCTTCCTGGTAATCACCCCCTGATGTATAAATAGAAGGCAGTTATATACACTCTCAATTAAAATCTCAATAATATTTCAGAAGACTTTTTGTGGACAGCGATATCAGAGTAGAAAACATTGTAATTTCAGCCAAGTAATTTTTTTAGTGGTTTATGAAAGAACTTTCATGCCTAAACATTAACCATGGTAAAAGTTTGATATGTTATACAGTTAACGGGTTAAAGAATTCTGAGCTTAATAACGGCACTAACAGAAAAGACAGAAAAGGTCTGGGAAAAGCATAGATTTGGTCTCCTTGTACTGAAATGACAATTTTACCAAGCAACAGATTTATCTTGGAATTTCTAGATGGCTGGAAATTCTAAAAAGTGTTGACTTCAGAAAGAAAAAGAAAGAAAAATAAAATAGTTCTTTTTATTGATTCGATCTAGTTTCAGCCACACATAACCTTGGGGCTTAAGTGTTCTCTCTCACTTGAGGATGACTTCATTTGGTGATAGCACACAAAGCAACTCAAATCTAAGTGATCTGAAACCCCACTGACAAAAATGATCAGAAGTCCTGGGGTTATTCTTGTTATTTTTGTCTGATTTTTACTTAGACAGCTCTATTCAGCTCATTCCTTGAACACTGTAGAAAGTCCTGAGGAGTAAAGAATTGGCTCCACAGTCATAGCAAATAGAATGACAGGGACACTTGAGGAGACGTAATGAGCTATAGGGTTTTCTGAATAGCCATTTATTACAGTGGAAAACCCAGGAAGAAAGATCATTCTGTGACGGCAATGACAAAGGCATAGGATTCAGTAGGAAATTGTCAATTGTCCAGTAGGTACGTAGATAGTACTGTCCACTTTCACAGACTACCCAGAGATCATGGGATGGAGTTGGCGTGGAGGATGTCTACCCTCCCATTCATCCTTTCCCTGGGCAGAAAGCAGACATGCCATTGAGGTTTAGCTATTTCCGTGTTTGCATCTGTAATGTAAATGAACAAAGAATTTCTTTCAATCTCTGTATCCTTGCACTTCACTCTAGAGAGGTAAGATAACTATCTTAGGATGCTTGGGGCCCTAGACAAAACATTGGCAAATGCTTCTGTTGTTTTGCCAATCTTATTTGGTTCCCAAGATCCTGTCCAACTTCAACATTTCAAAAAAAAAAAAAAAAAAAAAGAAGAAGAAGCCAAGGGAACAACACCAGCCGTCTTTAGAGCTAAAAACATTTGCAAATTCCTGCAAAGGTCTGCTATCAAAATCTTTATGCATTACACCTTTCCGGGAGCCGTGCTGCCTCAGCCTTTGGTTGAACTCTATTGACCTTTCCATTTATTAATCTTTCCTGGAGAATTTCTCCAGGTGGAATAGCAGAGAAAAACACGTGACTGTTCCCTGGCTGTCTTCAGATGAAAACAAAATGTGCCTTAAGTTGCAACTAAATTCATTGTTTTTTAAACCACGCTGTAGTCTGACATTGGCAAAAAGTCAAGGAGCGCAGGCAACGAGAGCCCTGGTGCGCAGGGCAGGGGGCGGCTGGGCCGGCACTAACGCTCTGCCTGCCGCATGGTGAGCGGCCGCACTGGGCACTGAACTGCATCACTCTGCTGGAATGACACCAGAGCGAGCCTCGGGCAAGAAAAGGAGAAATTAAGAGTTAATGAGCAGACTGCCCTGAATCACTCCGCTTCAAACAAACTGTAAATCTGGCCAGCCGAGGCCTCCCGGGCGTGCACAGCAGGCGAGCAAGAGCAAGACAGAGATGCTTGCGGTGCAGGGAGGAACACCGAAAGAGCTGTAACAGGTTTTAGGGTACCTTTTCCATCCTGGAAGGCACCGTACAATTTTAAAAGGCATTCAATCCAATTTAAGCAAGGAAATTTTATTGGGGAAAAAAAAAAAAAAAAGAGAGCAATATTCCAGACAGAGAGTTATTAGGGAAAATATCTGTTAATTGTGTAACTACTGTGAGATGGGTGTTTCCAGATGAAATAGTGCCCTAAAGCCAACACAATGAGCCTGTTTATAGTGCAATAGGAGTTTCAGAAAATGTTATCTGGGCTGCTGCTGTGAAGTTCAGACTTTTCTATCAGCAAATCTTTTTCTCCCCAAAGTTTGCTGATGTTCTAAATTGTGGTACTGAATCTGAAGAAAATTCTCATGGCACTACAGGCATGAATCGAAAATTCAAGGCTTCCACTCTCCATAATTTCTTGATCAATCTGTGGTATTTCTGGCAGAATGAAAACAGGGTATCATAAAGCCGTGGTGATTCAGAGTTGGTATATAGTGAGCACAATTTCTTCTTCAAGTATAACACCCCCAGACTTTCCCTTGCAACACAGGGTATGTCATTGCCTGTATTGCTAATAAACATTGCCCTATCACAAAGATGAATATCTACCATTAGAGCTAAATCATATAGTGTGTCTGTCTGAAAGAGTAATTCCATTAATCTAGCTGCTCTTCTCACCTTTACTGGACATGCAAACTGACAGACTAACAATTATCCAGGGATCATTGCTTTAAAAGATGTACAAATATGATTTTGTTTGCTTGAAACCGAAAAATGTATTTATTTCTCACTAGAAACAACAAACAAAAGAGGTTTTCATATTTTCTAATTTTGGACATTTAGAAAACAAAGAGTGGGAACTAAAGACCAGACATCAGCTCCATTTCACAGCCAGCAGGAGCAGGTCTGCTCTTCTTCTAGTCAATAGCTCAACACAGAGGACATTTTCTTAGCTCAGTTCAATTCCTACATCTTCCTGAGCCAGTCTGACCTGATACCTCCTGCTTCCAGAGCCTGTGAAATATTCCTTAATGAGGCTTTTCCAGCCTAACCTGCTGAAAGTCTCCCACTTTCCCTGGACTGTTGCAACATTATTTATAGCAGGAGCAGGTGCTCTCAGCGATATCTCCCTGTTGAGCAGATGTCTTCTTTCTTTGACTGCATAGGCAAAAGCACTTTAAAAAGAAAAAATATATATCTCTTTAAAGTAATGTTAGAGAACAACCCATGTGTTTTTTAGTTTTCAAAAGAGATATATGATTCTCAGTTTGCCACAAAACAAATGTAAAAATTTCAGATGTTCTTTTCTTTTCCAGAAAGAAGAAAAACAAACTTTGGGGTTATAGATATGGACTTCTTGGCAGATCTGGTTCACGGTCAGGGATCTGGTAACAACAGACCCACTCCTGGGTGTCTAAAACCACACTCTTCCCTTTCCCCACCTCATTCTCACACCCGTACAGAAGGTTCATCTTTCTATTTTTTTCAAAGCTTTCAGTCAGGCTGTTATTCCACCTTGCTTCTCACATCTTCTAAAGCTGAAAATTTGGGGCCATAGAGATACTGTCTCATGGCCAGTTCAGACCTGACCACAATTTTTTCCTGTTCTGGAACCTTACAGTCATTTTTATCTTATTCATTTTATAACAAATAGACATACGGCCTTCAAACTAAAGTTTCCTAGCTCAGACCTTTCTTAACCAGGCAATATCAGCACACAGTGATGACTATATTAGCAGCAAAGTAAACTCTGTATTTATTAGAAGAAATATCTTCTTTTTAAGGTTTTCCCCTAAGGTGCCAAAGTTGCTGGTGGAGAAACACTTGAAACATTTTCTCTTAGAAAAATGGAAATGGAAATTATTTGATGTCTTCATAAGTTACAAACCCAGACTGCAGTGGGGCCATTCACACCTTCTCAGCAAACCTCCTACCCGTACCTTAGGACTGTGAATTAATTTCAGAATGCTGCTGAATGTGAGAGTATAGATAGGACAAGTGATGCAGAAAGGGCCAGAGGCTACTTTCCAGGTTTTGTGCAGGCAAGGGTTGAGTTCAGTTATTGTATTCACAGAACAGCTGAAATAAACCTCCATTTTCCACAAAACCTGGTGTAGCTGACTGCACAGTGTGAATAATCACAACAGGTAGCTCAGCTGCTCTAGCTTGGCTCAACATAACCATGGAAAAGTGTAAACACATTCAACCCACGTTGGAGAAAACAATTGCCTGAATTGGCTAGGGTTGCTTCTAGCTTTTCTTTCTCCTGCAGCAGTCTAGTGTGTTATCTGTGTTTTCTGACTGTTTCACACCATTCCTGCTGAGACATTTGACTCCTACTTGCTTCTTTTTGGACATCGCTTGAAAAGTAGTAGCTTTCAAAAATTGTATTTCAAGCAATTGACTTTCTGCAAGGCTGAGAACAGTAAGGCTACTGTGCAGTGGTAACATCAGGGAGCAGATGGTGACATTGATGGTAGTTACTGAGAGGCATGAAGCTCTCATATCTGTGGAGATGACTGATTTTCTACATAAAAAAATCTCCATATATGATCTGTTACTCTTTGACTTATGCATATTCATTTAATTCTATCCAGTATCCAACCCCTTTTCCTTTAGCTTCCTGAATCTTTTTGCAGTTATAAAATATTCATTTATATTGTCTCATGTCTGCCACTCACAGCTGTGTGCATCTGCCTGGTGGAAGGAAACAAACAAAAGGTACAGCTGAGTTATAAAACTGGGTTCACAGTTTTACACAAAGTATTTCAGTAACACTGACATATACGGTGCACAAGTGCAAAGGGGCTGATTTAGGAAGGGCGTTAAGGTAGCTCTCTGCCGAAACACTGTCGGAAGCTGCTGCCCTGGTGCAAGGTGCTGCAGAAGTAAACATGCGCTAATCCCTGAGCTGCCACAAACCCTCCCAGGGGGAATTTGGAGCCACTTGTGCTGAGGTGGCACATCTGGCTCTGCCTTCTCTCCTGGAAAGATGTACCCTCTGGCAGCAGGAGAGGTGGGCTCCTGGAGGTGAGAAGGCTGCTGTAAGGTGACAGGGATCAGATATCAGAGCCCTAATCTTGCTCTCAGTTTCATTGCACCTCAGAAAGTGAAATGCCACACATGAGAAACTACCTGCAAGGTAAGTGAAGCTGGACAAACACCATGCTTTCCAATAAATTTGGTTTCAAGTCATATATTTCCTTCTAGGGGACAGCAGGACAGGCAAGTTCAATAAAACCAATGCCTTTTCAAGAAAAGCAAAAGCATACTGTAATTGAATTTTAGATGGAAATGGAAACATTGGAACCAACTGGAAGTGAAATGAAATGAAATATTTCATTTCAAGTTGTTTAACTTTCAATTGTAATTAGGTAAAATCTGTTTTGGAACAAAGAGAAAAAAAGAAAAGAAAAGAAAAAAAGAAAAGAAAAGAAAAGAAAAGAAAAGAAAAGAAAAGAAGAAAAGAAAAGAAAAAAGAAAAGGAGAAAGAAAAAAAAATACATAGCTTTTGATGTTGAAGCAAAACACTGCCATTTGCCAGTGAACATCCTAGTGCTCCAGTGTCTGACCACCAAAAAGCTAGGAGAGTTGGGTTACAGCATCCAATGCATGATGATGCAGGAAGATGTTCACACATGTTTAGGATGTTAAACCACAAAAGAAATGAATTCAGATCCTAATACTTCAGTGTCAAGAAACAACTGCAGATAATTAAGACCAAATATAAAAGTTAACCACATAAAGATTATAAAGAACTTGCTAATAATAAGCAGTGAAACCACAGTGCATTCTGAATAGCCAGCAGAGATCATGGATGTATTTTCAGTGCCAGTAATGAGAAGAAACAGTAGGTTAAACAGTATTAAGAACATGCTTTTGATGAGTGAGTCAACAAGGCATAGAGTATTAACCATGTATGATCCTCATGGGCTGTCTCTCGGCTTCATCTCTGGGGGGAAAAATAACAAAGCACATAATTGCTGTTCCCGGCAGGGAAGCAAAGGAAAAAGGAGCTGTAGCAGCAGCAGAGCTATAGGGGTCCCAAATGTATGAGCTACTGTGCGTATACCTTCTCTGGGGGGAGCCTGCACACTCCTAGATCATAAACAGCAACAGCTGTTTGTGTCCTCATCCTGCTCTGGGTGAGGAGGACTTTCTTATTCCTGGGGGGGGCAAGGAGGGGGAGCACAATTCTGTTTCAGCTTTTATAAAAACACATATTTTACAAAACCCTTCAGATTTCATTTAAAATTTTGATGGGGAAAAATCATCTTGCAGGATACAAAAGCCAACAATATTAACAATCAGTACTTCCCAGAATTAACCAGCAAAGTTCCAAAATAGGCATCCGCAAGGACCAAATGGGAGGATATCACAGTGAAGAGTTTAGTCTGAAGTTGGATTACAACAATATTCAGTTTTATCAGGTATCAGACAGAAATCCATCCCAGGATAGCTGGATCCTGACTTTGCAACTGAAACTTTCATAAACCAAATTTGGCAGTTCTATGCTATTTCCTGAACTTTTCCCCAAGAAATGCAATATTTGGTTAGCACTGATAGCTGCCAGGGCTTACTTCTCATCTTGCCCACATTACTTTAACAGGGGCTAAAGCCTATGAAGTTCATTCAAGTTATTCCCTCTGTGCTGCAGCCACTGTGTGCTCAGTTCCCTCTTCAAATGTCTGTTTTGTGAACCCAGTTTTATAACAGTGTCTTGCTGCCATCTGTGAATGCTTTCCCTTAGGCAATGTTCCTTGGTGCTGTTGTCCCAGCATCTCGTTGAACAGGACAGCCATTACCAGTCTGTCCGGTAAGAACAGCCCCGAAAGGGTAAAACCTTGCAAGAGGAGTCTTGAGATGCCTGCAAGATTCTGAGAGGAGCCGTTGGCAATGCGTCTTTGAGAGGAGAAGCATGGCTTGGGTTCCACCTGGTGGCCAGGAGATCGCCTGTGATAGGCGCAGGCTCAGAAATGTCCACCTCGATGGCCATAAGGACTTACACAACCATCCAGTGACCACAGGTCCCGCTCTGGCCATGAGGGTCTGAGCAGCACCAAGGAGGCGAATGCCCCGATCAGAGCAGTGCTGGGCATTGCCAGTGCCTGAGCAGCTGCTCGCATTGCAGCGGGGAGAGGGGAACAGGTCCAAGAGTTTTCTCCAGTTGGTCCATGGTGACCAGCTCCAGGAAAGAGGCAATAGAGGGTAATTTGTACCTTCTCTGTCTTTTACAGTTTGTCAGAGGTTGTCTGGGAGGAGACAACCAGGGAAGCTCGCTCCTGCCACTCTTGCATGGCTCCCCAGCCTCTGTGAGTCACCGAAGCGGAGATCTGGGATCACACTGCAGAGCGCTCAGCACCCCAGCGCAGCGATGTTCAGTGGCTACTCTGCCGAATGACCCAGTACATCCTTCCGACACAGCAGTGGCTTCTCTGCTGGATACTTGCCCATCAGATCATTACCAATAAGAAAACTGCCTGCAGCAGCTGGCCCCAAGGAGGGACTGCAGGCTGTTTATTGACTTAACTGGTCAAACTTGTTAAAACATAAGTGGTTATGCACAAAAGTAGAACCCCAGTGAATTATTACAGGAAGATCTACCTTTGGCAATACTTGGCTAGGATACTTCTGCAAGAATTTCCTGTCAAAGAAAAGCAACCACCAGATGTCATTGTAGGATAAACTGTTTTTAAAATTACTGTTCAAACAGCACAGTCATTTCACCAGTTCTCCAGCAATCCCATGCAGGGCATCATAGCAGCCACGTCCCGTTTCCTTTCACGCATAGTTAGAGGAACTGGGAACTTGGAACAGAGTTATAGTCTGAATTTCACTGTAAGTCGAACTAAGAGCAGCTAGTCACACCCTGTATTTAGTTTGAACTGTATTGTTTCTGCTTCAGCATACTTTCTTTCCAGTTGTATCAGCTGTTCTTTTAAATGTTACTCCTGCGTATAGATATTTTGTTTCATACCTAGATACAGCCATGCTCTCAGCACTATTGTGACTCAGAAAACTGTACATTGGTGAATGACAAAGAATTACACCATTTACTTTCTCAGTAACAAAATCTTGGACAAAGACTCATTTCTGCAAGTGGATGTTTTCTTCTCCCCACTCCTTTCAAGAACTGTAAGTGATGCAACCCTTCTGCCGCTGTCAAAGCCATTGCCATGGACTGGAAATAATCATAAAAGGTTAGCTATTGTTAATCAGCCCCTCAACATCATCTAAACAGTCACATTAAAGGCAGTCATCGCATAGAATTTCGTAACTATGAATGAATGTATCTTTATTCACAAGGTCTGTAGGACAGAGCAAAGTCTCTTCTCCAATGGGGCTGTTGCCCCCAAGACTGAAACAAGTTGCTGTAATTCCTAGTGTTGTTACTTTTTACACACTACATGCTAGCCACATGGCAATGATCTGTCCTCATCCATAAAGCATGTTTCCTCACATCTCATCCTCCCACCATATGTGAAAAGTGAAATGCTTCTCTGTGAGCACCGCTGATCTAGACGACCATACAGAAGGAAATACTGCCCTTACCCATCTCTGGGGCTACTCCTGCAGCAACATGGGAATGAAGTTCAGGGGGCAGAGAAGTCTAGGCAGCCCTTGGAGACTTGTATGAGTCATGGTGGCCTTGCAAAGCAGAGCTCTGTTGGAATCTCCACAGTGCTACCCACAAAACTTCCTTTCTTCCTCTGTCCTGGAGTCTGGGAGGGGAAGTCCAAAAGGGGACCTCATGCTCACACTGTACACTGCCTTCCTCAAGGAAATGCCTCGTTCTTCTCAGCACAGCTTCCAGGGACCCCTTGCATCTATTTAATTAGCATAGCACAACAAGAGCACTAAAAAGGGGTCCAGACATAATTTGTCCCTCATCACCAATAATGTGTTCTGGCATATAGTACTTCCCAAACATCTCCAGCTGTTTGCTGCTACCCTCCAACCATGTCCCACAGAATTAGAGATGCAGGACACATACTGAATCTCCATCCCTTACGTCCGTGTTGTAGTACACCAACATAAAGCAGCCCTGAGTGGCTGATTGACTTCAATATATTTGGCTCAAAATTGTGCACCTGAGCTGATGCTCCTTCCTGCTGACTCGACCAGTTGGATGGCTGGGCTGGTAACACCAGCTTTCTGCACTTGGTGCACCAGCATTCACACCTCAGAGCTCCTCCACTAAGATCTCTGCCTCTGCACTCTCTGTTTCTAGGCTATGGTTTCCCCAGTAACACAGAGACCTGTTTCATTGTATGGAGTGAATGAGCATACATAATTATAAAACACAAATGGGGAGCTTCTGTGCTTTGTCAGAACTTTCTTTATTGGCTTTGATGGCAATGTTCCTGCTCCAAATATGAGAGTGGATTACTGACCACCAGAGGCCCCTTTCAGCCAACATTTCTCTGGTTCTACTATTTCTCTATCAGGTTATTTCTCTCTTTGTTCAAGGGAAGGAACTGAGAAGCTAGAATTTTTATTTATTTATTTATTTTTTTTGGCAGAGAATGAGTTTTTCAGTATTTAGGATTTTATGCATCACATTTTGGATTCCTTTGCAGGTTAAAGCCCATTAACAGGTAGAGAGTCAGAGATGGCAATCATCACTACTCATATCCAGCTATGTAAATGGACAGGAAAATGTTATTGAAGATGTGTCTGGCTGCCATGTCCAACAATTTTTTTTGTCTGATGGTGGGAGGAGAAAAAGGAAGAGGATTTTTACAATGGTACTGCATCCACATGAAGAAAACAAAGGGACAGTAAATAAATTGTTATTGACATTGAGCTAATCTTGTGGCTGAGCTTGGGTGTTAGGCCAGGTATAACACATCCAGGACTTCTGTTAGGTGTCATTCAAACAGATGGCACTTAGGCTGCATGTGACAGACTTTCCTGTTTGGTTTTGACCCTTAAGACATAAATGCAGCACAGGGTTGTTCTCTAGACAACCCAGTTTTTCCTAATAAATAAAAATGACTTAATTTTAAATGTTACAGGACACATTGTTTTGTCTCCCAGAAGATCTTCCACAATGTTTGGGGCAAGCCTGTGGTTATCTGTTAAACACATTCTCACTTAATGCATACAGAATTCAGTGGAGGTCTGCTGACGTAAGCAAAGCATCTGTCTCTTGAACTCCAAATCTAGACCTAATAGTGACATGCTGTGCATATGTTGATGTGTGTTGGTTCCTTTTATCAGGAGGCAATATGTTCTATACAATTCCTTGTTGACAGTTCCCTTGCAGCTCATCATATCTACAAGAGAACTAGGATGAGGGAATGGCATCTCTTCCGAAATTTCACAGATGGTAACATACCATAACATTCAAGAATAAAAATATGTCCTCTCCATTTGGGCTGCTTTGGATCTGGCCTGATCTTATGACATTCATATTTGCATGCCTAAGGTGGAAATAGCTTAGAAATAAACATTGTGATAAATGAATAATACAGCCAAGATATAATTACACACACATTCAAAGAAAATTAGGATTGCAAAACTAAATACTACAAAATTAGGAAAAGCGGACCTAAATCAACTCTTTTGGATCATACTGATATGCATCATCCTTAACTGCATGATCACATACTGTTTCTTCCACTGTCTCATGAGCTTACAGGATGGATGATGTTCACTTGGTAAGCAGCTGTTCCATATTTTTTCTCTCCATTTTTCAGTATGTTGCTCTGTGTGTCATTTATTGCAATGCATTACCAATTTGTTCTGAAATGTGGATTATTCCTTTTTCGCCTGGGATCATACAAGGAAATGACTCTTAGAAATCAAACAGCCCTCCCCTTCTTCCCTACCTTTGCTCTGAAAGTGAATAACATAACAACTTAAGTACCACGCTGTGAGACTGCACTCTCTCATGTCTCCCAATATTTGTCCAATATTTCCTCATCTGTGTATATCTCTATCTCTATCTTGTTTCCTTGTTCATACTGTAAATGGCTTGGGATAAAGCATCCTTGTACTTTGAGCTTGCCAAAATCAAGTAACTCTATGGCAACTTTTGGTTTTGTCGGCTAACGTGTATTTTGTCTCCCTTCTTCCAGTACATTCTTGAGGCTTTTCAGTAAGCTCAGAGGAGCATAGAGTTGTCAGCAGGATATTACAGTGACAGATGATTTAGAAAACTCCAAGGCTGATCAGTTTTAATGGAGTCATGCTGAGGTGCAGCAGGCATGGTGAGCCCATATCATTCCCGCATCATACAGAATTTCTCAGAGGACACCATGGCAGAGCTCAGAATCCACAACCTTACAGACTGGAACTGTTTTCATCTTTTTCTGTCTCTGATTTCTGCAATTGTTTTGTTTACCTAAATGGATTGCTTAAACTGGAAAAGACAAAACAAACAAACAAACAAATAAACAAACATTACCAATAGCAATAAACCCCTGTCCTCCTGTGAGTAAGAAAGGTTGGGGAGCAGAGATAATAAGTAGCTAGACTATCCAGTAGCTCCCTTCTGTAGGGACACATTCACATAAAGTTGCTGTTGCAAACTAATTGCCTTTGCTGAATCATTCACAGAATCGCGCAGGCCACAGACTGTAATTATCATGTCATAATTATCACTTCAATAGCACAAAGAGTGCACTCTTATCTGATATGATAAAATAGTTCAATTAATTTTAAACAGAAGGAAACACTAGTACATCCTTACAGCCTGGCCACAAAGACAAAGCAAGCTGTCAGCATTAAATTATTGATTTCATGTTCTCTCCTGGCTTTATTAATTTTCGCTCATGCATTACAATCACCATTTTTCATGCACTTAATTCGGCATAATACAGATGAAAAAGAGTAAGATTAGATATAAATTCAGGAGAGAGACAGGAATAAAGGAAAGAGAGGTAAAGTAGGGGTAATATTGGCAGTGGAGATACCAGTGGTTTAAGCAAGCAGGAATCTGGTCCCACTGGGAGCAAAAGGTTGCAGACTGAAAAAAGGAGAGGAATTGCTTATTGCTGTCAGTGGCAGGGTTTCTGCTTCTCTTGACAAATCAAAAAAGGTTGCTACAAAATTAAAGCTTATATCTGAAGCAAGGGAATTCTGCAGTGGAATAGAACAAAAGTAGCCTTTAATGACAATGCTTCCAAATTTTCCAGCTCAATAGTTTTCATAAGCAGTTTCCTTTGGGCTTGTTCCTGCTGTGTGCTCGGGGGCAATTGCTGCGTAGCTTGTCAGAGTGATTCTCTGTAATGTTACCTGATCATTCAATAGTGCTGTGCTTTTAAACAACATGGTGAGCCTGGGAATCTCATAGGAAGCCTAATGTACAAGGTTGTGATAAACTAATTCTTTTAGCATCAGAAAACTTTCCAATGAGTGCATTGTGTTTCCATGGTTGCAAGACATTTCACTATTCCAGAACTATCGCCTGTCAGCACTGCTAGAAAAATAATAGAAAAGTCTGAAATAAATAGTTCAGAAAGAAATTGGGGTTAAAGAGTTAAGATTTGGGTTAAATTTAGGGTCAGTAATTCTCCTGTTTTCTAACGAGAAAGGCAGAAAAAGCCTTGTAGGAGGGGAGCTGTATTAAAGGACTGCAGGAATCAGAAGATCCCAGGACACACTTGCACTGCAGAGCCTGCAGCCCTAGGGGGGAAGAACCGCGCAGCTGTGTTACAGGCCCGTGCTGTGCCGACACCAGGCTGCAGTCACCTCGGTGGGTCCCTTTGGCAGCACAGAAAGGGAGAACTTGTGGGAAGGTGGTAGAGGACTGCTGTCTCCCCAGCCTCAAAAGCTGTAGTGGGGGCTTCATAACAGCATGTGTCCCCACTGTGGGCAGCCTGGGTTTCTGCAAAACCCAAGCCCTAGACTGCACTCCTCTGTTGGGCTGGAAGGCTCCAAGGGTGTATGAAAGGCTTCTTTGTGGGACAGATAGGAGATCTGAGATATATAAGCCAAGGAAATTTCTGTGGTGACTGCACCCGCCAGAGGACATTCAACTGAGCATAGTCAGATTATACGAGAAACAAGGGTGAAATAGGTTTGGTTACAAAATCAAAAATTAGAGTCTGCCCTGGGTTTGCAGTTTCTTTTCTTGGGCATCTCAGAAGGTGAAACAACACCATCTGAATGCCTGTGGCAGGCTCTGCCAATCAGGGTCTCAGCAGGGCTTGGTACAATGAGCTCCAGGATATCCAACATTTCCTTCAGAGAATAATGAACTTTGCAATGGCTTGTTGTCTCTCACTCTCCACCTCAGTGCCTCATAAGCTTTATTGTAATTATCCTTATAGTGAACCTTAGGTGGGCTTCTTTCTCTCAGTAGGTTGTAGAGAGAATGTACAGCAATTAGGCTCTTCAGATACACTAGTTAAATATCTAAAGTTTTCTTTGGCAAATCCAGGTCTGAATGACATGTGAGCATACCTGAACTGCTGTAATACAGAGACTTAAACCAAATTTCCCAAAGCTCTGGTAGTTTACTGTCATCTCCATCCTAGAGGTGCACCTAGAGATCTGGTGCTGTTCAAAAATACATCAGTAAGTTATGCACTTCCCTTTGAAATCTGAACTAAACTTTCAGATGACGCAGTCAGCAAAATAATAAAGGAGATTTATCTGTAATACCAGTCCCAGGTCTTTCTGCTGAGGGAGAGTCATGTCCTGCAATATTACACATGTTGGCAGTAATTCCTCATCACTCTTCCCCTAAGGGGGAAGCTGACAAACAGCAAGGCCAAGAGCTTCCTTCAGCTAGAACACAAGCATGTGGTTTGAGGCTGCTACGGATGCCTGCCAGGCATATAGCCAATGGCACTGAAATTAGATGTGGCTGATTTTCAGTTCATAAGAATTCTGGATTGCCCAGATGGTAAAAATAACCCAGTACCTTTTAGTTTGTACTGAGACTTCTCCAAATTTAGATTATAAGGCAACGTCTATTAAGACTCAGGAAAACAAACAATTCCATAAGCAGCTTAGGGGTTCTGCCCTTCGGCCACCTGAACAGCCAGGCTTTGTATCCAGTAGCTGGCCTCATGTTGCAAACCTTTTGCTTGTAACACAAGCTCTGAAAAACTGAACCCTGCCCTCTATCAACTGACGTCTTTTTTACAGCATATCCCGTATTGGAGGCAAAGAGCAGAAGTTATATGATGTAACATATCATAGTAGGACTGAGTGTAGCTCTTGAAGGAAAAAAGAGCCAGTAGTGTTTGCCATCCTCCAGGTTGATGTCAAAGAGTTATCCACAAATAAATCTACAAAATCTTTGTACACAGCACAAAGAGGGAATTATTGATTGTAGCCTTCTTTAACCAGCTGGAGAATCAGATAGGTGCTACAAAGAGATAAGAGGACACTAGAGCTTTCGGGCAATCTGACCATGGAGCAATTTGTGTTAGAGAAGTTTCTGGGCAGTCAGAGAAGACCCAGCTAGATCTCAGGCCTTCCTAATGTTCTCCACAGTATGACACGCTGCTGCCTGGTCTCTTCTGCAGAGTTCAACAGCTCTGGGACCAGTGAGTCTCCCCTTCTGGTAACAGCCAGGCAATCACCAGTGAATACTGCTATGGGAAACCATGATGTAGGAAATTCAATACCACAAACTACTTCATCCCTTCGTCCTCTCTTCTTGTAATAGCTACTTGCTCCAATAATATGAGAACGGGCAGCCTCCGTGGCGCTGCTCCCTATCCCACCATCGTTAAAACAGGTACAAGGGAGCACTGATCACTGGATCTGCTACAGGAAGATAATCTACTAGGGGACAGATTTGGTGTTCTGTGCTAAACTAAGCAATTTGACTCGTGGCCTCAGACAGCCGTGAGGCTACAACCACTAGCTATGGCTAAACCACAGCAGAGACCAAATACATTAAATATTTTGGAATAAAGCCTAGGGATCTCATTCGACAAAATAATTCAACACATTTTAACTGTCACGGCAGGGTTCAGTGACTCCAGTAGCCCCTCATGGTCGTTAAAGCTAATTCACTTGCTCACCCATGTGAGGTGCTCCTGTACCCAGGAGATGCTAGCATTCACTTCACCTGGAGTAACTGGCTCAGTGGATGTAACTCAACATTAACTGAGTGTCCATATTCAGGAGAGAAAGCAATAGTGACGCCTGCTTCTCTTTTCTCCTTCTGGTCCGTGCAACACAGTGCATTGTTTATTTTCTCCACATAGATGTCACACAACCTGTATTACCTGATTATCTCATTCCCAGGAAAGTGGGTGGCTCGTGATGCAAATTTTGATTACTGAAATTGCTTGCTTCTCAAAGATGACATCAAAACTTAGCAGAAAAATCTTAATCGCTGTCAATTTAATCTAATTCTAGGGACCTAGACAAAACCCAGTAGCTAAAAGCAGCAAGTAGAGATAATAAGCATAGTTTCTGCCTAGATGTAAGAGTCCACTCAATCAATTACTTCTTGGTACCTCACTCCTTAGGAGTGAACATCACTTAATCAATATAGTAAGTGCAGTTACAAAGGAATTTATGTATTCATAGAAAAATGACATTTTTTTTTTCTGAAACTAGGTATGTAAAAATGCATTAAAGTATTTATATATGCCTCACTTACATAAAAAGGGCTTAGTGTACTAGTTGATGTTAATAGCAAAGCTTCCGCTGACTACAGTGATGAATAAATTTTTGACACATATGCACAAGTCAGGTACTGTATTTGCATACTAAGCAGGGAGTTTGAGTTCTAGCTTTCTGGGGCAGAAACTGCTTTTAATTGTGTGTGATGCATAGCACAGGGAGGTTGACAGTGCTAACCGAAAGTTAACAAGCAGGAAGGATTTGTTCTTTGAAAGCTGAAATTTTCAAATAATCCTTCACACCTAATCCAGCTTGAGCTAAGGAATGGGAGAAGAATTTCAGCTGGACTTTTCTGAACTCTTCAAAAGATTGTCAGTCAGGTTTCTGCTCTCCCAGAGAGATGGGCGTAGTTCTGGCCTGGTCAAGGGCATAAATAAGGGAAAAACACTGCACAAAAGCAAGCTGGAAAAAAAGTTTCATTGCATTTCTCTAAGTTGACATTTTTTTGTTGGGTGACTGCCAGATGCATGCCAATGTCTCTCGGCGTATTGTCTGGGATTTGCTGGTTTCAGCACTAAAGTGAACAGCAATGGAAGCTTTCAGTGTGTTTGAAGATTAATTTCACATAATCGCAACAAAGCTGAAGTCAACAAGCTGAATTTAATTACTACCCTGACAGCTGGGAGGCAATTAATGCCCTTAAACTTTCAAGCGCTCCCTCGCTTGTATTTTTCCCCTTGTCTTACTCCTACTAATTAGAAACATGCTTCAGGGTACAGCTGACCATGGTGTTAAATTACCATCTTGTCATCAGAACCACAAAAACCTCCCAGTTAGACATCAGCTCTTTCACCAGATCAAGAATCAAGGCCATCTCTGAACAGTTTGAGCTGCAGAATACTGCTAACACGTCTCTGTCTTATGGTATCAGCTCCCACCACATTCATCCTCGGGGTGTATAACTAAAGGAATATCCCATTTTGACTGCAGCAGGAATTTTTTTTTATCACCTTATAGCCTTTCAGATTTCTGTATTGAGTAATAGAGTATAAGAAAAGCTTCACAAAAGGAAATTAACATGCCAGCAATTTACATAACCATTTAAAGAACTTCTCCTGACATGCTTAGTATATCCCATCTTGTATCTGAAAGGAGTGGGGTTGAGTATCCCCAGGGAGAGTAAGCATAAAGCAGTTCCCAGCTGTAATGTTATCATTAACAGAGAGTTGTACGCTTCATGACAGCATCAGGACACTTTACTCCGAAACTGGAGCAAATCTGCTGATTCAGCAGATTGCAATTTGCAATTTCATCCTCAGATAAAATTTCAGTGTATAGGTTCATTGTGAGTCAGGAAAAAAATGAATTTCTCACAGGATCAGGAACTTCAGGGGTGTTTTGATATTTTCATCATTACTAAAATGAAAAGCCTTATTTTGATTTATTGGATTGATGTAAATATCTTTCATTTCTATCAACATTAAACTGCATTTTCCTATTCCAACACCTTCCCTGATGCACCTAAAGTTGTCTATCTGCTGTTGACTGAGGCATCATGTGGAGGACCACAGAGGAGTCTACAATATGCATCTGCGTATACACCCAGTACATTCCATTACAGAGTCCAAAGAGGGATCAGAAACAGCTCAATGTACAAAATACGTCCCCCATGATATGATAAAACAATGCAGTTTATCACTTTATTGAAGACATTAAGAATATCACAGGTAGGCTACTTCAGTCAAAATATTTTTCTTTGATTTTCCTCCATGGAAAAAAATGACAGTTCCCCAAACAGCTACATTTGTGAAATTGTTGGATAGTGCAAAACCTGCATTTTTAAGGGTTCAGATCAGAATACATTTGCCTTTTTTGGAAAACTACCTTCATCATACCAAGAGGTCAGTGGAGTTATGGCTGGGACTGGAAGCCTTTGCGGCTTCCTTCTTGGTTGTGTTCTTGTGCATGCTAAGCCTTGCCACTGGCAAATCCCAGCTATTTCTATGTGTGTGCTCAGTCTGACTGCTGTCAGCAGAACAGAATCTGGAAAAGAAACTCAGCCCAATAGTTTTGCTTTATGTCTACATTTCAGCAGTACCGGCAATTAATGATCTGTTGGTAAATTAACACTGCACATGGCAATTGACTGTGGTAATGAAGTTATAGAGTCTTCTTTATGGTTTATTAGTACAATAATAACCCACACTCAGCATGTAATAATGGCACACAGTTAAATTAAAGACTTGCTGATGCCTTATAAACCATTTTGAGAAACATTCTTGCAGCAATCGGTAATAGTCTTCCCCGTAAGCGCAGGCAGGCTTTGCTCTGTATTCTGTGGGTACAGTTCTGTCAATATAATTTTTCTATTACTCTTGCATTACTAACAAAGCAGGTCAGATAGTGGAAAAACAAATTGACTGGAGCGTTTACTTTAAGTTGAACTAATTTTTAAGCATCTGGGGTGAAAAATCAGTCTTCGCTCCTTCAGATTGCATCTATTTCTTCTGCTATTACAAAATACAGCACTGGAGTTGTTCATCACTTTCCTCTCAGACAGCTGAACTTTGCAGTGTTTCTCAACATTTGGCAACTTGAATTGCCTATGCAGCTTTTTAAAAATGAACAGAGGCTAACTCTACGCTCCCAAGTCAACCAGGTGAAACATACTGTTGTGACCCAGGTTTTACAACAAGCTTCCCTCAAACTTTCTACTTCATATGCGTGACCAAGATCCTTCCCGTTTAGAGATGAGGCCTGATTTCAGGTTCCCTGCCTGTTCTCTCTTTGATCCTAAAAGTGGCAAGGTGTTCATGCTGAGCCCGAGCTCTGGGTCCTGCACCAACTCAAACCACCCAGCAAAGCCTGGCACCAAAGTACTTTCAGATCTGCTTTATAGCCCCTACTGTAATATAGAAGCGTTATTTCTGTCTTCTGCAGGGAAGGCAAGTGCTTTGCTTTATTCAGTGTTGCATTACTGGATTCACACTGCGAATGATCAGGCTCTAAGGAGCCTGTAATGGCATCTGTACACCGAATTTAACAACAGACAAAAATATCTGGAACTCTCCAGACTTGTCTCTGTAGGAAGCCAAAGCGATGCTTAGGGAAGCTATTATCTGCTTCTCTCCAGAAAAGCTGCCTTTCTTTCCTCCAGCTCCCAGTGTGCCCTACTGGCCACTAGAGGACATCCCAGGCCTCTCCAACTGCTGGCTCCATTCACGAAGCCACGCTGACACCAAGGTCCTAGTCTCCCTCAATCCAATATTAGAGCTGACTGCTTTTTAGGTGAGTTGAGGTTTTCTCTTTTCTGTCTGACAGAATGAATATAGGAATATGGGAGAAAAAGAGGTCTTTTTCCTATTCTTTATCTGTCTCGTTTGTTTAAACTGAAAACTCATTAGGCAACAGCAAAGTCTGGTGTGAGGCTTGACTGTAGGCTAAGATATTACCTATGTGTCTGACTCAAGATTTTCTCTTAGACAAAGTACTGAGATGACACTCTAGTCAGTATGCGTAATGCACTACCCCAACAGGAGCAAAGAGTCTCTTACAGAGAAAACGTCCTAAGTCGGTTGCTGAGATGTTTGCCTGCAGTTCAAAAAGATGCCAGGTCATGCCCATGAACTAAATGAAATGATCTTCATTGTGCTGATCACACTGGGCATGCTCACAGGAGCCCCATAGGGATTTCTGCATCTTCCACCCAAGTTCATGAAAGCTGTGATTCCAAGATGAGAGGTGAAGGGAAAGAGTCCCTGAAAATCCCCTGAAATTTTTTATTTTCCATTTTATAAGAGCTAGACTACAGACAAGAACAAGACTACCACTGCCTTCTCCTAGGAGTCATCTGAGGAGGTGGCCAACCCATGACTTCATGGATGTGCATAAAATTTCACTTTAGTCAGTGCAAGGAGGCTCAATAGTGGCTCTAAGGAGGTCTCAGAATTTCTCTCTATTGACTGCAGTGGGACACTCATCTTCCTAAGCCAAGGCTGAAGATACCTTGCTCTACTCCCAGCCCACAACAGTGTTTAGTTAGTGCATTTAGTTAGCGCATATTTTTGTGTCTGCATGGAACAGCCAGGATCTAAAATTTCCTTTGTGATGAGCATCTATAGATCCTACATCACCTCCTGCTTGCCAGCTTTTGCATATTCTCCACTACTGAGTAGTGGTTTGCAGTAGGTCCATTTTACTGCAGACTCTCCCTTTATTTTATCCCTTAGAAAGGCTTAATTGATGTTATATAAGTTCCTTGCAGCAGAAAGCTTTTCTCCTTGTGAGCACTTTTATAATATCACCCTCTCTAAGACTGCTCCCATTAAGGAGCTTAAAATCTTCTTGGGGTCTCCAGGCTAACAGTCTTAAGACTGACAGCATTTTCTAGCCACCTCTGACACTATTTCCTTGAATTGCCAAATTCCGCTCTCTCCCCTGTTCATACATGACCTGCAAGAAGTTTCTCAAGCAATTTAAAGAATACCTAACAGATTCTGCTGAAGCTGAATATCCTCACAGGGGAATGGAGAAGCCAGCAGGGAGGTGGAGAGCATGCAGCTGCGGCGTGCTGTCACTAGACAGTCTGGTTTAATTTTCATTCAGCTGCTCCTAGCTGGTCACTTCCATGCCCAGCTTCAAAATGCTAATCCAGAGCTTCTCATTAATTAATGAGCTTTGCCCAGTGGGAATCTGCTTACTGGAGGGTGTCTGTGCCTGAGATGAGCAGCTTCTCCAGAAGTCTAATATCCTCAGCAGGAGATGCTCAGTAAACTCAAATGTGTGCATATGCACTAATTAATATGTAATAAATGTACCTAGTAACGCCAGGGTTTAAAGACAGGCTCATAAATGCTGACTGGACTCAAGGAGCTGTAATGACTCCTAATGAGCAATTATGAGCGATGACTTCCTTTTTGTTTAGTGTTTTGGAAAATGTCTATCTAGTGACAGTGTGAAATAAAGATTTACAGGAATAAATGGAGCAGCTCAGACTATGGCTCCCCTCCACCAGCTGCCTTATAAAGGGAATGATTTCTCTTGTAGCCATTTAACTAGGGCTTTCTGTGGCTTGTCCTTGCCCTGGCCCCACTGGCTAATGGGACAGTATTTCCTTGGCCTGTTAGTCACCACTAGATAGCAACATCTTTCCTTCTTTTGCAGCATGGGAAGAATTTCAGCTGCATTATGTTATGGTTCAAATCATCCGCTCACTGCCCTAAGAGGTAATCCAAGCTCTTTCACTCTATTTCCATAGAAACCACTGTCATGCTCTCTCTGACCTTTATAAAAACAAGAGGTTACTGATACTACTCTCCGTTCATTTCAGAAGAAGACAAATATTCATACTAAAATAACATAGAAAGCATCTGTTCCTCAGTTTCAGAGCAGAGCCCTTGAGGTGTTCAGGAACATCAGACTTGAGACCTGTGCAACTTCTGCTCAAAAAAGGGAATGTAGGCTGCATCCCAGGGCAGGTGGATGGATTAGAGGACTTCTTGGGATCCTTTAAAGTATGAATCTACAGGGCCATGGCCAGAGTGGAGCTGAATGTTCAAAGGATGTGAATTTAGAGGGTGTGGGGGCTCAGGAATGCAGATTGCATAAATGTGTAACACACTGCTTTGTGGACTGCCTGTAAGCATTAAGTCTGGGACATTCGGATTCCCAAAGCACAACACTTTTGTTAGGGAAAAAAAGACATTTATATCTTCCATTTCTGTCCGAAGGTAGAAGGCAACCAGCCTCGCTTTTAACACAAGTTATGCAGTGGACTGGAGACAGCTCAAAACTGATTTCAGAACTTCTCTTATGTTTTAGATGAGGCATCTGAGAAGCCACTAAGGTTTTCTGATTATTGATTGCCATGCTTAAAATACAGTGACAGATGCTCAGAGCTGAGACCTATTCCCTGTAATGAGATGGAACGAAAAAAAATTTGGATGTTAAAAGGGTAACATCAGCAGCATCAGCGCCTCTGAGAGATCTCAAATCTGAGCCTGCAACTGCCTATCACCTTGTAAAACTTTGATCTGAAGCAACTTGGGTAATAAGTTAAAACAAGCTGGCTTATTTTCATTGATCACATGCCAATAAATACCCCTCCTGTTATCTCTGGACAATTTCATCTCCATTGCTCCCAACTCCTTCTCTCTCAAACTGCTCAAACATCTTCATTGCAGAAAAAGAATGTATGACACAGCATGTTTGTAGGTTACCTTTGAGTTCAGACTAATTTGCAGCCTGATCACACAATTTCTGAAATACCAACACATAACAGTGTTTGCTAGTGTTTTTTTGGACTGCTATAATTTTTCAGAAAAGATAATTTATCTAGACAGGAGTCTTCCTGAAACTTTAGTATAGAGTCTGTTGTGGGTTTACAACTCCCTGTACCAATCAAAACGTTCGCTCTGAATGCTCTGTCTGCCAAATGAAACCTCATTAGCACTTAATATTTTATTATTTTATTTCATTTTATTTTATTTTTTAGATCCATTGGAATGTTTTTTTTCCATTCTTTTGGTAGCATTGTGAGTAAATAAGAACAAACAATAAATCCTTAACAATATTAGCTGCGGTGTCCTGTCTAACTAAACAAGTTATTCACTGACTCACCTCCAAAGCCAGACTTTAATAAGGGTTGTTAGCTGTAGTGCAGAACAGACCCAGACTGCGGTGCCACAGAGGTCTTCCTGGGAGCAGTGGACAAATCAGCCAGGTTCAGGAGAAAGGTGTATCAAGACCCTTAATCTTGGATTCTGCTCCAGTTACACTTGAAACAAAGGTCAAAACCCAGCTTCAGGGGGATTTTGATGTGCACTGGATCTCTCTGCCAAGGGAAGCGCTTCATTCTGTTGCTGGCCAAGGGCTATGCTGTAGATGACATATAACTGAGACCATAGCCACATGGATGAATTTATTCCTTCCTAATACTGCTAACACCTACTGTCCAAGAAAGCTTTTCTGCAGGAGAAAGAGCACCTGCAGGTGTTATGTCTAGCAAAATCCAGGAGGTAGAGCTACTTCCCATGGTCCCTTGCTTTCATTACAATCAAACTCTTCCGAGTCTTGCTGCAGACAGGAATGAAAACATTTGTTTTCTTCTGTCCAGCCTAATTCATTATAGCAGCTCACATTTAATTGGATACAAATTAATAAAATGCATGCTGTGTTCAAGAGACCAAATATCCACTGGCTACAGAGGAAGTATTTGGAAGGACAATTTCAGTTGTTCTAACATCAGCTTTTTTATTTCCACCGAAGTCCACTTCTCTTATACAACTCTAGTAGAAAAAGAGTGTGCAAATACAGTATGAAAGGTCAGGCTCCAAGCTTCAGCCGCATCTTTATGAAGCTGAAGTAGTCTGTCATCCTCTGCGCAGTGAGCACATCACGGCCAAGTGACCTGAGCTCTCTGAGGGGCCCAGCAATCAGTCCAGCCACTGGGATACTTAGACTTTGGGTAACGATGCAAAGAGATTTCTTTTTCTTCCAGGAAGATATTTTCCCAGCTCTTGATAGCAGTTAGAAATCACTGACTGCATCAACTATTTGCAGTCTGACAGCAAACACTCACAAACTGGGACTTTCATAAAGTTTCATCTCAAAAACATTGCACAGGCTCATTTTGCAGTAAGAGAGATTCAGCTGTGTACAACAGAGGTGCTACTGGTCTGTGCTTAATCAACTTTTAAAGGAGAAAGAGCAAATGAACAGCCTGGAAGTCACTCCTCATCTCCAGGCAACCGAGACTCCCATAATGGCAGCTAGGCTCAGCTCAGACTGTAAATCAATTCTTGATTACCATATCCAGTGAGAGCATTACTACTTGGGTTACTGATGATGATAAAGTAGGTTGTTAACAATGAGCCTGGACAAAGCAAGTGATTTTAATAGTTGAAATGTTGTCCTCTGTAAAGAAGTCATAATAATAAGGCAATATCATTGAGCCTTTCTCGTATGAAGGCATCTGTCTGCCTAAAACTGATAGGGCAGAGTGCATTTGAATTTCTTCTGCAGGAAAGAAATGATAAAGCTTTATAATTTCTCTCTCTCTTTTTTTTTTTTTTTTCCCCTTTTTGTTCCCTGAGCATGCCAATAACTGTATTTTGTCTCTTTCCTTTTTTTGTTGCTGTTTTTTTTTAAATCTTGCTACTAATGGGAACTCATTGCTACACAGGAAAATACTGTCCTGCTACTAGGCATTTACTGGTTAAGTTAACAGAAATGGGGGGTAACCAGAAGCGCACGCAGATATTTGCTTATAAGAAATAATGAAAGAAGTAGTCTTAGCAAAGGCAAATCTTTTTATTCCTGCTTTGTGCTTCCTACCCATTTGCTTGTGAGAAATTGACACCAGAAAGTCCGCATCAGAAAATGTTGTGTTCCTACTGAAAAAAAAGCACAGATGTGCTCATCCATGAAAAAAGTACCAGAAACACCTCCTTTCCTTTTCAAAGGTGCAGAAGACATGCAGCTTTTATAGGCTTCAGTAGGATCCCTGAATATTCACCATGTCAGAAACAATACAGAAAACATTGGTAAATATTACTTATGCATATGGGTTACCTAATAGCACCTGAAATACCTAATAGCACAACAGGTTTATTTATCCCTGAGACCTGAAATGACACTGTAAGATTTGATAACCCATGCTCTGAAGCACAGCAACACTGATATTAATACATTACTCAGACACAGGTTTTGGATGACTCAGGAGACTGAACGCATCTAATCTCTAGGTCATTCGGTTTAGATCCCAATGACTCCTGAATCTGATAGAAACACAAAATGTAGCTCCAACCATCCCATGCAGGCTGATTTGGAAGGCACAACCTGCTTATCAGGCTTTACACCTGCCTAAAGTTTGTTTGTTTATTTATTTATTTATTTAATGTGGTGTCGGCTATGCTTTGTAGCCACAGACCTGCAGTCTCAGAAACATGACTAAGTGTTCATCTGAGAAGATGATTAAAAAGCTGATTGGGCTGCACCCAGAAAAATGTTGCCTGGATCTTTACAAAAGAAAGGGCTAGTTAATGTTAATGTATGCAACTACTTATCCAGCCATCTAATTTGATCTGCTTCGGAACTTAACCTCCATCATCAGACTGAGTGACTTTTGTTCAATCAAATCCTACTGCTTAATGAGTGGGGTGATTAGCATACAAGCACAGGATTTGATGTGCAGTATGTCCGGTGTTAGTAGAGGACAAGATCTAATAGGACTTCTCCCTACTTTTCTCCCTTTCCCAAAATGAGAGGTTTTCCATAATCCCCAACCCGCTATCAATTAGCTTGCTATTAGGAAGTTATTATGGAACTGCTGTACCTAGTAACTCACAGGAACGGACCAACCCTAGAATATGAACATACTTTGTTATAAATTATATGTAAGTTGCCCCCTCCATGATAACAACTGAAGCACCCTCATGTCTACCCCAGTCAGATGTCTCTGAGTATCAGGATTTGAACAAATTCACCTCTCTCTTCTGCAGGTATCTACTTTCCTCTGAACAACTACATTATAGGAATGTGCTGGTAAGTAAAACATCAGTATGCTAGCAGATAGTTGCTGCACGTTGCCCACTGCACAGAATTGTTCAGTAATCACCTGCTTAATTAAGATTATGTGCAAGAGAGAGTGACTCTTCAAAGTCATCAGTACATACTCAGGATAGGGATGGCTGGATGGGTAGATGATACTGAACAAAATGAACTGATGTATGAGATATAGAAGACTCTAAGTCCAGTCTGCTGTTCTTTTAGAATCTAGGTATTATCGAGTAGATGACTGAATCCCATCGACTATAGAGAGAGCATAAGTGGTGTCTGGCCAAACAACCTCCCAGCTCTGGAACCAATCATCAAATCATCAAATCATATTCTTTAAATATGAGTTATACCTAAAGCAGCCCTGTGAAACAGTCTTAGTTTTGGAGGATCAAATGCAGAGAGGTGTGAAATCCTTCAAAGTGGCCCTCATGTCAGCTGAAGTTGCAAGTTATCAGCAGGTGTTCAGCACGTCCCAGCCTTATGTCTAACCTTGCTATAAGCTCAACTATTAACAACTCTGTTTGCCAAAGAAATGTCCGTACCACCTCCTACTCCTGTCCTCTGAAGGTAAATCGGAGTTGGTCTTGTGTCAGCTAATAACAGAGGTACTTCTTGCAAGAACTCGCATTCTCTGAGCCAGACCAAACATTTCAAAACCTTCTGTGTCTTTAAATTTAAAAAAAAAAAAAAGCCTAGTGATCTCATAAGAATTTAGTCTTTTTGTTGAGTTCCTCATATGTCCTGCTCTAAAAATGTCCAGCACTTTGTCATAATAACTTGCTTCATATTTTTTATGGGAGGATTAAAGGGAGAGTAAAAGAGAGACCAAAAAGACAAGGTTTGAAGCAGATCTCACCACTGGAAGTTAAGGCACTTCACAGGATGGTCACCAAACCTGTCCCTTCTAAAAAAAGAGCAAGTGTCTGTGACACATGGATTTGTGAGTTGGGTCATAATGCAGAAGTCAAAGCTGTCTTTGAAAGCTAAACAAGCCCAGTATCTACAATTCTGATGGGATTTTGGTGTGTGTATGAAATGCATTTGAAAGAAACTTCCAGACTTTGGTTTGAAGATGGGGATGCTGATGCTCTTAAACCTGTGGGTGAAATGGTCTTTCATTTATGCTGTGCAGTTCCATGAATTCAATGCTGGGCAAAAGCAGGTACGTGACAGAAGTGAGATCTAGTGGCCCAGAGAACAGAGCCTTTCTCTCTATTACTAGGAAAACCGAAAATTAGAGCCACAGTTCCTCCTCCTCAGATTCAAGAGCTTTCATGTACCCTAACAGTGTTCATGAAACTCTGTAATCCATATTCCAAACTGATCATTTGTGTTAAGGACATCCTGGATTATTTTTTGATTTTGTTTGTACCACTAGTGCCACAGTCTTTACTGTTGTTCTTAAACCAAGTGGGGTTCTTTGTATGTCTCCTGTGATTCCAGTATATCCCAGGACAGTTTTAACTATGATTGCTGGGCTTGGTTTACAGAAATACTTTTAAAGAAAGCCTTTTTAAGACTCTTTTTTCCATCAGGTACTGTCTAAATAACATGCTGTTTCCAAATCCTGGAGACAGCTGTTTGCATCTGAAGAAATGCTCTCAAAATGAGTTTGACAGCTTCACTTCTAGTGGAAGAAGTCACTCATGCAAAGTTATTCCTGCTCATGGATGCTTATCTTCTAAGACCAGGGCAGAATTGACTTTGGACTCAGATCACCTTTCCTGCCAGGCCTGTGTCAATGCTTCTGTCACATGCCAGCCTTTTTGGAACTGCTTTTAGATTTCTTTAACTGAAGAGCATATTGTAAAGCTGTGTTATTGTTACTCTTCATTTCCCCCTCCTACACAGCATGAAATCCTAACACGCAATCAAGCAGCTAACCCCAGGACCACTATGTTTAATGCTCTCCTAATGCCTATTATTAGGAAGTATAAATGCCAGAGAGTTATCTAGGTGCCTTGTAAAATAAGTATATCCATCTTTGGGGACAAATTATAGCAGCTCTCCAAGAGCAGAAGAGGCAGTACTGCAGGGACACACAAGGGGAAACTTCAGCCAAAACCAGCACAATGTTCTGCACTACCTGAAATGCCCATGCCAAACAGTGCTTTTATTCTAAAGCAGTATTCAAAAACCTCCCATGCAGTGAACTGCTCAATACTTCATTTATCTATTGCTTCTTGCAAGGGTACAGGACTGAGTTAACACTGCCAAGATTTTCAATACAGGAGGTTAATATAAACCCAACACATTTCTTCCAAGCCCTATTGTACTCAACAACTAGAAATAACAGCTTGTCTGCTTCCTGTACAGTAGAAGCAAAGAAATAGTAGGGCCTTTAGAAGGAGAACCTAAATGCAAGCCAATCATCTTCCTCCTGGCTCCTGCTGGCTCTCATCTCCAATTACAAAGGAATAATTCACTATCCAAGCTATTTCTACAGCATTTCAAACTGGGCACTGAAGTATCAAAAGTTATTGTTAGCCTGCCATGCTCAAGAGAAGGGAAATAAGGAGGAGAAAATAGAAAGACAGAAATGACCCAGATCAGTGAGATATTCTTTGTGGTTCATCACAAAGGAGTTTCCCAAGAGACCTTCATGTCATGCCCCATACACACATGCACACACACACAGCACAACCCAGAAGGATAACGAGGGAGGGAAAATTGCAATTTGCATCAGTACGAGCACTGGTTTCTTTCATGACATTTATTCCCGTAAAAGTATTTTCCTTTTATATCTCAATGTGCAAGGCCATACTTTCTCCTCTAGGTGACACTGTGTCTGCTTGGAATCCAGAGTGGGAATGCCAGGAGCCCTTCAGCACTAGAAAAGTCATGTGGAAGAAAATTGCACCAGCACCTGCACACACTATTCTTGTCTCCAGTGATTTCCGTACAATTCAGATCTGCTTGCTCAAGGACTCTAAGCCACTGAATCTCGATATATCTCAGCGGTAGCTAGTATTATACATGTGCAATTTATGGTGTGAGCAAAGTTGCAGGAATAGTTTGTGTATGTATATGTCTATATATACATAGTTACCTCTTGGTTTGTCTGTCTCTGTTTACAAACATTATGAGGCCAAAGGCTGCAAGGCAATTTGCAGCCCTGGGCAAATCTGTTTACCAATGGGTAAAATTCAGTGGAGGAGCGGGCTAATAGCCCTGACGAGCTAGAAAAGTAAAACAGACTCAATCTAGACACTGCGAAGAGCCTAGTACTCATATTTTAAGCTAACTGCATGCACTCATGGGATCTCTCCAGGGGAGAGACTTCACTGGGGAGAAGGGTTTTGGAAGTTAGGCTTGCATCTGAATTGCCCTGGAATGCCTCTGATTTCCCCAAGGCTACTCTCGATTTGCTGTGAAGTAATTTGGATCACTTTCAGACCTGTGACAGTTCAAATGTATAAATAGTACAAACAGATTAATTAGCAACAAAGCAGGAAATACATGCAGATGGCCGTAAGGAAATTAACAGAAATGCTGCTCCTTTTAGTCTGTACCTCAAGAGTTGACAGCAGGACTCAGAAGCTTATGTCTCTTTCCTGAGAAAATAAAGGCTAAATTTTTTTCCTGCTTCTCCAGTCTCAAAGAAATATTTTATCCTCTCTCCTGGATGAGATGGCTCCAAAGGATCAGGTAAAAATCTAGATGACCGGCACCTGATACAAAAACATCCAGGTTTGGGAGTATTTTCCTTCTGACATCATTAGCCACCCCTTGACTAGGAACATCTTGCAAAGAAGACAGACCATAGGGCTAACACACACAGGGAGCAGCGGGTTAATACATGTGTCCAAGCTTCAAGTGCAGTTACTTGTTTTCAAAAATTGGAAAAAGACTCCACCAGAAGTGGGGTGGAGAAGGTGAACTCTGAAGAAGGTACCTTAATCACTCATTACCCCCCAAAAGAAGAAAGATACAGCTTAAAATTGATGCCTTCCTTCTTTGTTTGTTTGGAAGATGGAAGAGTGAGATTTCTTAGCTTGCTCTGAACATGGGCTGCCAGTTTCACACTGCAGTGTCAGAAGGCCAATACCAGCCCATATCTCAACAGATTGACTCTCAGTTTTGCTCTGTGTAATGAATAAACAAACCTTCCTCTGTAAGATTGAATTAATTTGGATTTATTTGCCTAGATATAGACGCTGCAGATATTTTAATTTAGGCAGTTTGTACTGTCAAAGTGGTTCGGCTGGCTTAGCCTTCAATTTCTGTACATGTGGACAGAATTCAGAGTGGCTGTTGCAGGTTTTTTGACCATGGGAAGGACAAATCCAGCTCAATATCATCAGAGGAAAAGAAGTTAAATGAAGTTTAACTGAAGTACATGGAGTGGTTGCCATAGCAAAAGTGATGGAAGCCTCTTCGTTTCAGCTGTTGAGAGCAGGGCTGACAAATGCATGTGATACTATACTCTCAGGAACACTTCCGCAGCTGAGATGTACGTCTCCTCTAATTTTCACTTTCCTGATCAAGAAATGAATTGAGAGAGAAAGGAAAAATTGAGGAAGAAAGCTTTCCCCTTCTGAAAAAGGACACCTACCCTGCAGACCTCAGGGGAAGGCTTGGTGAAAGGGAAGAGGCTGTGGATTCAAGGGGGAGAAGATAAAAGATGCCTCCCTCCAACTGCGACCTGAGTGCAGTGACCCAGAGCAACAACACTCTTTGTTTTGGCCTCAGAACCCCATTGCTTGCCAATGGATGTGTTGACCCAACCTCTCAGTGAATCTGTCTTTATTTTCTTGCCTCAGTGAGCACAGAGATCCCAGGAGTGAACATAGATGATAATTTACAATTCTCCGTTGAATGCTGAGTTTGTCCCATCAGGTCTTGCTCCCTGCTGATGGGTTTCTTAAGGCTTTAACTGATAACTCCAGGGAGGACTTTGGTCCCTCATCTGTTTCTGTCCCATGAGGGAAAAAAGGTAACAGCAAAGAAAAAATGTTTACTTCCTTTATTTTTAATGTTCAATTTCGATATTCCTTCACTTCCTCAAGGATTTTGTTTTCTCACATCACACTCCATCAAAGGCTCTGGTTTGTGAGTGAGTAATAGCTTGTTCTCTGTCCTCTCATCATCCGCCCCCATGAATACTCCTGCCTGGATCCCAGTGCCGTACCATCCTCACATCCGTGGGTGGGTGTGCTAGAGCTTCTACAGATCAATAGTAATTGGAAAAAAAAACAAAGCTGTGGTCTTGCCTGGGTCAGCTTCTGTTATGGGAGTGCCAGGATCTTGGGGAGAGCATGCTGCAGATGATGCAGAGGGACAAAAAGAGGACTCCTAAGTCACAGGGTACCATCTACAGGTACCTGCATAACACAATACTTTTACAAATTGTTTAAGCTTCATCTTATGAATTAATACTTATTTTACATGTTCCCTCTATTCCTAGTAAATATTGCAGAGTGCTGCTGCCCTGGGAGAGCTTTCCAGTAAACACACAGACGGTTTGCCCCGTCCCTTGTTACAGCTGGTTTTCAAGGATAGCACACTCTGGGCTCCCAGTGAGATTCCCATCATGACATTTACACTAAATAATATGTTTTTGGGGAAGATAAGTTGTGAGATTGTCTGGAGTCAGGTCTCTTGTAAATCCCTCTCCTTGCAGGTCACACAGCTAGCTTCCATCAGTCCTCGCCTCTTAGCAGCTTATCATTTGCTCTATAACCAATTTTTGCCTCTAAGATCTCCATCTGAGCTCCCATTTGTTTCAGCCCCTCTCCACAGAAAACTGGAAACCAAGAAGTGGGCCTGAGTTTTCTTCTTTCAAAATCTTTCCTTCCCCTCTACTGATTTCTCTCTTGCCATTTTAATTCTGTTACTACAGCAACCTTGTATTTCTTGCTTTGGCAAAGTTGACATGTTAGCATGGGGGGACACACAAGGCCTCTCTAATCAGCACTTATGTGGTCTAAAACATTTAGTTCATCTGCTCAGAAGACTTATTAAAATGTTCGACCCATCTGCTGTGGGAGGCTCAAGTGAAACCGGAGCCAATATTTTCCCACTCGGTTTCCTGTCATGCAGCCTGACCAAAGCCTCTCATTTCAGCAACACAGAGCAGTGGTGTGTCTCTACCATAAGGCAGAACACTTGCTTGTATGTGGTCTTTGGACTCACAGCACAAAGGGTGTCAGCTCAGTCTTCTGCAGCGACTGTTGGATAAAATGCTGTGCTGACATTTGCAAAAAAAAAAGAAAAAAAAAAGAAAAAAAGAAAAATCATTTGACTGTGATACAAGAAATTCAGAGGAACATCTTTCAGTCTGCTTCCTTCATCCTCAGATGCTTGAAGGGAGACATTTATGGCAGCAGGTGTCCAGAGAGCTGACACACTGGATGGGACCACCCCAAGGCCCCAGTCCCTCAAAGGAACCATTTAACCTGGCTGGCAAGATGGCACTTCCTTTTCCTGTTTTTCAGCATCTAGTAGTCTGGAGAGCTGTGCAGCTTACTCTGTTCCATTTGGGTCTATTGTGTTGGCTCTTGTCACCCCCAGAGGGAATGTCACAATTTCCTTTAATTCCCTCTCCATCTTCTGATACCATTCAGTCTGCCAATAGCTGATCTGTGTTCTGTTGCCTAAGTCTACACCTTTCCTGAGGGAGTTGGAAGCAGTGGTGATTTCGCAAGATGTATAGCTCCATCATCTGAGTAGTTATAGGCATATCCATATCTGTGAAAAAACATATCTGTATCTATAAAAGCTCATTCACAAAAGCATTCCTCTCCAGCTTGCTATGAGTGTTGGGCTAATAACAAAATGTGAAGTCTTCTGTTATCTTTGCTCAGCAGTTCTGCAATCCTTCCTGGCCATGGAATATGTTAGGAAGCAGAAGGTAGTTCCATGCTTATTTGACCTACAACTTCTCTGCGACACAAATGCCTTTGAAGGGGATGGCAGCAAGTCGGAAACGGGAGAAGGGAGGTGGGGAGAGACTGCGTGGTGAAAATTTGTCCAGCAGAAGATGAATGAGTACAATTTACAAAGGTAAGTGCAGTGTGAAGATGAACAGCAAACAAAAACACCTTCAGCCTGGGCAATCACTGTCAATTGACTAAGGCATCTCTGAGAGAAGGTTTAATCACTCAAAGCTCTGCTTGCTCATCTCAGCTAATGTAGCTGATGGGTGTTTGCAGTCAAATCCCCTTTACAATGATCCTGTTGAGAAACCAAGTTGCATGGAGGTAAACCTGCTAAATAGTCCGTTCATCTCC
This sequence comes from Chauna torquata, assembly GCA_013399475.1. Taxonomy (NCBI): domain Eukaryota; kingdom Metazoa; phylum Chordata; class Aves; order Anseriformes; family Anhimidae; genus Chauna; species Chauna torquata. Next base: position 447,472 of record VXAL01008568.1, read on the forward strand.
CCATTACTGGTGGAATTTACTTCTTTAAGTAGCTCTAGGGATTACTGGGGTATTAAGGAAAGTGCTGTGACATTGAATTGCATTTCCTCTGCAAGATGATGCCAGTGTGTAGTTGTCCTCTGCGGAGATCACGACAAGGAGTCTGTGATTTTTGTGAAGGGCTTTTTGTGTGTGTGTGTGATGCTGTTTTGCTTCAGTTTTCTAATGAGGAAAGAAAAAAAATCCAATGTCACTGTCTATATTAGGGACTTTAAAAGTGCTTAAAAGCACTAAGAACCCCTTTAAAATGCAGACCTCATAGTAGAGATAAAGCTTCTACCCAGAGAAGAGATGCTTTGATGTCTTAGATGTATTTGTTTGTTTGTTTTAGAGGGGAGAAAAGAATGGTATGTTTTACTGATACAGCTATTAACCATCAAGATTGCCCAAAGGCATCAGCAGGTTCATTTAAAATGTAAATGAGCCTTTCCAGCACTCAGTTGTTCAGATTCTACAGGCTGCTATTATGTGAAATTGGATAGGGCCTTCACATGGCACAGCTGAACAGTTAGGCTGGCTTCCCTCTTCCACCCAATTACGGCCAATGTGAATGGACACTCCTCTGGGCCTGAGAGCTTCTCTCCAGATTAGAAGAGTTGCTTTATTACAGAAGACAGGGACAATTAACGGAGACCCTGTGCTGCTACCGAATCGTCTCCTTGGGAAATACCACTTAGCACTGCAAACAGCAAGTGGGCATTTATTCATGTCCTTCCTACACCCTTTTGGGAAGGACCATACTCTGGAATTTATGCTTGGAGACTGCCAGCTAAAAACGAGCATAAACCACAAAATGCAGTTGGACTAAGGAAGGCTTTCTCTTTTTAATGCTCAAGCACAGCATGCCTTGAGCTTAAATGGAGTTGCATTCTCCAGTGAGATCCCTTACCAAACAGCACCCTGGTGAATCACTTGGAATAACAGGCTGAAGGAATACTTTTGCCTTGGAGTGATTCTGCATCAGTGACATGTTAAAGATTTACATTGTCACTTTTTAAAGTTCTGCAATATTTTTGATCCGTAAAAGAAGGCTTGGGAGGCATGTCTCCAACTTAATGGGCAAGTCATGCTGTAGTGGATCATCCTGATTTCCCAGAGAGTGCTGGTTGAAAACCATGAATTCTGCTGCGTCAGGGGTTTGCCACTGGGATTTGTTTTGATGTGGAACAAAACACGGTACCATCACCACTGATTTGGAGCCCGGTGATGGCCGAACTACTGACAAATGAGCAAGTGACAAGTGAGCTGCTGCAGCAGAAGGCTGAGAGTGGCACAGCTGCTTTGTGGAAAGGAGACAAAAGCAACCAGGGAGATGGCTGTAGAGAGGGGATCCTGTCTTGTATAGCCTGATCAGAATGGCCTTGAAAATCCCACTTGCTTAACAAACCAATGTGTAAGAATGCATTTTGGTGAGTTAGGAACAACGATGTGCTTTTCATGGTGATGATGATCAGCATCATGGAAATGCAGTTTTGCAAATGTCTCTAGACCGGAAAATGTTCAACAGAGTTCCACAGAACTTAATTGTGCATGACTGCACATGTGCATACATGTGGGACCTGCAAGCTACACTCATGAATGTGCTTAGTGGAAAAACTTCAACTGCACATTGGATGACTTTTTTTTACAGTATTAAATAACCCTAAACTTTTCCATTTCCTTTTTTGTGTATGGGAAAATTGCTGCATTTTTCAAAATGTGTTGAAGCTACTTAAGATGAATTGTCCTGTTCAGGATAAAAGAAGTTTCTTATCTAGCAACAAGTTGCCCAACGGCACTGCATTTTGTATAAGCAGGGTTAAATAAATTAAAAAAAAAAAAAAGCAGAAATACCAAAGGAGATATTAATTTCTGTTTCTGCATCAGCTTCCATTACTTCTGCATATTATGGCTTGTATTCCAGCCTCTGGATAGGACTTGCATGCCCCTATTAAACATAATCAAGCACTTGGGGAACTTATTTCCAAGTATCTAAAATGGAACCATGATTTGCATGTAGTTAAAATAAAAGAGAAAAAGAACTAACATGAATCTTTTCCATTGGTTTTGAACATACTGCATCTAAAAGAAGCTCACCATGCTCTTCCAAAAGCAATGCTAGTTGTCCTAAATGACGCAATGTTAATCTTTTCAAGATTTTTCATTAAATTAAGAAAAAAAAAAACCTCTTGGGATACATTCAAAGCTTCAGAATGTAAGAAAGCAGCAAGATGGGTAAGAAAAATTAATTTCTCTTTTAGTGAGAGATATTAAGGAAAGGAGAGAAGAGCATTTGTTTTTGTGACTTACCAGGATCTTGAGTTAAGCTAGGTGCATTGCCATTTGCAAGTTCTGCTTCTTGCAGTATAAGAAGCTGGCTGGGATGAAGTCATTTTGACGGTCAATTGTGTGCTGTAAAAGGTTACTGGAGCTCCACCATCACCCATGCAATGATATAATGATTTATTGTTGTCAAAGTGTTCTACACAAGGGACAGAATAATATAAGCTGCAGCATTCAATACAGATGCATTGTGTTCATTTAAAAAATAAATAAATATATATGATGTCAGCACTGCCTGAAGCTAAGCTGATCTTATTGTACAACATTGGCCTTGGGATTGCAAAGCTGTCCCTGGCAATGCTTTATGGCTCTGCTTTGCTGAATAGTGGAACAAAAAAGAAGAAAATTTGTAGGAGTGAAGCTTATGGCAAAAGAACAGAGAGGATGCGTTACACACTTGCAAAAAAAACGTGTCTGCCATAGCAGGGCAAAATGTGCTGAATTACACTTGAAATCCACGCAGAACTTCTGCTACTCCACATTTCTATTATAAGCCCAGTTCTCCTTGAATTTCTTATCCTGAATTTTGTACTGATCCTAGGTAGGCGTCTAGACTTTACAGCTCTTTATGCTGATGGGCTTATTGAAAATTGCCTTCCTCTAGCTTGCTTTTCTGTGATTAAATTAGGGAAGAATATGGTATGGGGCATCCTGCAGAAAGTGCACAATACACACCAGCTCCCTGAATCCTGCCAAGAGGGCTGTCAGCCTTGCCCTGGTGTCAAGATGCCATACAGCCTGTCAGATGGGGATTTCTTCCATGCAGGGAAATGAAAGGAAAACCTACACCAATGTGTCTAAACCATCTTCCAGCTTTTCCACTGTAGGTCCAATCAAGGAGGACTTTTTTTTTTTTCCTGAGAGACAATGAAGTCTCCATTGGTTGGGATATCTTTGCCTGACTCTGGACAAATCCATCTTTTTCACTGATGTTCTTGGGGGAGGCCAAAGTCTTCATGTATAAGGCACTGTGTGGATATAACACCTAGCGGCAAGTTCTGCGCATCCTTGCCTTTTGCATAACCTTCCTGATTTCTGAGAGATTTCAGGGGATGTAAGGCAGCCTCCTTTATCCTGTCACTGCTGTTTCTGCCTCTCTTCCTTACCTGCACACCCAGAGAGGCTGTAAACTCTGCAGTGGGGGAACTATCTGCACAGAGCAGAGGGAGGCTGGGAGGTGCTGCCGACTCTCCTGGTGCTCCTATGAAATAAGACCTACAACATGGCTCGATGCTTTATAGCAGGATGTCTTTCAGTACATTCTCCTCATGGCATGGCTGACATTTGATTTTATTAACAAAACAGAGAAACTAGTGCAGAATTAACAGCAGGAGAAAGATTAGATTACTAGAGAAAACATGCTTTGGTGATAGGAGCACAGGTCTGGAAAACTGGGAGCTGGGCTCTGCTTTGCTGTATGGATGGGAATGGATTATTCCTCTTCATATCTGCTTTCTAGCTTATATTACCAAGAATTTTAACAGCCCCTCAGTAAAGGATGTGCTGATATTTATATGCTAGGAAAAGGCACTGAGATCTTGAGATAAGAAAGGCAGAGGAGCACTAACGACATACAGAACCAAATTCTGCTCTTATTTCTTCGCAGCAAGTGGATTCCTATAAAGCTTAAATTATCTCCCCGTACTTTATACTTGCACAAACTTCTGGGGCAGCACGCACAGGAATATGTTGTAGATGAACTGCGGGCTGTCTTTGTCATTTGGCTGGGGAGTGTGAGCCTTTGCCGGGAAATCACCAGATGGCGCTATTAGAAACGGTGCTCAAATGTTCCTTTTTTAGGCAATTAAAGCTCGAAAAAGGTTTATTTGTGAAATTGTGACTCAGTTCGTTCAGTAAGAAGTATTTGTATCAGCCAGAATTTGTTCAGTGGCTGAAAAGAATAATTCCTCTAATTCAGGGCTAGTATTCAGAGCCTACACGCACACGAGCCAAAAGAAAAGCATAGTGTTGTGTAATAAATCACTTGCGATAGGCAGTCAGCTTTTACTGTTCTTGTTAGCTTCATTTCAGATTTAATCAATATCTGTTTGGATTTGTTAGGCTATACGGAAAAATCCTGGGGTCTGTACTCAATTCCTATCAAAGCACAATTGTTATTAAAGTGAATAAGAAGTTTTCTTGATTGGGAACCATGTAATAAACGGAAGATTTTGAGACCTGAATTTATCACACTTCTTTACTGCTCTACAAACAGATTGACTTCCCCTTGCAACCGTTGTTGCAGAGAAGTTTGCTCATTTTGGAAGCTGGAGAAGTTCATTTTCAAGTAGGTTAAGCCAAAAGGTGCCAAAAATGCATTTTTCCCCTAGTCTATTATTGTATCTTACACTGTAAGTGAGAAGTAGCTTCACCAAGGAATTGATTTCTTGCAAAAGAAACTGAAGCCATGGCAGAAAGATGATTTTTGTAACAGATGCAGCCCTTCAGCAGGGATTCTCAGCTTATTTCACTGCTGGATAGAAGCAGGTCTTGAGTTCAATCCTTCTATTTAAATATTTCATTAAAGGCCAACATATTTCCTACCTGCATCTTAGGGCTCCAGCTTTCAATTTCTGACTTATCCAAAATCAATCATCTTTTTATTTATAATTGAGCTCTTCTATTGTTTTCCATTTCAGCTATCAACTCCCAGTAACATACATTACTGTAAACGCTGATAACTGATCTGAAGGTTATTACACATCGTAGCACTCAAGCCACAGTTACAGCTCTGTGGGAACAGTAAAAATTAAAACCAAATTCCTGTTACGGAAGGAAGTTGCATTACAGAAGGGATCCTTTATTTCTCTAAGATTCAAAAACATCCATACAGTGTACTTCGCAGTATGTGACACCTAGTGATACCTCATTTCCATTCAACTGCTGCACTCTTGTGTACATATCACATATACGCAGAGAGAAGCATCAGCTCAGGAGATCTTTCTGGCCTTACCTAGCAGGCCAGGTGAACTATATGGCTGCTCTCCTGTCTTGATTTGGTTTGATGGCCCATCTGAAAATTTAGGAGAAAAATATTTTGGTTCAAGACAAGGCAAACTGTTTAGTATCTATTTTTTTACAAACCAAGTGAAAAGATTTTCATCTTTTCAAGTCACTCCAAATTGAAAGGGAAGCCAAAACAAAACAACAGCCAAAAAGAATACCCCAGCAATCTGCTATGTTGTGCTCCTCTTTTTTTTTTTTTTTTTCCCATAGGCTCTTTTAAAGGTCTAGTTTTCATTTTGTTCTGGAATGGATACGAATACTGAAAGCACCTTCCACCCCCCGCCCCAGACTCCAAATTACATTTTCACCTATCTCTATTTCTTACACATTTGAGATAATTTCTCCGGAAAAAATGGAGAGAAATTATTTCCCTCACTCACACACACTCCCCATTTTACATGCTCGATTGGCATTTTGCTCTAGGCATGAGTTAAGCTTCAGGTACGGACCAGGGGACATTTGTTACTACTACCTTGACCTCCCTCCTGTTAATTCACATCCAGAGAGAGCAGAAAAGCGCATTTCATGCTCTAGTCATTGCAATTCCATTTTGCCAGCAAAATAGTACTGGGCCATCCTTTTCCCCAAGAGAGCTTTTCCTTTGGCGTCTGTCATGCCTCATTACACTGAACAGCACACCTTATGCTAGAAAAATAACAAGCAGAAGAAACTGCAACAAAATGGACACTGTCACTGCAAGGATCCTAACTCTATTGAAAAGCACTCATCAAAATAGCACTAAAGCATGTTTTGAATAATGAGTTTCAGTTTCACTAGCCCTGCTAGGGAAAGTTATTGATATTGATGCCCCTGAAGTTACTGATATTTGCTTGGGTACTTTAGTTACATTATCCATTATCTATTTGTTTAAAAAGTAGCAATGATGGAGAGAAGTCCAGGGTGAGCCTCGGTTGTACAGGGTGAGCCTCGGTTGTACAGAGCCCAGAACAGTCTTTGCTAAACAGTGGACCACACAACTCCACAGCTCAGGGTGAATATGCAGCTACAGGGTTGGGGTATCTGCATCAAGGAAATGCATCCAGTTTGTCTTGCGGATTTTTTGTTGAAAGGCTTAAAGTTAGAAAAACAAAACTGATGCATGCAGAAATTCAAATAAAATCCTTCATTTGATGCACTTAAACATCCGAGATTGACCGGCCACTCCTGCAAATAGTGAGAAAGCTCTGCTCAGTAAAACAGGGAGGTGCAGCCTTATAGAGCTGCAACACAGCAGCCAGGCACGAGGACTGCATTCGGCACCTCCTGGAAGGAAAAGACAGAGCTCTTTCCACAGACTTGCACAGCCAGAGAAAAGCGTTACACAAGCTGGCTTAATAGAAACTCAGAGGAAGGGCAGGGTTTTTTTGTTTGGTTCTGGTTAAAAAGTGACTTATAAACAGAAAGCCACCTGGAAATCCAAATGTGTGTGTGTAAACCTGCAAACTCTCAGTAACCTAGAAACCATAGATGGTCATTGCTCAGCTATGGCCTTATCTCCCTACAAACATACATATGAACATTGAAAGACAGGTGGCAGGGAAAAACAAACAAACAAACAAACAAAAAACCACAAATGTTCCTTCTTCTTTTTGCCATTTGGTCCTGGTCCAAATTAGCATAAAGCTGGTGAAATGAACATTTTTGTCAGGGTGACCCTAAAAGTGATTAGTCAGGGAGGTTGGTACTTGCAGAGCATCTGCTAGGTCCTGGGAGCTTCTGTTCACCCAGTTGTTTGATCACCAGCATTTCCAGAGCTGCAGGCTCTGTTCCAGGGCAGATCCTCCATGAGACGTGACCGAGTACTGGGGTCAGCTACATGCAGCTTGCGTCCAGCCCATCTGCAGGAATTCAGGAGGAAGTCACCAGAAGTTCATTGGTTAAAACGCATCAAACTGGTGGTTTCACTATTTTTTTGGACGCAACAGTTTTTCGGAAAATATATGGGCACATTTATCTTGCCCCATGCTGTACCTGGCAGCTACCTGCCTCCTCCTTCCACCTTGTCTGCTTCTGCTTTTGGGTTCTCTGCCTTTCTCCCTTAACAGCTGGTTGCCTGGGAATAGTCAAGTATCTGAAATCTGACCTGTCCCCCCACCCCCAGTCAATAATGACATTAGCACATCTGTGTGACAGAAATAATAGCTTTTGTCTACCAAAGCTGCAGAGTCCTGTTGCCAGGCAACTCAGTCCTGAGGCAACAAAACAGAGAGGAACGGGTGTGTGGGAGGACCAAGCCCGAGTGCAAGAGCTGCTGCTTGTGCTGCTGGTAGCTATTATTGGGGGAAGCTTGGAATACACTGTTTCCACCAGAGATTTGGGATAACAGAGCCTGCCAGGCTCAGAAACTTTCAATTAGGTGCCTACAGACTGTGGCTGGTTCATCTTGCTTAGTTCTGATGTTAATGAAAGGCTTTGGGGATGCTGCAGAGAGCAGAGCTGCAGATTGGGGTGGCTTGTACCAGCGATGCTAAGCCCACTCTTGTAGAAAGATAGATGCAGCTAGTTTTTCCAAATGCTTGGCAGAGCACAGCCTAAACATGCTTGGGTTGTCCATTCTCCTCAGGGGCCAGGCCATGTTCACTCTCCATCATTAGGGTCTGCAGCAGCTCAGCTGCTCTGGCACTGTTTGTGTGCCCTTTTGGTCAAGGTGCATGTCAGTGACACGCATGGCATCATGCGGTTAGACAAGAGTATCTCTGCTGATACTCAAACCTTGTTTTATCAGATATAACCCTGTTCATTCATTTCGGGACCTTATGTCCTTAAAATAACAAAGGCTGTTGAAATAAATGGGGTGGGATTTTCAATTGTATTTTCCCAGCTCAAAGAGGAAGGCTGCAGCATGAAAAACCTTGGAGGGGGAAGTTGTTTTGGAATAAAAAGGATTGCACCCTTAGGAACATCAAGGAAGACCCAACAATCCCCATCCAGAGAAAAATAAGGCTAGAAAGAGATCTATTTCAAGGTCTAAGCCACAGTAGTTTATTACCATAAATGTACTAGTCTACTCCAGGTCTTCTCAAATAGCCCTGTGGGTTGCAGCCAGAATGGACATGGCAAAGAAATTAAAAGCAAAAAGTGTCTAAAAATACTAAAAAGGCAAAAACCAAACTAGCTGTTTGCATGGGGAAAAATAAACCAGAAGTAAACTCCAACACTGGAGACTGCCATTAGACGATATCCTGAGGAGGAGCATTGGAAATACCGAAATTCAGGGTCTACTTTTGTCATCTCTTATTTACACTCCATGCCCTGTCCACTTTCCTTTCATGCACTCCTTTATCAGATCTAGATGTGGACAAGAATTAAGGCATATATATATAGCTGCTGCAAACACTCAGTCCTCCTGCTAGGAAAGGACTCCAGTGCCCATAATTTGCTTTGGGTTCAATGCATGACATCCAGATTTCAAGAGCTTCTCTCACCTGTACAGTCCTACAAGGCAATGGTTTGGTCCACAAACCAGACGCACATACATGCACATACACGTCTGGGTGCTCTACTGGCTCTGCCAGAAGGAAACCTCGTATTTTCTGCAGCTAGGGTTTGGCCCAGAACGGTGGTTTAGTCACCACTGGCCTTCTGACCACTTATACTCATGCATGGTAAATCCAGTTTCAGCCGCTGGATATGTATGCACACATTCTGCATATAAGGTACATCTTCAGAAGGATCTCTTGGTCTCAACCTCACTGAGTGGAAATGGAAGTTTTCCAGTGTCCTAAATGACCTGAAATTAAGAGCAATCAAGTTCTAAAATGCCTTAGTAGGACCCTTACTGCACCACATCAGCCAGACACAAAATAGTCCTTGTGCCTACACACATATTCGTCAAATAAGGGCTGCAGGAAAAAAGTTGTGCTATTCCTTGAACAAATTATTTAGTGGTTGTTATTCAGCCTTCTCCACTTACATTTAAGTCACTATATCCAACTGGGTAAAGAACCATCTTCATAACCTGTCTTGTACTATAAAGTATCTTTGATACTTTCCACAGAGACATTTGTAGTGTATGTAGGATGGCATAAGTATGCAGCCCCACGTCAGAAAGCTTTTACTTCCACATGAATATTTGTTTCACTGGTGCTTGATGGTTGAATGGTTGAATGTACCACATGCTGGATCCTGGATTTCTTACAAGTTGTCTCCTGCTTTATGGCAGAATTTCAGGTTGTTTCTTGTTCTAGATCCCTCTATACCAACAGAGCGGTAATTGTGCCAGGCTCAGCTGTAGCTGGAGAAACTATACGTTCGATATGAAGCAAATGTGAACAGTACCACATTAGATTCATGTCTTGGATATCACAGTTGCAGCTGGCCATAAATCCATGCCTGTTTTCCTTTTGTCTTTCCTGTAGCCTTTGGTTTATGGTCTGAAACGTAGGTAAGAGAGGAGGCCTTATTCTTTTGAAGGCACAACACTTTAAAGGGTAAAGAATAATTAAATCCTGTTATAAAGGACAAACGAGGAGGGATTGTGCCCAAGTCCTGTAGGAGGTGTGAGACAGACTTTTACTTTGAGAAATTAAAAGAGCGCAGCTGATGGCACAAGCAACCTAGGCTTTGCAGCCTGTTGACAAAAAAAAAAAAAAAAAAGAATAAAAAGAAAAAAAGAGAAAGTGAAAAATGAGTATGTCAGGAAGCAGAAAGAGATGGCACTTCTTAGGCACAAAACTTTAGAGATGCGGAGGCAGGATTTCTGCTCTGGGAAGCTACCGCTTGTTCTTGGTTTAGGGAACCAGGGTTTGGGTATGTTGGCTCAGGCTCAAACAGACAATGATAGCAGCCTGGAGAGACCTGAACAAACAACACTAGTAGGCAAAGAGACTGTGTGGCATGAATAGTGGCAATTGGAACAGCACAGAATTGACTCCGAGAGCAGTTAAGGTAAGTCCTGTACACTCAACAAAGACAGTGAATAGGGAAAGCTTCAAAATCTGTGCTTTCCCCAGCTCTTCTGGTTTCCCAGAGGGATATGGCACATGCTGGGCTCGGTGTTAGGCAGCAGCTAGGCAGAGGATGGCTGAGGCTTTGTAACCACTCATCTTCAGAGCAGGACAAGGGAAGATCTTTGCCAGTGGCTCTGCAATGTACGTGTTTAGGACTCTAGCCCATTAAAATATCACAAGACACTGATGGGTGCCCAGACCTCCTTAATTTCTCATTGCTTCCAAAGAAGTAGACGGAAAGGAAGCCTAAGTTAGGGATCAGGGTAACTACTCAGCAGGGAATCTTTGAAACACTACAAAATCTTTCAAAAATGTTTAACAGAACAACTCTGTTCCATATCAAGTACTATTTGCTCTTTCCTCAGCCTGGAAAAAAAATACTTGCACAAAGAGAGCAGAAATGTGCACTCAGTTGAAATCACATGCCTCTAGGTCTCTTTATAATAGTGCTGTAGTTATTTGTTAGGTTGAAATGCTTCTCCACTGCAATGGGAGGGCTTTACTGTGGTATCTAATTTAATCTTTCAATGAATATATTCCCTTGAATACAGTGTATTCTGTTTGACAGTTCTTAAACGCTTGGATGAATCTGAACATCGAAGAACTGGAGTACGCACATTATTTTTCTGCAGATTCATTTAGTAGTTCAAGCCATCAGCCAGATTATTAGTAATGAGCTAAATAAGATACTCTTCTATGGGCTGATGGACATCTGAAATCTGAAAAAGAAAACACGATATTTGCTACTCAGCTTCCCTCTGGGACAGCATTTGAAAAGAACTCAGACATCCCTCTAGGAAAGGCTATTTTTTCTCAGGGTTATACCTAAATTGAGGAAAGGGGACAAACTAATTGCAAGGAAGAAATGTGAAGGTGATGGTGCTAACATTCCTAACGTATGTTTTGTAAAGGCACAGGGCTATTGTTATGCCAGCATTTTGGCTGATAAAACAGCAAAGCTTCCCAACCTCTTGGCTGCATTCCTTTAAAAATAACAGCAGCTCTGCAGTATCTTGCAGATGTAACAATTGGCGACCAGCTCATCCAGATGTACCTAAATTAGCTTCACAGATTAGCTTTATAGCTCAGCTACTAGTGACAGCCTGGCTGTAGAAGCAAATCCCTCTTTATGAAAAAAGAATATAATTTTGTCTTATGGCTCAACTTTTCCTGTTGGCAGAAGTTATTATTGGTCCATCCTTCCCATTCCAGCAGCTCATAGGAGCTCTGCAGTGAATTGAAGCCTGTAGTACTATGTCCCAGATACAGAAATTAGATGGTCTCTCTCCCTGAACATTTCTACTGGGAGAAAAAAAAAAAAAAAGATGCAACTGTTTATCTATCATTGCATCAGTTAATATAGGTGGAAAATAATGGAGAAGACACTGACACAAACTCTTCTGCAAGAGTTTGTGACACACTTCGAGATAAGAGCAGTAGCAATTGCTCTGAGTAATTCAGTTGTGTTTGATGGTTGCAGAATCTGAGCAAGAAGGACAGTTAAAATGTGTGCAGCAGGGGTAGTATGGAGGTCTTGGGCACAGACAGAGTTGTAGCACCCCTCAAATATTGCAAGGTGACAACAGCAGTTAGTGAGTGGGAAAAAAACACGTCTTATGCAACTAATGATTACACACAACTGTGAGCCTACAATTGTCAATATCCAGACAGCTGTGACTTTTAGAAGAAAGCAAATGCACACAGTAGCCCCCCAGATTTGCTGCTGGCCCAAAGAGCCAGGTACAGGCAGTCTGCCAGGTGGAAAGCTCAGCTTGCCCAGACCTGGCACGCCCTGCCCAACAATGCCAGCAGTGTTTGAGTTTCCTGGGCATTTTTATTTTCTTTCCACCTAGAAATTCCCTCCAGTTGCAATTAGAGGATTTTTTTTTTTTTTTTTTTACCTCTGGGCAATAGGTCTGACATGGAAGAGGGGCATCAGAAATTCCTGGCCAGGCCCATTGCACATGCCGTGGGAAATGGGCAGCAAGCCTGAAACCTCCTGGTCTAGTAGAGTTTAGGGCATTTGCAGAGATCAGCTGTGCTACGTACATGTTGTAGGAGAGAGCTTTCCAGGGATCCACTGCATGTGAGGACAAGAACTGAGTGAATGCATCTCTGGTTATACTAAAACCTTTGCACTTTTTAAGGTTGAAGGCCCAGTCAGCCACCGTAGGAAAGTCCTAGCCCCTATACCTGCCCCCTATACACAGATGCAGAGCTCTCTTTGCCTCTGTCTCTCCCACTCTAATACTCTCTCACACCCACATTCATGCCAGCTTGGGGAGGGATGGTTCACATGAACAGTCTTCTCCAAAGAGCATTCTTTGTTAACTAGCAAAGTTTCTCTTCCCCCTGCTTTTATTCGATAGCTTTGTCAGGACAGTTTGCACCTGTCCTCTCACTGCTGAGCTCATCAGCTCTTTATTTTTGCTGAAGATTTCTCCTTTTCAGTACAGGACATGACAAGCAGAGGGTTTCATTCAGTATTGGCTAGGAAAAAAAAATACTGTCTAAAACAAAGCCACTAGCAAAGCAGAGAGAGAGAAAAACATAGAAAGGGAAAGAGAAATACATAGTGTGCCTGCAGGGAAAGTAGCTTAAGGAGAAATGTAGGAGGAATACTGATTCCAGACTTGCAGCAGCTCTGTTTTTCATGAAGATAATAATAAAGAATTGTATGGTGTAATTAGGGCACAAAAATCACACAACATTTCTGAGTGCCTGTCTGCAGCTTTCACTAAGAGGGAAAGAAACAAGGGGCTGAACTACTCTTCCTTGGGTAAGCACAGAGACACATTTCCCCAAATTCACCTAAAGGATCTCATTGTTGAAAGTTAGAAGGGGGTATAGGAATTTCTGGACATCACCACAAAGATATGCCCACTTGGATACTGAAAACCTAGGATGTACAGTCTGTATTGTTTCCAGAACTAGTCTAAACACTGGAAACTGGCATCTCTGCACCATGCCCTAGTGGCAAAGTGTTTTCCTGTCTTCTGTGCTCATGCCAGGGGGGTGGGGAGCCCCTTTGCGGTTCCATTGCTATGGGTTCTGCTCCATGCATTCTTTGAAAAGCACACGCGCAATGCTGTACATCCCTTCAGCAGCCAACATGACACAAGAGCGAATTCCCGTATTTAAAGAGAGAAGGATCCAACTCATATTCTCTTCTTACGCTGAGATGGGAAGGGGACTATTCCTGATTAACAGAGGTTGGTACTGGGTTGAATAGCTTTCCAGACAATCGTGCAGTACAGACCTGCTCTGATCTCATTCAGATACTGAACAACCAATTGTCACCAAATTGGATTTATTCCTCACTGTTTCCTATCCTCTGTTGAAAATTACTTTCACTTTAATTTTCTACACAGTTTTCTTAAATAAGGACATCAGTCTCCCTGAAAGAAAATCTTTGGTTCAAAGCTCACAGTGTTGGTTTCTAGCATGTGTATAGCAATAGCTCTGTTTGGAAGAAAGTGACTGTTTTCAGAGTCCTTTAACACCTCCTACATCAAAAAAAGGACATTTTCCATAGTCCAAGATACTCTCTAGCTGGAGATGTCACTAGGTAATCCCTTCCCTAGGGATGAGGCTGTAAACCCCATGGAACAATAAGTGGAGATATTCCAGAGATTTTAATAATTCTGAGATTTTGCACTACAAAATCACTGCAAAGCCCATACAACTAAAAGTATCAACTGGAGAGAAAATCTGAGTTGGAGTTAGAGCTGTGGAAGCTGGAAAGTCTGCAGGCCAGGAACGTAGGCATATCCCAGCAACTCAAACTCTCAAACTAAGCCTGATGTCTTGAAAGGAATGAGACTGCTGCGGCCAGCAGTCCTGGAGCAAAGAGCCCTTGCTTTAGATAGGAGAGAGAAGAGATGTTACTGTGAGAGCTCCTCCTCCAGTCTGCCCTCACTGGTCCAACCACACCAGCATTTGAAGGGCTGGACCACTTTTCAGCACAATCACGTTTCCCAGCCTTGGACTCAAGGGTACTGGCAGCGACATGGGAGTGTGCTGTCACACTCAGATGTGTTCCTCCTTACCTGGGGAGCTGGAGCTCTGCGTGGCTTAGAAGTGGTTGTCAGCTCCCTGGGAGGTTCTGGCATTCCTGCATGCTGTCCCACTGAATATTAAAAGGCCAGTAATAAATCAGGATTTTGTATCCAAATGCTATTTGCTGCTTGCCCTGAAATCACCTTACTGGCAGACCAATATAGACAATGCAAGTTACAAGGTTCAAAGATAAATGAAAGGGCATATGGGTAATATGAGTTTAAGAGATTTTCTTCATTTGGTGTCATCCAGCTAACTATCTCCCAAGAAGTTTATGCTGCCTTGTGGCTGGGATCCAGTACGCAAGCAAAAGCTTCACTATGAGTACAGCTTTCACTGGGGAGGACGCTGTTTTGTCCCTACCCTAGTGTTATACACTCAAACTCTCTATGGTGACTACATTGCCTTCAGGCATTCTCCCCAAGGGTTTCTTGTGAGTCACCCTTTGATCAGAGGTCATATTTTAACACTCTCCCCACAGGACTGCTGACTGCATCTATCTGCTTAATAACAGTGATGTTCTTTGAACACAGTGATGCTCTTTGAACATGACTAAGCAGAATTATCTGCTATCCAGAACTTACTAATGACTGTTTAAGTATTTAATTGTAAGCACACATTAACCCATTGTGAAGTAAATGAATGTTTTCCAGCTGGGGGAGCAATATTTAAACCTCACTGCATTGCTTTTTTTGTAGTGGAAAACTATAACTTATGTAAGATAGCAATGATTCCTTAAGCAAGTTCAGAAAGAGGAATAATGTGTGCTATTCATTACTAGGTTTTGACTGTGATGAGACAGAACTATTTTGGGATAGATGTGTTTCTGACAAAAGATGGTCTAGCTATTGCTTTGGGAGATATCAGGATGGAAGTTCATATTTCCTACAGTTTAAAATGCTGAAAGAGTTGCTTAGAACTTCATCTGGTCATTAGTAACACAATCTCACATAAATAAATGAATACCGTGTAATTACATTTATATAAAGATGCAAGTGAAAAGTAATGGAATATTTGTTCTCAACGATTGTCTACCTTAGCTTGCATTCATGTTTCCAGGAACCCACACAAAAGCACAACATGAGAAAGAGGTATGAAATGTTTCTGATTTAAATGAATTGTTTATTAATGACATCTTACTTACCAGCCAGATTGTTTTGAGGCAGTTTCAGACTTGATCATACTCCCTGGTCTTAAAGTCTATAAATCGAAACTGTTACAACATATCTCCATGACTTCATATCTTTAACAGCAGTTGCATGACTATTGACTGCTGAATTTGAAAGTTTCAGAAGTCCCTGAGAGCCTCAAATTTCTTAAGTGTATGGATCTGTATAGCAAGGAACCCTGCCCAGGGGCATTTGCAGAAAACAATCTTTCATTGTCGCTTTACAGATGATGAATGAAGGAAGAGAGATTAAGTGCCTTCTAGTGAGAGCAAATCTTTTGCAGAGCCAGGATTGAACTCACATTATTTGATTCCCTTTTCAGTACCTGAGCCATGAGATCATTCTGCTCCTGTAGTAACGTTAATGATATAACCATAAATGGGACCATGACATAATTGCAAAGTTTTCATGCTTTAAAGATCACCTGGAGGTGAATGCAATGGCCTTGTTTTGGTATCCCTTCCTTCTTGTCCATTTTGGCAAGTGTGTAAGAATTAATCAATTAATCATTTCTAAAGTTTAATCAAGTGCTGAAGTTGTAATCAATTGGCAACCCAATGCAACACAAGGACGTTTGCCTGGCTGGTTGCAGCCCCTCCGAGCTTAATTAGCAATTATCTCTGCTGGGTGACCCCTTGATCCTGTACAGTTTAGCTGAAGGACAAATATATTCAAGTGGTAATTTCACCTTTTGCCTCCTTCATCTGGTATTATTCTAAACTGTTTATCAAATTCCCAGCCTCTCCAGAGCTCGCAGGATGGGAAAATCTTCAGTTAAACCTCCAATTACTGTAATGAAAAGATATAATGGAATTATCATTATAGAAGAGGAACTCTTTCCTTATTTTCCTCTCTCCCCTTACTTATAACCATCTTTTTCTACTTCCCCTCAAACTGAGAAGTATTGGCATTTCTAGTAGAACCCACCAAGGAGAATCTGTGGTGAGTTCTTCAGCAACCTGATTCCTCATAGTTTTGAAAAGGGAGGTCTCAACACCTGTATCTCACTGTTGTGTTACCAGATGATCATGTTCACAGCAGAAGTCAGGGCACATAGATGTAAAATATGTTGTTTTAGCATATTTAAGTATTGCATATTTATTTCATTAAAAATCCTGTTTTCCCAGCTCTCTCTGAAGGACCTCTGTAGGGGAAAAATAGCCTATCAGAAGCTGAAAGTGTATCACCAGAAGATCAGCATTAGCTTGAGATGGATAACCCAGAAATGGTCACAAAACACTGAACATTTTCTAAAATGTGGAGACGACATTTTAGCATTAGATGAGGACTGTGATATTTGTGTAATTATTTGCAAAGGCTAATATAAACACAGTAAAATGAACAACAACAAAAAATGTTCCCAAGACATTGGCAGATTCTGTTGGAGAGCTCTTTCTACAGTAGAAGCTGAACGCTGTTACCAAACATTGACATCACTTAAAGGGGTTTAGCAACCTCTGCGTTTTTATCTGCACAAATTCAGACTACTCCTATGATGAAAAAAATCCAGCTTTATTAGATCTATGCACACAGACCTGAATAACTGATAAGCTAAAACCAAAGGTCCTGCAAAAAGAACACAGCTGACAGTCTCAACTAGATATTAGCCTGTCTGGTATATAGACTACTCCATTGTAGCTGAACTGTCTCTGCAGGAAATATGTACATGGTCTCCAAGACATCTTCCAAGGTGTCTCATCTTGCTTTCTAAAAGTTGGTTGCAAAGACAATCTCCCCAGAGTTATAGATTTGACCTTCCCCCCGCCTCTCTCTTCTCAGGAATGGAAGTGGAGGCCATGATTGCTTATGCATATAGGGCAATGTGAGGGCACAGCATCATCGGAGGTGTTTGAAGATAAATAGCAGTAATACCACAGTCGTATAAAACTGTCAAAAGCAATATTCCCATTGGACAAGTGGAAAAAATACTGACTTTACACAGTGCAATATCCCTGAGAGAAAGTCCCTAAATTATCCCTTGGGGTATCTTTTTGTTACAAAGGCATGATGGATGTCCATGCATTAATAGTGCCACCTCAAGCCATCAGAAGTGTTGACACAGATGAAATATTTTGATGAAGTGCTTCAGTTCAGTTTTATATATTAAAAACTGTATTGGATGGAGAAGCAGAGGCTATCAATGGAACTCTCACCTTTGCTCCATCTTTATTTGTATTCTCAAAAAGTAACAAAAATAGAATAAAACAACTGGAAAGACAAGACTGATTTCAACACTGTTACGCTCACTGGAGGCAGGGCCTTCTTCTGATGGCTGTAGATCCATCCACTTCTAGGGGTTTGCATCAATTTAAGTAACTGTCCATTGATGCACTCTTGAGGTCTAAATTACTCCACCCATAACAGACTACTGTTTGTGCAGCACCTAGCACAGTAGGTGCTGGTCCATGTGTAAGTCTCACAAGTGAACAGATACTTGTGTGGGGCTCCTACTGAACAGATGAAGATGATTCCTCTATTTTTTTTTTCCCTGCCCTTGTTGTATGATGTCCTAGCAGAAAGGTGTCCGAGCCTATTAATTAGGAGTGGCTGTTGATTCTTCATTTGCTTCAGAAATTACTGAAGCTTTAATGAAGAGCTTGTGAGGGACTGTTGATTTGAACAGTTTTGGGAACTGAACCACAGAACATTACACAGGTCAGAGAACTGGTATTTCCTAATATTTGTTGTCTTTGACAGGATTGTTGTGCCACATTTACAGAGTGTATTTGCTGCTAATTATGATTTAACAAGAGCAGATGAAATGTCCCTGCAGCAGAAATTAATATCTAGGGCAATAGCTGTAATGAGGCAATAAAGCTAAATTCAATACCCTCAAGCCAGGCTGTATTTTCTGGCTTCTGGCTTTCTGGTTGTACTATGTTTTGATAGCACTGGAATTAAGGAAAAAGATGGAAAACTAGAGCTGCAGGAATTCTGTGAGTAGAAGCTCAGCTGGAGAAGGATCAGGATCACGTAAACTTTGGAAAGCACTATATAGTAATCTCATCCTTTTTAAATAGAAATAATAATAACACTTATTAAATGCACACAACATCAAAATATTACAGCAATTAAACATGGATATATAAAAAAGAAAGATTAAAGACTTATTTGGTAATAAAAAAAAGACATTGGCTCTTTTCCATTGATTGTAAAATATATGGTAAAGACAAATCTCAATTTCAGTAAGTGTATGAAAGTTCCTTGAACATATCTCAATAAAAATGCCAAATAATTTGGTCTTTCATCATCCAATGGCTTAGGTATTGGATTGAAATTCAGCATTTGAGTACTGCTGACACAAGCGCTGGCTTACTGATTTGTTCAGTAAGCCAGGAGAGCAAAGCCTGACTCCAGGTCCCAATCCATAATGGACATCATCAGGAATAGGGACTGGTTGGAACACTGTGTATCTGTTGGAGAGTAAGGGGAGGATTTAATGGCTTGTGGATGCTTTGGAGCTCAGAGATCAAGAAATGGGAGGTGGAGTGGAAGGAGGATTGAAAGGTAAAACCAAGTAAAAGAAGACTCAAGTGTCTCCCAGCTATTCTGAGGGTTAGTGAAGCTCTGTGCCATGCCATGTTCCAAGCTGCCAACCCATGTTCTTGGACCCTCCGTTGTTGCCACTGCTTCTTGCTCCTGACCACCTCCATGCAGACACTCCTCACGCTCAGGGGATGCAAGCACCCAACTACCACAAGCTGCATTGTCAGCTACTCTGTAACATGAGTTGCATGAGCTGCTCACTCTCTGGGGTTCCTGTCTGTATTAGCTGACAGCAGTCCCATTTCACTTCAAGGCTATCACAGGTGAAAGCAGGTGTCACTCTCCCCTTTGAAATCTGCCTTTGCAATGGTTATCTCAAAGCAAAAGTTCTAATGATAACAGCACAAACTTCCTTACCATCTATGTCTCCAATGAAATGGCTTGCGTATCCCTAGAGGCAGAAAGATAGTTGGATATTTCTCTCAATTATTTTTCCAGTTTATTAAACTGCCTAAACTCCAGTTTCTAAAAAATATATAAATAAAATAAAAACCAGAGGGAATAAATGAAAATTGAGGCCCCTGCTCATCTTATCCAGTATCATGGTTTATCATCCCCAGGAGATGTCTTCAAAAGCGTGGTTTTATGATCATGAGAGAAAATAACAATGCACTGAGAAAACTCACAAAGGCACAACCCCATTGCACACAAAATGGATCCCCTAAATGATTTATCATTACCATTTGCAAAATAAATAGGGGTAGGAGAAAGGGAAGGGATGGCTTTGTTTAATTTGGTGTCTTGACACAGCAAGAAGCTACCACTGAGGGTGAAGTAAAAGGATAAAGGCAGGGGTGGGAGAGAGGAAACAATTTTGTCTCCTCACAAATGATATATCACATCTGAGGACCGTTCTTGTTCAACTAACCAATTGAAAGAAAGTGTGCTTTCAATGTATAACAATGTAAACATATATCAAATGGAAGTTTAGATATCCCAGACTGAATCCTCCTTAGCTTGCTGCCAGGGCTTTGAAAAATGCCCCTGTCTGTGTCTCAGGCTCTGAGAGCAGTCAGGATAGCACCCTTTTACACGCAGCCCATTTCAAACACTGCAGATCATATATATTATTTATGTAGCTGCCTTTTGGAATATATATGTACTTGCCCATTATTAGTGAGATTTGGTTTCCCAGATCTGGTTCTCAGTGACTTTTTAAGGAAAAGAAGGCAAAGGGATAAGGTACTGTTACATGTATCTTGTCTTACATGGCAAGATTTTTTGCCTGTATTTATCCTATCAGACACCTAGCTCATGTACTTATGTATCCTGTAAGGTCCCAATGGCCAGCAAAGGTTCTCCACCCCACTATAGATCTGTCACCTTTTTTCAGATTCCCATACATATCTATTGACTTTAGAGAGTAGTTTTATTTAGACAGATCAAGTAAGCACACAGAAATGAGGTTGGATATGTGGCACAAGCCCGTGGAGAAGCTTTGCTCTGTGTGCACAGGGTGCCCAGAAAAACAGAACAGCAGCTGGAAGCTAAGGCTATGAAGAAACAGCTGGCAGGGTTACCTTAGCTATTTTCCTGGCTGACCCCTGATGTACGTGCTTTATGACTACTCACTTGGACTCCCTAGCCTCTGCCCTCACAGTCTGTCATGTTAAAAAAAAGGTTGGACTAATGGCATTTACTGCCTTTCTCAATACTAAAGCGCAAAAATGAAAAATGCTACACAAATCTTACTGGAACCATGGCTGCTTTGTTACCCAGCCTCAGCAGAAGCCACAGAATTACAGAACCACTGAGGTTGGAAGAGACCCCTGGAAGCCATGTGGTTCAAGCCTCTCACAAAAGGCGAAATTTAAAGCCAGATCCAGCTTCAAAGTTATAGCAGGTTGGATTAGGTCCGTTTGGGTTAAGTTCCAAACTTTCTGGCTCTGCAGTGAAAGAAAAGCAAGGAGGAAAGAGAGACTTAGAACTGGGGAAACCTGCGCTATCACGTACTCTCTCATCTTTGTACCAGGGCACCGGTATGGGCGCGCCCTGTGCTTGGGAATGCAAAGTACACAAAACAAGATGGGTCCTATTGCTGTTGGTAGTCCCTACAAGCATAGCTTACATGCTCATGCAAAATATAATGTATATTCTGAAGGAACAAACAATGCATTTGCATGGTCAAGGCTAAAGGCAGAAATGCTGATTGTGGGTTAGTTGTTCTTCACCTGCATCCTACTCTATTCACTCACTAGCATATCCCGTATGTGACCAGGACATTTCTGCTCCTTCATAATGAGTGGGCACAGGAAATGGATTGTAGCATGGCTCAGATAAGATCCTGCTGATCCCTTCTACCTCTGCTTTCAACTGTGTGCTTGGCTGGGAAGCTGACTCATTAAATAAGGATCAGAAAGCAGTAATTTACTGTTCTGAACTTGTCCCCCCCACCTTCTTGACAAACACCTGTGAAGTCACATCTTGGACCATCTCACACAGATGGCTTGCAGGCCAGCTCCCTCACCTGCACAATGCCAGGTTCACAATTCTATCACATACTGAAATCAGATGATTGGAAAACCATATCTTCATCTACTGTGTCCCATGGGTTCAAGAATCAGATTATATTTTCGTAGCTTTGAAATAAAATACCACATGCAGCTTGCAAAGCAAATAATACTGAAATAATCAGGCACTTTTCAATCAATCATTTCACTGAGAAGGATTGTGGTTTAGCTTAAAAATGTTGAATAAGGATATGGCATGTGTAAATACATACACAGAAATAGTTCATTTGTTTTGGTTTTCCATTCCTCTGGACATGATGTTGCTGTTTATACTCTACACAAATCAGTTTAAGAGGAGGTGGGGGAATTGGAAAGGCTTATATGTCCGTAGCTTTCATACCTATGAAAGTCTAGTCTTCCATAGCTTTCATTGAATGGCTTGGACCTTGGGTTATAGCTCTGCTCATTAGGAGGAATGGGGAAGTTTTTTCTACTCTGATTGACTAAAGAAGCTCTCAGTTTTCCTCTACAGACCACCTGCTGCTCAGCTCTGCCCCAACAGTATCCTGGGTAAATAGGATATTCTTACTCCATCTCTGACAGTGGTCAGCAGTAAGTGCTTAGTGGAAAGAGGACAATAATGATGAAGTGATGTTTTCTGAGATAAACTCTCCCAGCTCCTCACAATCTGTGATTTAGGAACTTCTACAGCTTGAGAGCGGACCTAGACCACAGTCTAGATGTCACCAACATAGTCTAATGTTCACCAGGAACAGCAAATTGTCTAGCATGGTTGATCTCCCTTCCAAAGACCTGCACTCAGGTAGGCCATGTTTAAAGGAAAGATGCACATTAAGTGTGCATTCATATTTGGGTGGGGAGAGGAGAGCTAATATGGCCCTGGAGTATCATCTTGGCAGATATGAACAAGACTTGCTTGTTAAAGCAGCCTGAATTTTTTGTCTCAGCAGCTCTCACTTGGCCTCTTGGGTGACTTGGCTTCAGCAGGTGACTCACCAGTCACCAACTCTTCATTTCTCCCATATTTCTGGCTGGAACCACTGCTAAATTCAAATGCCTGTACTTCTAGCTGAATCTCATGGAGATCACTGAAGGACAAGCAATACAGAGAAGACCCTCAAAGTATAACATGAAATCCAGAAGGTTGAGATTTAAGCAATACCTCTTTTTCAGCAGCAGCCTCAGGAGAGATGGCCTTGCTCCAAAGTGACCAAAGTGGAAAAGAAGAGGCTGGGGATTAACTTTCCTAAAATTTAATTGTCACCCATAGCCCAAACTTTTGAGCCAGTCTCCCTCCTCCCCCTCATGGGGAAATCTTTGCTTGAGGAACCAATCCACCCATATGCAGATTTGCCGGCTTTGCCTCCTGACACGTAAGAGACTGACATGTGATTGAAAGGAGAGCTTTGTCTCTGCTCATTAACGAAAGTGATGTGGTTTTGAGTTTTGAATCTCTTTAAGTGTAATTAAGTGTATTAAGAGAGTGAATATTGTAAGAAATCTGCATCTTGGGATGCCATGCTATACCACTGTTCAGCAAGTACATTTTCAGGCCTTTCTTTTCCTACAGCATTAATATTGAAAACATGAAGATGAGGACAGTTCTTCCTTAGGACCTAGTAAGTGAATCCTTAGTCATGAGTTCATGAGAGCTGAAGTGTTTGATTTACTGTCTGGGGAGTTGATCCAAGCTCAGAGAAGGAAGGGGGGAAGAAAATATTGTCAAGAAATTGTTGGAATGGTGACACTAATCCTGCTAATCTGTTTCTGCAGAGTCAAACAGCCTATTTACGGTCTGAACTCCGTATCTTCAGAGACAAGTTAAAACCACTTATAAAAAAAAAATATTTCTCTTTTCTAATAAACCCAGACATTACCTCAAAACAGAACAAGTAGCACCCAGTCCTTTACAAGTCATGGATTAAAATCCTATGCCTTGCTCTTTACCTAAATCATGAATGAGGGCTGTAACCAACAGGTTACAGGTTTTGAGACAGCTTCCTTCAGAATCCAAGAGCTGCTTCATCCTGGCTCCCCAGTTTGAGAGGCAGAAGATGTGAAAAGAGTTTCATTCTGGAACTATTGTCCATAAGGATTCACGCAGAGATGTTCCCATGACCTGCTGGAGCAGAACTGCAGCAGAGCATCACTGTGCAGGACAGCTGCAGGACATCAACCAGATTGAGAGCAGTGAGGGCAATTATACCCTGGAGCAGGCAACCAGAAAGCCTGGGGCACTTCTGTCCATGGAAATACTCCAGATCTAGCTGGAAAAGGCCCCGAATTGCCCTTTTCTCTGGTTGGAAAAGGCCTAGTAACTTTGATAGGAGATCTAACCTGGAATTTGTCTCTGCTTTGAGTGAGGGCTTGAACAGATGACCTGTAGATATCCTGTTCAACCTAAATTATTCCGTGAATTAATCCTATGAATCTAGGCAAGGTCAGCAGCAAAGCTACTTTCTATTTCTGTACTTTTATTTCCCTCCTTGGCATTAGCTGGTCTATTTTGCTTGGTACAGGACGTCTCTCACTGTGCACCTCTATCATGTCTGGCATAATGAATGTCTGACACCTTGACCAGACCCTCAAGGTGCTGTAACAGCACTTATATTCCTATGAAAACCAAAAGAATTCCTCAGTTCATGCACAGCTGACATCATAAATCTGAACTGATATCATCAAAACAATGAAACCCAATATTACAAATGTATGCTCAATTTTTTCCTTTCTTTTGTTGTAGAAAAATATCCAGCAATCTACACTCACACGAAAGGATGAAAAATTTATTGTATCTGAGAACGGCATGGTGGTACCTACAGGAGCACGTTAGATATGAAAAGGATGCATAGCATGAACAGACAACTCACTTTCAGAGACTGTAGCATGAGTAGCTCCATTGAGGTTTCTTGGAGCAGGTTTGGCACATTTTCCTAAACTGGTCAAGGCTCCAGCACTCTCCCAAGTGTGCATCTGTCACAATCCTCCCATGTCAGTAACACTTTTACACTGGGTGTTGATTCCACCTGCGCGTTTTCCTGCAACAAGAAAAACCATACGTTTTAAGTGGCTTTACTTTCTCAGTGTTTCAAAGAACATGGGGATAAAATAATAATAATAACAATAATAATAATAAAAGAGATCCAGAACCAGGTTGGCAAACATAATCACAAGGTATATTAAAAAGTTAAACATAGCTCAGCGCTTTGAAAACCAAGCGCCACGGGAAGCCGAGGATGTGTTGTCCCTTGGCTTTATGGCACTTTTTAAAAGGAACGCTGTAATTGAGTAATCAGCTTGCTGGTTGTCATGGCAATTGCTGCCGGCTGCCGCAGGGAATCGGCCTCCGCGCTTTGTCTGCGCCGTGCCGAGGGCAGCCTCCCACCGCCGCTCTCCCCAGGGCCGCTGCCGCTCGCGCGCCGTGGAGCCCGAGCGCTCGCCGCTCTCGCAGCCGGAGCCCAAGGCTCGGCGTCGAGGGGGACAAATATAGCATGGGGAGACCATGGCCCGGAGAGGGATTTGAGTCAAAAGCCGATGGCACCTTCCGCTGTCGGTCGGCAACTCGGAGAGAGCTGTTAGTCGTTTAGCAGATGGCAGCGCTAGGGGGTTCGGAGCTCATGCTAGTGGGGGGCTGGGGGGTTACTTCCAGATTTAAACACAGTGTGGAAAGGGAGAAGTCCGTACAGGATCCACACTGGGAAAGCTGTTTGTCGGTGGCCTTTACCTGGTGATTAAAGTCAGCTCATGCTGATCAGCATTTAAACTTTTAACCAAAGGGCAGACCTGTTAGCAACAGGACATGTGTATGCGGATGAAAGAAGGAAAACAGGTTAAGTTGAGGTTTCTAAAATGCACAAAGGGAAACAACTCCTTTTATCCGCTGCCGGAACTTCACCTGCTGTTTCTCCTGGGGAATCCTCTCATTGGGAGTTTGAGAGAAGGCTTTCTAAGTGAAATGACTGTTTTTTTCTAGAGAGAAAGGCACAAGAGACAATCACATGGTAAATGACAGATCTGTTCAACTGAGAATAACTCAAAATCTTCCTTTTTGCTGGCTCCCCTCATTCCTGGCTGCTCCATTTGCATGTCCACCCCCTGCCGACCTGGAGCTATCACACCCCCAGCACACTGTAGGATCTCCGCACAGCGCTCCGTTGCACAGGCTGCAAACATCCTAACTCCCCACACATTGCATGGGAGCAAGTGTTTAATTCCTCTTGCTGACTGCAGTCACAAATGACAAGCTGCACGGGGCATCTAGAAATGAAGTACTGTATTGGTGAGTGTTACAGCTTCAGCATCTTGTGCCTGTTATCAGACTACCCCTGGCATGAGTATGTCAGCTCTTGCTGCCCTGAACATAGCCAGAAGCTCTCCTAAGCCTGTAATTTGACCCAAGGCAGTAGCTAAGGCTGGGTTTTTCTAAGCATGCCTTCTACCCTAGGTGAGAAGAGCAGCCTGCGGAATAGATGTGCTCTTCATCCCACTCCCCTTCCAACATGACTGCCTTGAAGCAGACGGTCCATACCAATGTGCTAACGTATCAAGTGCTACCTTAGCTCTGGCACACAGAGTCCCACACGTGATGAAAAACACCCTTTGGTCACAAAGCGGCACATTCAAATTTTCAACAACGAATCCACAACAAAGGCTGCTCAAGAATCATGCCTGAAAGACAGTGTTGGCACAGGCTCATAACCAGCAAGCCTGGAATGTGCATGAGTCCAGTGCAGAACCGGAGCAAGCCTGGGCAATGCTGAGCCGCTGGGAGCAGAGTTATGCCAGCAATATTCCCAGTGCAGGAGTCCCTGACTGGAGGGCACCTACGGAGCCACATCATTAGGACAATATTCTAGCTTCATTTCTCTGAGCAAGCATCTGTTGAGGTTTTGGCCTTAGGTCCCTACCTGCAAACTGAACATCTCCTTGATAGGAAAACAGATAATTTATCTTGATAGGAAAATAGATAATGCATTTAGATTTATCCTGCTTTAGGCACTGGGATATTGTGGCTTTGACATATACAGAGATTCAAGGCAAAAACCAAAGTAGTTTAAACACAAATTAGCCAAGCCATGGTGGTAATTACAATGCTACCACTCCACAAAAGCTTTCAAAAAAAAAAAAAAAAGTCCAAAGTTTGTATTAAAAAGAACCAATCACTTATTACCTGTCCTCCTAAACAAACAAGCAAACAAGCTAGGAGACACCAAAATGTACTTCCTCAAATTCAGGTTCTTTTCAAGATTTTATTTTTTTCAGTAGTGTGACATCTTAAAGTTTGATAAATAAGGTCTAAATAAGTGACAAATGAAATGATTGATGTCTCTCCAATACTTTAAGAGATTTCTCCCTAATTTGTCTGATGGCATCTCAAATTAATCTTGTTTCATTTGTTTGCTGCCTTCTGCATATCCAAGGCATGTCAGCATAATTCTGGAAATTAGTTCTCGATACATAGCTGTTTCTATAAGAGCCAGCAGAGACCATATGATGCATTGCTGCTTTGTAGAGTTTACGTAAATATTACTTTTGTTCCTCCTCCATTTTAAAAGGTAAAATGGTGTGTGTTTAAAAGCTTTCTGAACTTCAGAGACATCTGTTAGCACAGCATAAGAGAGTGAATAGTAAGGCTGATCAAATTTAAGTACATCATAATTCTTGACAGTCCTTTAAAAATTGGTCTCTGCATACTGCAAAAAATGTTCTGCCATTTGTAATAATCATTTCTCCCTTTACTTCTCTAAGTTTAGCTCACTTTGTTTTGCACTCCACAATGTCCTTAGCAGAATATGCCGTGCTTGCATCTGTCTAACAAGTTGGAACAGTGATGGCAATTTTAATTAATCACTGTACGGTTCTATTTTGCATGAAGAAGTCTCAGCCTCTTTGACCCATTAATTAAATTGTGGAATTTACAGTTCCTTGAAAATGTTGAAGAAGCAAAAGATTAGACAGATCTGAGCTTTATTTGAAATGGAAATTGAGACACACTGGAGTGCAGATAGGGAAGAGAGAAGTGACATGTTAAAAAAGGCTTCTAGTTCAACAGCCATCCACTAAGCCAAAGCCAACTGGAACCATGAATTTTCCATGACAAAAATAATACAGCAGCAAGAGGCAATGGGTGAGATCTTTAGGGTTAAATTGGTGAAGTTCCTTTAATCCCAGCAGAAACTCTGGCTTCCAAACAAGAATTTGGTTCCCATATTTTTTGTAAGTGAAACGATCTGAATTATTCCTCTTTGTTAAAGAATTAGATCCTGACATGTTTGGGCAATGCCCTGGAGAAGGCTGACTGATCAGAAAGATAGAGCAAAGAATTCACGTCCCTCTGGCCCCAGCTGAGCTCCTAGCTCACAGTGTGTCTGCAGGCGAGTCACTTGCTTGCCTTGTGCTGCAAATGAAACAGCAGAAGTGGGTGTAAGTGCCAGGCTCTTATTGTAATTCAAAAACTCTCTCAGTGCTGGTGTAAGAAAAGTAAATATTTTATTGAAAAAGTAGTTGCTTATAATGTTAAATTCATCGATAAGGAGGCTCAGGTTCCTTTAAATTCTTTCTGTCGGTTACTAGCATAAGAATCAGCTTAGTAAAACCAGTAGGTATTTCTTCTGGGAAATTCTCATGGAATATAGTAGAGAATTGTATATATTTCTCTATTCTGTCTCGTAAAATTGAATTCATTAACACAAGGACCTGCTGCAGATTCCACTCAAACAAAAAACTGGAATTCTGACTTAGGTAAAGCACAGAAGCAACAGATGTACATATTTAAAGTCACTATTACTTGTTTACATTCTCAAAGCTTTAAACATCTCTGTAATAAACACACAATGGACATGAAGTAAAAGATGCTACCTGTCTCAAAGACCTACAGTTTTGACACCACTTTGCTCCAGGAAAACATCTGAAGTCTGAATTAGGTTAATGCATTTGGGTTCAGCTGCATTTTGGGTTTATAGCTTGTGCCTGGATGTGAAGTGGTTTGGAAAGAAGGCTCAGAGAGATCTTGGACATCAGGGAGAGGGCTATGCACATGGGGTTTGTTGTGTAAAGCATGCAACTCTAATGGTGTGATTTTGGCTTTCTGTTGATGTCCTGAATTTTCAGGGCTAGTATCAAGAAAAATATGCTTGATTAAGTATGGCTGTAAGTAAATGACATTTAACACTATTTTTTTTTTCTCCAAGACACCAAGAGAGATGGGTACTCAAACTGCAGTTGAGAAACTTCCAATCCACAAAAGTAATTTCTTCACAAATCATTACCAATCATTAAGGATCATTAAATCATTACCAGTATTTAATATTCATCTACTTGCTTTTCACCTCCCCAGACTATCCATGCTTCTTGAATTTATTTCTGTCTCAGTCATGGTTATGTACCCTCCTACTCCGATTCCTGGTATCCCCTATCCCATGCTCTACGCTGAACAGCTATTGCAGGGCATGCATATATTTCATTTGGGCCACCATCCAGGAAGATTAGACAGAGAAATATTTAGCTTTGTACCAATTGGAGACTCAAACTGCATATGCATTCGGAAAATCACTCAAGAAACCTGATTTGGTATATGGACTAAAAATGATTAGAGTGAAATTCTGTTCTGCATGATTAGATATTTGTTTTCCTAAAACCTTTCCTAAATAAGAGGATATTTCTGTTCCCCAGAGAGTGATGTTTCTAGGATTTTTTCAGCCAGTCATTATGTCTAGGACAAGTCTTTGGCCTCCTTATCCTTGGCATGACAGTATCAACAATCCTTACAAAAAACATTTATCCACATATTAAGCCTTCTTGGTGGTATTAAATCATCTACCATCCCACGTATACAAACTGGCTGATGGATGTATGCAAATGCCTAGTGCTAGGGAAAGACTTTTAATATACAGACCCAGTAAATTACTGAGATTATTACAAGATGAGAGAAGGTATGATAAGTTGTTCTGTTGTTGACTATATATTCCCAGGATACAATGGTGATAGACAGGCAGACAGGCAGATAGATAGGTGTTTGGGACACCTATCTATCTGAGAATCTCAAATATAAATAATGTTCTACTTTATCCAATTATTTGCTTTGTAGCTTCTCAAGCTGCATGAGCAATGCCCTCTTCCTAAATCTCCTAGGTTTCTAATTTGAGTGAATAAAGAAGTAAGCCTTTCCATTTCTATTTGCTTCCTACAAATAGCTCCAGCAGCGACTGTGGTATAGAGGGGCAGGTGTTCAGGACCTGTGCACGGCCCTTTGCTGCCTGGGCTATGGCTGTGACATTCTGTGTTGCGCCTGTGACCGGGAAAAGCATGGCTGTCCCTGTGCTCGCCAGTGCTCATAAATCCAAGCCCATGGGGTGCAGTGCTGGAGCCCCGAGGCAGGTCCCACGGCGGTGTTTGCTCCTGTGGCCCCGGGAATCGCTTCCCGGTTATCGCAGCTGCAGCTGTAACTTGAAAAGCGGCAGCAGGTGGCGCTCAGGAATACACGGAACAGCTCTGGGCTCGTGGGTGAGAAACGGAGAGCTCCAAGGCTGATGCTGCGCGCAGCGCATCTGTAGCTGCAGCCGCGCCGGGGGCGGTGGGAAGCAGCCAGCCGACTGCACCTTTCTGGTTGCTCCTGAGCTACGAGTGCTATTAAAAGAAAGAGAGAAAGGCAGGGGATAGCGTAGGAAAAATCCCAAATCCCATTTTGAAGTGCATTTCAGCTTTAGTTCTGGCAAGGTAAGAAATTTTGGGGGAAAAAAAAAAATCCTACAGAAGGGATATAATTTGGTAGTAGATTCTAGCAGCTTTTAGGAAACTATGTAATTTAATTTCTGCAAAACCTTACTGACTTCTGCACCATTTGGATTTCTCCATAGGGGAAATATTTCCATGCCTGAACTGAAAAAAATACATTCCCAGAGTTGTAGCAGAGAGGGGCAAGAAAATTAATTTTCAATACCTTCATTTTTGCTCAGTTTATTTTTCTTATCATTTTTATTTTGCATTCAGCGGAGGCTTGTTTGTTTTTTTATTTTTTTTCAAACCACTCAAGATGTTTTTCCACTGTTGTTTTTATTTCA
Source organism: Chauna torquata (assembly GCA_013399475.1). Classification (NCBI taxonomy): domain Eukaryota; kingdom Metazoa; phylum Chordata; class Aves; order Anseriformes; family Anhimidae; genus Chauna; species Chauna torquata. Next base: position 478,089 of record VXAL01008568.1, read on the forward strand.
TTACCTACTTTCTGAACCAATATCCAGACACTTATGGGAGAAGATTTATGGATCTGAAAGTAGAAGGTTTGCTGTCAATTGGGCTTGCTTTGCAAGCAGAGACCTGTACCTGAGCAGGTCAGCAGAATGGATTGCATAAAAGAAAGCAAAATACATTAATTTTGAAAATAAAAAAGGAAAGTGAGATGGGGGAGATTGCATGCATCTGTTATTTATTTCTACAATTAGAAGCTCACTGTGCTCTGCATTTCAAGCAGATTAAGGTCTTCCTTCTCCTTTTTAACAACAACAAAAAATCTATTTAGTACCAGTATTAGATATTATACTAGGATTTTGGCTTTTTATTACCCTTTTTTTTTTTTTTGTCATGAATTGTGCTTTATAAAGCAATGAAATCTCTTAAGTGACTACCAGAACTTGGCCCTGTATGCACAACAATAACACAAAACCTTAGCGTTTATGCAGCTTTTGACATGTCAAAGCTTTCTGCAAACCCTAAGTACATAGCCACAGGAGAGCTTTCTGCACAGTGTAAGTGAAGATCATTGCTCCCCCTGCTTCGGAGCTATCAGGCAGCATTTTCTCAGCGCTCATGTTAACTGGTGCCAGGCTGCAGGCAGCTGGCCCAGGCTGTGGGCAGGGGCGGGTGCTGCGAGAAGGGGCTTCTCAGCAGAGCATGGGCACAACTGCTGGCGGTGCACCATCCCAGTGCAGATGGCACGGCTGGCTGGCGTCCCGAGCTTTGTCTATGTAAACCTGAGCTGCTGGCTTCCAGGAGTTGTCTAAAACCTCCTACGCTTGTAGGTTGACAAATCTTATTTACCCCTGCAACACACGATGTGGGGGCAACCTTGACCTGGCCTGTGGGCTTGGCATCAGTCAGGGGTCCCTGTCAAGGAACAAAAATTCAATAGAAATGAAGATTGCATCTCAAGCCCTGGCCATATGTGAGGCTTTCTCCCCATGGCGTACCAGCTGCTGGCTATACCTGTGGCCCCAGCTGCAATTAGGATGCGCAGATATGGTGTGTTTGGCCTCAAAACTGCTACTGAAACCCAGTGCTAGCACAGCCCTGCTGTCAGGGCTCATTGTCTTCTTGAGAAATATCTGGGGGCAAAAGGGAGTTAAAATGAATAAGACAACAGGAGAAAAGCTTAGATCAATATTTCAGGAAGCCATCTGTGCTGAGACAGCTATGACCAAGACCAGGCATTTGAGCAGAAGAGTGAAAGGCAAAGTAGCTCTATGCCTGGGAAGGGGATATTATTGTTAAGCAGTCCTCTGTTTGGACGACAATTCTTGGAAATTTAAGTATAATTCCTCCAAAATAAGAGGTCCATAATGTCATTTTCTTTAGGCATATTCTTTCAAAAGTCAAGCTCAAGACAACAATTTTCAGCTTCTACTTGCATTGATTCAAAGGAGGATTTGGAGCATTGGTTGCAAGCTCTGTGGCTCATACTCAGGAGAGCCTTAGCAAAGGTTATCCCAGAGCACCTCTAAAGCAGCTGTCTGGAGTTCACACATTCCACGGAAACTTTCAAAAACCTTGCTCTTCTATTGTGGAGCCAGGTTCACTTTGCATAACATCTGCCTCACGCTGTAATACTGTAATATGAGGTCTGTTACTACTCTGTAAGATCAATGAGCAGCTTAACACAGCACCAAAAAAAAAAAAAAAAAGCTGTTTATATACTTATCACAATGTGTTAAACAATTTTTCAAGCAAAGGCTTTATTGCTGGGGTGACCTGCCACCTTGTAAGGAAAAGAGAGTCCAAGACAGGAAACATATGCTTAAGATTTCTACTGTCAGTATTAATAAGATCAGTCATAGAGCAGTATCTGTATAAGAGCAAGAAACAACAATATAGCTGCAAAGATGCTCATCCCCAAATTAGGGTGAAAGGGTTTTCCCTTGTGACTGGAAGACTTCACATCTCTTATTCAATGACAATGTTTTCAGCAGTTATCTGGCTCTTGGGAAGGCTCTCCCACATATCCACTTTACTATTACCATCCTCAGTGATGTTATTTATTTTATATTATTTTATTTTATCGAAGGAAGTGGGCCCTAAAAAAACCTAAAGTCACGGTGAATAATGCTCTTTTTGGTTTCTTATGGTGATGAAATAGTAAGGTCTGTTTTAAGCCTGATTTTCCAGACATCTGTATCTTTTCCATGTGCCTCTGTGTGCACACATATGCAGTTCTGTTAAAGGCTGTACTGTGTGAATCCTCAGGAGGTGAAAGAAAATCTCTTATTTATTTGTGCTTGCTTGCTAACCTTTCAAATCAGAAGAGATCATTTAATGACAGCATCAGGCTTAAAAGCACTACTCATTCTGCACCCACCAGTTTGACTCATGGCCAGACTTACTCAAACCTTTCAGGAAGACAGGAGTTTCCTGGGGTAAGCTGATCTCCAGCTTTTTTGATGAAGATTTTAAAAGAAACAAAACAGAACAAGATCTCTTGACGCTTTCGGTTTGTCTCGACCTGAGCTTTGGTGAGAAGCATAGTACCCATGCGTTGTCTGAGCATGGTTTCTTCTAGAAGCGGCTGAGAGCAACATTTTCAGATGTATTTAAATTACTTAAAAATACAACAGTGAAGGTCAGGGTGTGCTGAAGAACAGCTTCTGCATAGTGCAGAAATAACTAGGCAAACCTCAAACTAGCAAGTTTGGGTACCAGCAGCAGTCTAGATGCAGCAGCAATTAGAGCAGGCTGCGAAGCCCACTGACGAGGCAGGGTAAATTAGCTGCCTGCTGCGTTTCATGCTGCTGGAGCTTGACTGACTGCACTTCCTGAGCTAGGCATCGTATTTTCACACATATCATTGGTGCCTCAGATAACCAGCCTCCCTGAGAAGCACCATTACATGAAAATGTTCAAATAACCCTCAGGAAAAAAGGATGGAGAAGATCTTGGGAAGTGAGAGCCATTGCAGGAAACCAGCAGCAGAGACCTGGTAGGTAAAGGTTTCTGGGATAAATCTGCCCTTGTCTTAAATACTCACACACATAACCCATGGCGTATACTTGTGAAAATACAGGTAGCCTATAACTTTGGCTCATGTATAACTCCAGCACTTTGCAACCACTTCTGTGACATTGTACTGTCAGTGCTTAGGGTAATATTTTCAAGAGAATTCCATCTTTGTGGTGGTTGAAGAAATTTCTGCAGGCACTTGGTTTAAAAAATGTAGAGTATGAAATATCTTCATGTACGGTGTTACTGTTTCCTTTAGCATTATTTAATTGCCTTTACTTAGTTTTTCCCCATCTTCTATTCATGTGCTTCAGGTCCAATTTCCATTAAGTTTTCATTTCCTGTGACTTTAACTACAAAGTCACCTGTCTTGGAAATTTCCCTGTAGACTGAAACTTTGCATTCCCCTCTAGGTCTTCCATTATCTAAATAAAAACAATTACTATGTGAAAATCAATCTTCCTTGATACTGAAACCTCAGTTTCAACATCTGACATGTACATAAGCTACTGCTACAAACTATTCCATTCCCATAACTTTCCATTGGAACTAATGCAAGAAAAGGTTTTCTATTACTTCATATTTGGAATCCTCTTATTTTTCATTCTCAGAGGGGTCTGCAATATAAGCAACATTACTAGTGTGCAGAAGGATCAGTTTACTTTTTTCCCATCGTTTTCCATGTCAATTGTTAGACTTACAACAGCAAAATCCACATGGCAACTGGGTGCCATTAATTTTTAAAGTCTGACCCTATGTCTTTTGCATCTAAATTCTGCTGTCAGGTTTCATTGCAGGAATTCTTCAGGAAAATGTTCTGTTTTTTTGTCTTTACGTCTCATTTCTTAGCTGTTTTTTTTTTTTTTTTTTAAATTTGAGTTATGTTTTAAGCCTCAGACTGCATTTTCCAGATCGTGCAATAAAACAGTTGAAAAAATATACCTTTACCTATGGACACACTGATTTTATTTCCATCCGCATTTCAAAAGGGCAAATTCATTTTCAGGCAGAAAATATCTATGATGTAATTTTTTTTATTGAACTGTGGGTAATATGCTTAAGGCTTCATTGGGACTGTTGAAAAGATAAACCTATTCTGAAGCATTAATCTTTACCATTGATGCACAAAATATTCTGGATTCGTGAACATCTAGACACATGAAAATTGGAGCAGGAAAGGGAAGGAAGAGTGAAGAGCAACATTTTCCGGGTTACTCCCAAGTCAAAAATTATTCTTCAGTTTTTTGGAAGGTGGCTTCCATAGAAAGGGAACATGCTGGACCTCTTAACACACTGCTCCAGCAAAATTTCTCTTCCTAGGTAGCATATTTCCACCTCCGACACACAGGAGCCATTTCTAAGGCCACCTCCCCTGGGGTTCAGTGCCAGTGCCCTCCTCCCTGCTGGAGCCGTAGGCAGCGAGTCTCCTGGCAGGTCACCCAGGCTTCCGAGGAACCCACCAAGGATGGGGAGCAGCGGCCACTGTGCTAGTCATGCCAATGAGGTGGGAAGGGGCTACCATGGCACAAAGCTAAAGCACGTCTGTAGCCCCTGCTCAACCTGAGTTTTCCAAGAGGCTGCTGCAATAAGAAGAGCATCTCAACAAAATAATAACATAAATGTTTAGTCATCTTAAATATAAAAATTGGTTCCTTCTCTCCTGTTATTCTCCTCCGATCCAAAAAAAAAAATAAAAATATTATTGTATTTCATTTTTATTTGTACTTTCTGAAGAGTAATGCATTTCCAAGAAAGGGATTAAATCTCTCAAAGTTAGGTAATAAAACTGAAGCTGTAATGAAACTCACTGGATATACAGGGAGATATTTCATTTAGGCAGTGAAATAAAAATCTACTTACATTCCAGATCAGAATAATTCATGACCAAAATGTCTCATCCTGTTTTTAATTGTCCTTGTTTATCAAATAAAAGTTATAGATGGTTTGGGTAAATGATTGTCTGTCAAACTTGGGTTGTGAATGGCTCAGGGAATCTCAAGGGACACTTTCGGCTTTTAGGACAATTCATTTATTTATTTGACTATACTAATAAAGCATATATCCAGAGATTTACGTTCTTATTCTACTACTTAAAATGTGTGAACCATATAGAAATGACAGCAAGGAACAGCAAGGAGCTGGTACAGAAGCTCTGTACAATATTCCTATTTTTTCTACCAAGACTTNTTTTGAAAAATATCTGAAGTGCTTGATTAAACGAAGAATCGAAACATCATGGCACATTTAATCTGATTTGCTAATAATGGTTGCTGTAAATATGTCGTACTTAGTGACCTGACACAATATACTTGTTTGTACACTGAAACATGGCAAAGATACAGCTTGAACATTTCAGAGAAACATTAAAATACAAAAGGAGAGCCACAAAACAGAGTGCAGAGGGAAAGCCATTGTCGCTTATAATGTACTTTTTGAACCAGCATAGTAACATTCATTATTAGAAAACATTCTTGCCTTAAACCGGGAAGGTTTGCAGCAGAGAGGGGTGTTATTACCTTGTTACTAAAAACCAGAGGGTGATTCCTCCCCCCCCCCGCCCCAGTCTGTGCTGAGACACCTTTATATCAGAAAGAGTAATGGAAGATTTTATAGATTCTCTAACCCCCCAGTATAATGTATGATATTCTAGCAGTTTTATGAACTCTTTAAGTAAAATAACTGCATCTTCACATTTGTCAACTGTTATACCTCTGTGGCTGCCAAATAAATATAATTTTCCCAGATGTGCTCCAAGTATGACTCTTCTGTTACCAGTAAAGCACACAGCAGAGCAACCTGAGATCAGGTCAGATTTGCTTTGCAGCTGTACCTTCCACAGAAGGGTTCACTTCTCGCCTTTAGTACAAGCACCATGCTTCACTCTTCGTTTTTTCCATGGCTAGCTCTTTACTCATATTAGTGGAAAGTGTTCCACTGCCTCTCAGGTACCAGCCCTGTTTCCAGCTCTCCTGATCTGTTCCTACCAACCGCTGCAGTTCAAGTCCAAATTCACCATCCAGGTGAAAGAGTTCAGTGAGTAATGACTTCAATTATTCATTAGTGAATTAGTTCAATACATAACGAGAGAGGACATCCAGCAACCAGGTCCAAACAACTTAAGTCATCAGATCTTTCATATACATATAATTAGTTCCTCAGATGTCAGATCATGTATTTTCCTATTGATTATTCTATCATTTATCTATCAAATGTTTCTGAAATAGTCAATTGCCTATGTCAGGTATGCACATAAGTCCCAATCATTACTATGCTATTTTATTTAATATCGTTCAATCTGCATGTTTCATCTCCATTGTCCTTTTTTAAAGTCCTTTTATAAACTGAAGAAATCCTATTCCTTAGTTTGCTAACTTATCCATCATGTCTCTAAATGCCCCATCACTTCAGCTGCATAATTAGAATAATGAGACTTACTGTTCTTTAAGCCTGCGTGGCATTGATTTGGCCTACAGATATAATCAATGAGGTCTTTCTCTGGCCTTAAACCTTATGAGTGTGTAAGTGTTACCTTTAATAAATTATAGATCTACCTCAGCATACAGGGCCTCGTACAAAAGCCAAAGGAAGAAGGAAAATCTTACTCTACCACTCAAGCATCTCTGAACTACAAACTTTGTTCACTCTGCAAATATACATTACTGAAATGTTATGTATATCTACTATGGAGATATAAGAAAAATTCTTGCTATTTGGTGTGACAGAGACCAATGCTTACCTGCACAAACATGATGATTCTAGTGTAGCTACCATGGGGGAAAATGTACTATTGCCCTTGGCACGTGGACTATACTGATTTATCTGGTTAAATCTGGAAAAATGAAAAAGGCCATCAAAGAGACACTGCTGATGAATGAAAGCTTTCTATTCCTGCTCCTCCACAAGATATTTCTTCTGCATCTGGACTGTTAGAAAAGATTCGTCATAAAATTTGAGAGCAGCTTCCATGTAGTTGTGGTGATGAGAGTACATTTGCTCTTCATTACCCAATACATCTTGAATTGCTTCCTGCGCTTGGTAGCTCTGATGGACCATTGTTCACAACCCTATTGTTGTGTATAAACTGTCAGTTTGAGTAGTTAGAAACTCACAATGGGACACTGAAGTTGTTCTCCTCTTAAAAAAAAAAAAAAACAAAAAACAAAAAACCAGGCATAAAGTAGCAGTAAAGATCTGAGCAGACTAATCATTTCAGATGCTAAACATCTTGCCAAACATCTGTTTATCTCAGACTGTGAATGAAAGCAGGGGGAGGTTTGCACAAGGAATGGCTATGCCACCGAGCAAGCAAAGCCAACACACTAATGCAAAGCAAATGCAAATCTGCTGCCACTTGCCAAGCTGAATCAAGCCCATGTAATCTTATTTGTCAGCTTTTCCAAAGACAAGTTTGTCAGATGGACTGAAGTTAGTGATGACAGAGACAGAGGAATAATATCTGGTGAACATAAGGATGTATCCAAAATTAATATGGCTAGGGATGGGAGTTCAGCAGAGGCAAAGAAAAGTTGTAACCCAATGTAATACTCTGTGAGAAGAGAAGAATGCCTTTTCCATGTAATGCCAAATATAGAAATGTGAAAAGCTGGGAAAATCACTGAACAGCTACTATCTGCTTTCCAATATCTAGTGAATTCAAATGTTTAAGGGTCTTTTTTCTGTGTAAGGAGTGTAAATAAATAAATAAATACAGGAGAGCAGTTGATTTTGATTGTCATTTCATACACAAACAACAAAGGTATCTCTTTCCACCTTCCCAAGTCATATGAATAACAAGGTAAAAAAAGAAAAAAAAACCTGGTTTTAGTTTATTATTTCAGTTATACCTTTTTTTTTGCTAAGGAGGTGAGCTTGGCAAATGGGATAATAGTAACCCCTTAAAAATGGCAGCGTTCAAAATCAGCAAAATATAAACAAAAGTATGATACGATTGCCAAGCTAAAGGTAGTGAGAATAAGACTGTAAAAGAAAATGGGAATTCATGATGAAGAGGTTCACTGAGCTATCTCCAACTCTATTATCAGTGGTGAACAATCAGTCAGATGTACTCTCTGGCATCTATCACCGCAAATGGATTCTAGTGAGTTTTATAAAAACTGCAGCCTGCCTGAGTAACCGGCCAGTGCCTTGGCTGACCTCAGCCTGGTTATATCGCTGGGGGCTATAGAGCCAAATTAAACTCCCAAGGTTTAAGCTGAGGCTAACCAGCACAGCTGTTCCTGACCCTGGAGGTGGATGTGATGTTTTGTTATTTATGTCTGGGAGGTGGCCAAGTGCCAGAATAGGCTTTTTACAGCTGCTGAAGGCTCACCTCATTGCCGTTCATACAAAGGGTTTCAGATATTCCTATGATGTTCAGGCAGTTCAGCTTGCTGTGCATACAGATTGCAACAGGCCTGAAAATCTGCTCTCCTACGGAGCGTTTGACTTTTCACTTAGGATACGCAAAATCACACATGCAGTTGCCCTGGCCTAAAATTGCTTTGGTTATTGCCTCAGCAGAATTTGCTTTGTGATTATCACTGTAAGTTTCCAACAAAAAGTCAAAACTTTCCATGAAAAGCAACCTGCTTCTAGGGAAAACATCGCTTACTGGTCCTCAAAACCCAGGAAGCGTGGAGGAGACTGGAATCGCCCCACAGCCGCTGGGCAGTGATGAAAGCCTCGGAGCAGGGGACATGAAGGCAGGCTGCAGCCTGGTCCCTCCATGGCACAGCTGGTTCCACACCCCCCACCCCAAACCTGTTCTGGGGCTCTCTGGTGCCCTGGGCAGGTCGGGCTCATGCACCCCAGCTGCTGGTCCCTGTTGGTCAGCCCTGTTGGGGTTGCAATGCCCTGTTGGCCCCAGACCAGGACTGGAAAGCCACATATAAGGAGGGAGCAGAAGCTGGGGCCATGCTGCCTTGGTTGGTGTCCAGAGCTGGGTCATGGAAGGACAGGGCATCACTTGGGCCAAGAGCTCTGCTTCTGCAGCAAAGCCCATGGTGGCTGTGGGTCCTGCCGAGTCACAGCTGCCCTGGCAGCTTCTCTGGGGTACAGGGCCGTGTCTTCATGCTTGGGTGCTGCTCTGCACGGGGCACCCCAGGGAGGGCAGGGGGAGCACAAGGTATGTCCCTTCTGACACCATGCAGCCTGTGTTCCAGCCATGTCCTGCCAAGCCACAGAGAGCCCTCAGTCAGCCATTAGCATTTTCAAAAAGTCATGGAGATTGAAGGAGGTCACTCCCTCACAACAGGAGAAAGGCCAAGAGAAAATGGGCCTAAACTGAAACAAAAGAAGTTCTGACTAGAAAAGAAAGAGAATCTCCTTCACTTTGAGGATAGTCAAGCCACAGAGCAGGCTGCCCAAAGTGTTTGTGTAGTCTTCATCTTTGGGTGTTTGAAGACCCAGCTGGATTAAGTGCTGAGCAACCTCACCTGTCCCCACTGGTGATCCTGCTTGGAGCAGAAGGTTTTTCTTCCTCAGCCCTTCTATAGAAAGATTGTCACGGAAATGCTTTAAAAGTGAAGTCAGCAATGTTAAAAATGCACAGCAGCACTGCAAGTATTTCAGCTCAGAAGGATTATCTCATGGCCACATGTAACAATTCTGAACAACAGCTTTGTTGATATCTTTGTCATCTCCACAGGCAACAGAAGCTCCAGAGATTAAGAAAAATTAGTCAAAGTTTTCTAGATTTTAAACTCTGAACTTTAAAAGACTTAGAGATTTAGGTAGCCATTGGAAAGCCCAAGTAGTCGCCTAGAAAAGACCAAAAACTGAAGACAGGTTCATGAGGTCCCATATTTCTTACAGGACTTAGTTATGTAGTTGCTGATGCCCACAAAACACTGAGTACGTGAAATACTGCTTCTGCAGTATTTGAGACTGTAGATTTTTACCTATATTCTGGTGACCCTTTGAAATCCCTGCACTAATTCTGATGGTATGCAAGTGGTAAATCAGCAAGGACATACCTATTGTTGCCTAGATGTGGCCTGTCTATTGTGGTCCAAAGTCACAGCACAGCAGTTCATGCCTTTTTTATGAAGCTTTTAGCAGTCCAAGTTAAATAAGAAAAAGCTGAGGATCACTAATTTCAAACATCTGCCAAATTTATGAGACAAGCTCACTAAGCAAAGCTGCCTATCAAGAAAAGGCAAAACCCTTGTTCCAGATCTAGACAAGTTAGTAAAACACTCAGAATTGGCAGAGCCAGACCTGCTTGGCTAGCTGTCCTACCCTGTCACGCCAGCTCCGGGCCCTTTCTGCTAGCTGTATAACCAGCTCCCCCCTCTTGCAATTGATTCTGGATTTTAAACTCTGTTCAAACAATACAAATAGTCATAATCCATGTACTCCAACTGCAAAATGTACATGAGATGAGCTGTTTAGCCAGCAGAACAGAGAAAGGAAAAGAGTGGAAAGAAAGAAAATCCACACAACAAACAGTGTTTCATTTTCTACAACATCTATCCAGGTTTCAATGCACAGCAGAGGAGATGACTTTTAGATTCCTAGGAAAAAAAATTGAATGCCTTAAAGNGGACTACAGACCTCCCAAGGTCCCTTTCTACCTGCATTATCCTATGATCTATCTTTTATTATTATTATTATTATTATTATTATTATTATTATTATTCCT